>CM053326.1:725159-1289236 GCA_028583605.1 Dastarcus helophoroides
TCTACAAAAAAAAATATTTTAAAGACAAAATCTCCAGAAAAATTTAAAATTTCTAAAAAAATTCTTTGTATAAAATGTTTAGAGATTAACACAAATTTCATACGAAAAAAAAGCAAAATTTCTTATAGAAAAAATCGAAATTTGAAATAAAAAATTGATATATCTTTACAAATAAGTCGACATTTTTTGTTTCTCCCAAAATGTTAAAATATTTATAGAGCCTTCAGGGTTTTTCCCAAACATTTTTTGTCAAAACTACAAAATAAAATAAACTTTTAATAGTCAAAGTGTCATGAAAGGACTTGACATTTTTAAAGCAAATTAGAGGAACATAAAGAAAAATCTAGAAAAGTTGGAATTTCTAAAAGAAATTTTAAGAACAACACTTTTTGTTTTTTTTTCAATTTATTTAACATTTCTTCGGCCCAGTAGTCGCATTTCAAAAATTGTTTAGAAAATTGTCAACAAACCATAAAAATTTAAATATTTTCAAACTGGGCCGAGAAATGTTAAATAAATTGAAAAAAACATAATATTTCCGGTCAATAAGGGTCTGCCATGAAGAATAAACAACACTTTTAGGAAAAATGGAAATTTCGAGAAATTTCTTTTATAAATTATTTAGGAAAAACAGAGACTGTAGAAAAAATCAAAATTTCCGAAAAAAAATCGAAATATCTGATAAAAAACTTAAAATCTTCATACAAAATGAGATTTGAGGTAAAAATTCGAAGATACCGTATTAACTTATTTTTTTAGAGAAATAGTAAAATGCGAGATGAGTTGGATTTAGATTTTTCTTGAAATTATAATTATTAATAATTAAAATACTTAAAAAGTTTTTTTTTTAACATTTTAATTCCTTCTCGAAATGTTGATTTCTTCCTCAATACTTTTACAAAAATTGGTTTTTAAAAATGTAATTTTGGTCAAAATTTAAAATAAAATGGGTTTTTAAATGTCGTAACTACGTGAAAGAAACCTAAAATTTCTATAAAAAGAAATCAGAGAAAATTTAAAATTTCTACAAAAAATTGTGTAATGAAAAGTGATCAAAAAATTTTGAGAAAAAAACTTCGTAAGCGAAATTGGGGCTGCTGCAGTTCCACAGTGCTTATACGCCAGCCACCACTGATCCTGTGTAATCGAAACCTCAATTTTACTCGGAACCTTTCCAAATTAACTTAATGTGTTGAAAAAGTTAAAAATGTTTTACAAAACTTTACAATATTTTAATGGTTTCGAGACATCATATCATAAAAATATTGTAAAATTTAGGTCATCTGTAACTTAAAATTGCACTCGAAAAATTATAAAATGGGTTTTAGAAAAAATATGTAATGAAAACAGGGGCAGAGAAACTGTCAACAAATCAGTCTTATTCAATTTAAAAAAAACTGAATTTTGATAAACAAGTATAAAAATTTGTTCAACTAAAAAAAATTAACTGTTATGAAATGGTTTCAAATAAAATGCTTATTATAACAAGTCCAATGATCTAAGCGTTACGCTGACATTACAAATTATATTTCTTGTCATACATCCAGCAGAAGCCTTTGATATGCTATTTTAATATTTGCCAGAATACATAAAATTTTTACAGCATGATTCTAAGCGTCCTAGTTTACATTGCAATTCAAGTTCCTGTAATTTATAGCCTCTGTGATAATGGTAAGTGTTTTATATTATGGAATCTAGCGATTCGATTCATATCATATCAATAAAATCAAAAAGTTTTAGGAGTGAAATGAAATAAGTTATTTTATTATTGTTCCTAGAAAACATTTTAAATAAAAAGTTTAATGACGTTTTGTTATCGATCCAATGACTTTTTTTAGAAGTCACACTTGAGTGTTCCGGCAAGCGATTTGATAACGTGACTCTGACAGCATACTTTCCGGATTATAACAATGAAGACAACGAAAAAGGATATCAGGACATCAGAGGCAACAAACTGCGCACTTTGCAGGTAAAAAAACATGTATACGGTGGGCAAAAAAACAATTTTCTCACCCTGAAGGTGTATTATTTTTTAATTTTGCTAAGCTTTTTTTTAATATAAACGTTTGTATAGTTTGGGAATTTTTTAATCTGATTTTTTTTTACTCAATCGAAATACTAAGGTGTCAATCTTATTTATTGGAAATGCCTAAACCTTGCAAAAGCAATATTTGGCACCAACTGCACAAAATAGAAACTTTGTTATAAAACTTTCCGGAAATAATAATTACTGACAGATCTATATTGCCTGCTATTAAATTTAAGTTATTTTTAGGATTATATAGACGACAGAGCGGATTACGTCACTCTATCCATGGATGATATGATAGGAATTCCCTATGGCACTAAGGCTTGCATACCAGAGTTGAATGAACATTTTGGTCATCGAATTATTTTTGAAGTCAGAGACACTTCCAGCGATCTACATGGTACAGCGTATAAAAGAGCTGATGTATGTGTCCGAACAGAAATAGACAGTTACGATTTAGCTGTAAACAGAAGAGTAACCCTCTATTTAAAAATATGATGACTTGGATTAATGCGGACGCAAATGAATTAAACTTAAAAACAATTAAATAAAATTAATTATTAAATAAAGCTGTAATTAAGTTGTTGAATAAATATAACTAATTTAACTGCATTATGTATTTAATTATAATAAATCAACAATAATTTGTATTCATTTTTGCGTGTCTGCTGCAATATGTATTATTCAGTAACAAGTTTAAGTGCAAATATCTCCACAGGAAATTACTGTTTTTGAAGGAAAGTCGTTCAACTGTTATGCCAAGCGTTCCTTATTAAAAATGAAAGTGTAAATCAATCATAATTATTATCTATATAAAATCAAACGTAAACAAAGTTTACCAGTCGTTGCTGAAACATTGAACTGTGCGAAATATGTCCTACCTGAAGGTAAAACTCAGAGAAGTTTCATTAATTTTAACTAGAAGTGCTTAGTGATTTTGTTACCCTTTTTATTTTAAATTTTAATATAAATTAATGTTTATTCTTCATGGTAGACTCTTATTGACCGGAAACTATTATGTTTTTTTCAATTTATTTAACATTTCTTCGGTCCAGTTTGGCAATATTTAAATTTAAATTGTCAACAAACCATAAAAATTTAAATATTGCCAAACTGGGCCGAGAAATGTTAAATAAATTGAAAAAAAAAACCAAACAAAAATAAATTAATGTCTTTTTATCATTTTGTAAGGTTGGTCTTTAATTTATATTAATATCAAATTTAATTTGAAAACGTCTAGGCCAGCGTTTACCAAACTTTTTTTGTCATGGCCCCCTTGTTTTTATGCTTCCCTTTGGTGACTCACCGAATATTTTAACTGTCTTAAAGTTTTATTTTCCTTTCAAAATGTTAGCCACATTTTAAAGTTGAAAGTCAAAATTTTGTCTTTTCTTTGTAGACATTTATTAATTTTTTTTCTCAAAATTTAATCCAAAAATTTGACCTTGAAAAGTCGAATTGAAACTTTAAAATTCCACCTATTTCTCTGTAATCTTGCTTTCTTTTCACCATGTTGTGGAGAATTTCGATATTTTTCTGAAAATTTTTCAAATACATTTAATTTTTTAGGTTTTTTTTTAAATAGGAGTTTAAAGTAAACATTTTGAAACTAGAAATTTGGAAGCATTTGGTGAAACGGACTGATCCTTGGTTATCTTCAAAAATTGAAATACAAATCTTGTATCTTGGTATCTCTCTGAAGATGATAGCTTGGCTGTCGAAACGCGAAACTTTGTTGTGTTTTTTAATCTTTCTTGGTTTCAGGGGACAAGATTTATATTGCAATTCCAGAAATTTGAACTTTTTAAAAATATCTTTAGAAATTTGCTTTTGAAAAATTAAACATTTTAAGTTCAAACTCTTGATTTAGAAAAAAATTTTCAGCTAGAAATTTCTGTTACAAATTTGGCTACAGTAAATTTTCAAATCCAAATTTTAGTAAAGTGCTTGTTGATATATTTGACTTTTTTCTTGAAATTATGACATTTGTTTCCAAGGTGTTTAATTAAATGTTTTAATTTTTATAATTTTTTTTCTGAAATTTTGACTTTAATCTCGAAATTCGGACTTCTTTCAAATTATGACTTAATTTTCCTACAAATTTAAATTTAAATAGTTTACTCAAATTTAGAATCCGAACTTCAACATTTTCTATTTAAATTAGGAATTTTGATTGACAAAAACTAGAATAGTTGAAAATGCAAATTTTTGAGGAACAATTGGAATGTTGTTATTAAACAACGAATCTAATCTGTTATTTCAGAACCGTTCACTGACCTGAAATATTTATTTTTTAAAACTAGATATTTATTTCCTTTTAAATATAGACTTTTTTAGAAAAAATTTCGAAATATCACTTATCACAATTTCACTTATCTTCTCTTTTCTTTCCTTCTCCTGTATTCTCTTCTCTTGTCTTCCCTTCTCTTCTTTTCTTTTCTCTTCTCTTGTCCTTTCTTGTCTTCTCCTGTCTTTTCTTTTCTTGTCTTCTCTTGCTCTTCTCTTCTTTCTGCTCTTCTCTTCTCTTCTCATTCTCTTCTCTCTCATCTGTGCTCTTCTCTTCTCTTGTCTTCTCCTTCTCTTCTCTTCTCGTCAGCTGTCTCTTCGCTTTCTCTTCTCTTCTCTTCCTCTTTTTCTCTTTTCCTTCTTTTCTTCTCTTCTTTCTCTTCTCTTTTTTTTCTTCTCTTCTCTTCCCTTCTCTTTTTCTTTCTCTTTCTTTTCTTCTCTTTCTTCTCTTCTCTCTTCTTCTCTTCTTTTTTCTCTTCTTTCTTCTCTTCTCTTTCTCTCTCTCTCTCTTCTCTTGATTTGAAAATTTTCACTAGAAATTTCTGTTCCATTTGGCTACAGTCATTTTCATTCAATTTTACTATGCTTTGTTAATATTTTGCACTTTTTTCTTGAATTATGCTTTTTCCGGTGTTTTAATGTTTTTTAATTCTCTTCTCTTCTCTTCTTCTTCTCTTCTCTCTCTCCTTCTCTTCTCTTCTCTCTCCCTTCTCTTCTCTTCTCTTCTCCTCTCTCTTCTCTTCTCTTCTTTCTTCTCTTCTCTTCTCTTCCTCTTCTCTTCTCTTCTCTTCTCTTCTCTCTCCTCTTCTCTCTTCTTCTTCTCTTCTCTTTCTTCTCTTCTCTTCTCTTCTCTTCTCCTTCTCTTCTCTTCTCTTCTCTTCTCTTCTCTTCTCTTCTCTTCTCTTCTTCTTCTCTTCTCTTCTCTCTCCTTCTTCTCTTCTTCTTCTCTTCTCTTCTCTTCTCTTCTCTTCTCTCTCTCTCTTCTCTTCTCTTCTCTTCTCTTCTCTTCTCTTCTCTCTCTTCCTTCTCTTTTCTTCTCTTCCTCTTCTCTTCTCTTTTCTTCTCTTCTCTTTCTTCTTCTTCTCTCTCTTTTTCTCTTCCTCTTCTCTTCTCTCTTCTCTTCTCTTCTCTTCTCTTCTCTTTCTCTCTTTCTCTTCTCTTCTCTTCTCTTCTCTTCTTTTTCTCTTCTCTTCTCTTCCACTCTCTTCTCTTCTTCTCTCTTCTCTTCCCTTTATTTTTTCTCTTCTCTTCTCTTCTCTTCTCTTCTCTTTCTCTTCTCTTCTCTTCTCTTTCTTCTCTTCTCTTTCTCTTCTCTTCTCTTCTCTTCTCTTCTCTTCTCTTCTCTTCTCTTCTCTTCTCTTCTCTTCTCTTCTCTTCTCTTCTCTTCTCTTCTCTTCTCTTCTCTTCTCTTCTCTTCTCTTCTCTTCTCTCTTTCTCTTCTCTTCTCTTCTCTTCTCTTCTCTTTCTTCTCTTCTCTTTCTTCTCTTCTCTTTCTTCTCTTTCTTTCTTCTCTTCTCTTTCTCTTCTCTTCTCTTCCCTTCTTCTCTTCTCTCTCTTCTCTTCTCTTCTCTTCTCTTCTCTTTCTTCTCTTCTCTTCTCTTCTCTTCTTTCTCTTCTCTTCTCTTCTCTTCTCTTCTCTTCTCTTCTCTTCTCTTCTCCTCTCTTCTTTCTCTTCTCTTCTCCCTTTTTTTCTTCTCTTCTCTTCTCTTCTCTTTCTCTTCTCTTTTCTTCTCTTCTCTTTCCTTCTCTTCTCTTCTCTTCTCTTCTCTTCTCTTCTCTTCTCTTTCCTTCTCTTCCCTTCTCCCTCTTCTCTTCTCTTTTCTTCTCTTCTCTTCTCTTTTCTCTCTTTTTTCGTCTTCTCTTTTCTTCTCAGTTTTCCTTCTTTTCAAATCTTCTCTTCTCGTCTCTTTGCGTACTTCTTTTCTCTTCTCTTTTCTTAAAAGAGAGACTCCGCTTTAGAAATGGAACTCTTCTTCATGGGAAGAGGATTATTCCTTTTCAGAAAAAAAAACTCTTCTCTGAGAAGGAAACTTTTCTTCTCTTGGAAAGAAAAACTCTTTCTTGAAGGGACTCTTTTCGGAAAGAAAGGGTCTTCTTCCTAGGAATGGAGACTCCTCTTCCTAAGAAGGAAGACTTTTCTGTTTGGAAAGGAAGACTCTTCCTGGGAAGGTAGACTCTTCCTCTTGGGAAGGGAGACATTCCTCTTGGGAAGGGAGACAATTCTACTTGAGAAGGAGGACATTCCTCTGCGAAAAAGCAGATCTTCTCTTCGAAGAAGGAAACTCTTCTCTTCGGGAGAGGAAACTGCTCTCTTGCAAAAGAAAAGCTCTTCTTTATAAAAAGCGAGACTGCTTCGGCGAAATACAAACTCTTCTTTATGGAAAGATGATTGTTCCTCTCCAAAGAAAAGGAGATTTTTCTCTTCGGTGAAAGGAAACTCTTCTTTTCCCTTTGGAAAGAGAAACCTTTCTTTTTGGAATAGAAGACTCTTCTTCCTGGGATGAAGACCCGTCTTCTTGAAAAAGAAGACTTTTCTTCTTGAGAAGGAAGACTCTTCCTCTTCGGAAGAGCAACAATTCTGTTCGAGGAGAAGGACTATTTCTCTACAGAAAAGCGGACTTTTCTCTTCGAAAAAGAAATCTCTTCGGGAAAAGAAACTGCTCTCTTAAAAAGAGAAACTATTCTTTTTTAAAAAGGAATACTCTGCTTCGGGGAAATAAAGAATCTTCTTCATGGGAAGAGAATTGTTTCTCTCTAAAAAAGAAAACTTTTCTCTTTGGGGAAAGAAAACTCTTTTCTTCTCTTGGGGAAGAGAAACTCTTCTCTTCGTAAAGGAAGACTCTTCTTTCGGGGAATGGAGATTCTTTTTCTTGAGAAAGGAGACAATTCTCCTCGAAAATAAAAAATATTCCTAGTCAGAAAGGAGATTCTCTTTTTCGGGAAGGAAACTCTTCTCTTTGGGAAAAGAAACTGTTTTTTTCGAAGAGGAAGATTATTCTTTCTTCTCTTCTCTTTTCTTTTCTTCTTCCCTTCTTTTCTCTTCTGTTTTCTCCTCTCTTCTCTTCTTTTCTTCTCTTCTCTTCTCTTCTCTTCTCTTCTCTTCTCTTCTCTTCTCTTCTCTTCTCTTCTCTTCTCTCTTTCTCTTCTTCTCTTCTCTTCTCTTCTCTTCTCTTCTCTTCTCTTCTCTTCTCTTCTCTTCTCTTCTCTTCTCTCTCTTCTCTTCTCTTCTCTCTTCTCTTCTCTTCTCTTCTCTTCTCTCTCTTCTCTTCTCTTCTCTTCTTTCTCTTCTCTTCTTTCTCTTCTCTTCTCTTCTCTTCTCTTCTCTTCTCTTCTCTTCTCTTCTCTTCTCTTCTCTTCTCTTTTCTCTTCTTCTTCCCTTCCCTTCCCTTCCCTTCCCTTACCCTTCCATTCCCTTCCCTTCCCTTCCCTTCCCTTCCCTTCCCTTCCCTTCCCTTCCCTTCCCTTCCCTTCCCTTCCTTCCCTTCCCTTTCCTTTCCTTTCCTTCCCTTCCCTTCCCTTCCCTTCCCCTTCCCTTCCCTTCCCTTCCCTTCCATTCCCTTCCCTACCCTTCTTCTCTTCTCTTCTCTTCTCTTCTCTTCTCTTCTCTTCTCTTCTCTTCTCTTCTCATCTCTTCTCCTCTCCTCTCCTCTCCTCTCCTCTCCTCTCCTCTCCTTCCTCTCCCTCTCCTCTCCTCTCCTCTCCTCCTCTCCTCTCCTCTCCTCTCCTCTCCTCTCCTCTCCTCTCCTCTCCTCTCCTCCCTCTCCTCTCCTCTCCTCTCCTCTCTCTCCTCTCCTCTCCTCTCCTCTCCTCTCCTCTCTCCTCTCCTCTCCTCTCCTCTCCTCTCCTCTCCTCTCCTCTCCTCTCCTCTCTCCTCTCCTCTCCTTCTCTCTCTCTCTCTCTCTCTCTCTCCTCTCTCTTCTCTCCTTCCTCTCCTCTCTGAAAACCGTAGACCGCTAACAAAAATGTTAAGATTTAAATCTAATATTAGACACTTGCAACTAAAATTTTCTTATTTTAGACTTTCTGTACCACCAATTTTTACTTAGTTACAGTCTGTAACTCTGTAAACATCTGAAATTTTTTTGTCCCTTAGTTTTTTTTTATTAGTGCATGCTATTGGAAATGAGTATACACAGAATTTTTAATAAATTATAACATGTTATTTTTTCAGCTCATATTAGTTTTTCTGTGGACTTCACCTCTGAAAGCAAGGATTACTTCGGATAACCAACACGATGAGTTCAATTTCGACCCTTGCTTACAGGACGACAGTGAGAATTCGTGGCTTTACGGAATTAATCGGTTATGCTGGTTAAAAAGTTTTGAACCAAAACCGAACAATTTATACATACCACCCATAAATAACGGGAAGAGAAAAAAAGGTTGGACACCTTTGACTTCACTGAATCTTATAGAACATGGCGTTGAAATACGAATTCCAAAGATGTACTCTTCTGCTACTGCTGAATTTGAAGATTTTCCAAGTGAATCAGCATTCAAAGGAGACGGTTTCCCAAGAAACTTTAAGAGGAAAACATACTCGGGATGGAAAAATAGGTTAGAGCGTTCCGATAATTTACCAACTATTCCACAGAGTGTTATGATGATTCTCCATGATACGCATAGTGGAGGCTACATTCCCGTAACATTTCACATCCCACAATCCTTGAGACATTATTATTCTTATGATGATTTAGCCGTATCACAACAAAATTTGAATAATTTTAAGGAAGAAGAGTATGCACCTTTAGCTGAAATTGATGAAGACCACGATCTATCCCAAAATGACAAAGGCGAAATAACTACGGTGGAAATAATCAAATCACTAAGCTACGAACTACCAGTCCAAAGTGGAATAGGTTTAACTCTGGACGATATCAAAAAAAGCTACCCATCCATGAGGTACACAAGACCATATTATAAAACCAAATTAACTCCTCATTCCATTGACGTGGATGAGGATGAGATGAAAGACTACGATTCTTCGGCAATTTTGGACAATTACATAATACCATCCACCAAAGACTTTGTTAGAGTGTTTCATCCGGAAGGTATCAAAAATGAGGGAAGTCAAGATGGAATTGGAACTAAAATCAATAAAAGTATGACCAATGATAACGAAAAGTGGCCTGTAACTTATCAGGGTTATTCATTTGTTAGTGTTTCGCCGCAAAAAAACAAAAAATAGAACAGTGAAGAAGGCAACATATTAATATAGCCAACTAGTCAAAAAACCCAGATATTTTATAGAAGCTTCGAATTTTCTAAGTCCAATGGTTAGTACACACTCGCAACAAAATCACAGAACTCAATCCATAGGTAAGATTCAGCGATTGTAACTAGACAAATGAAAAACAAATCGCTTATTTTACAATTTCCTGTGAATCCACAAGTCACTTGTCATGGCGTCTCTGAAACTAGTTTAGCTGAATTGGATGTCTGACGAAGGCTCCAGACCACTTTGACATTTGTTCTGGTCTGTCTAGAGACGAAATCCTCGATTTGTCTATAGATAGTAGCGCGATTTTGTCTACTAGTGTGTAGTAGTCTTAGCGAGAAGTTCAAAGTAATTTGTTTTCAGAAAACAAATATGGAAAATTTAAAACAAAATTTCTTCTACATTTGCTTTAATGTAGTTAATGTCTCAGAAACTAAAATAGCTGAATTGGATTGCTGGCAAAGTCTCTAGACTACTCTGAAATTTGTTCTGGACTGTCTAGAGACGAAATCCTCGATTTGTCTACAGATAGTAGCGCGATTTTGTCTACTAGTGTGTATTAGTTTTAATGAAGAGTTCAAAGTAATTTGTTTTTAGAAAACAAATATGGAAAATTTAAAACAGAATCTCTTCTACATTTGCTTTAATGTAGTTAATGGTTCTGGTCATCAACATCTTAAAATATTTTCCTCGTTGCTTTAAAATGTTTGGGGTGCAATGCCAAAGTATCATAAGACTGAAATTATGTGAATTATATTGTTTAATAAATTTTAAAAATTCTAGAATTCATAAGACAACATGATACAGTATATTGTAAAATAACGTCATAGTTTTACAAATGTTTAAATTATTTTAAATTGTTGTGGTAAGTTGGTATATTTTAAGAAATGGGTTAAAATAAAAATACATTTTAGAATCATATGTCCACCTTAATAATCCGTAGTACCTCCCATAATACTGACAAGTTTTTTGGTTTTACTATACCAATTACCGTTGAAACGTTATACCATAAGTTCTCCAATGTATTTAAGTCTGGACTTTGGGCTGGCCAATCTAAAACTTTAACATTCTGCTCTGATAGCTACCATGTGACAGACTTGAATTTGATCTTAGGGTCGTTACCATGCATTAATCACCAAAAAAAAAGCATATTGTCTCCCGCCAAAAGTAGAGTATGCACTTACTGGTCTACTTTAGTATTAATCTTTATTGTTGGGTCTAGGACCATACCACGACACTGATCCCCGTTCTACTGATGAGGCCAGTTCCACTGTTCTGATTATGAACCTTGGATCATGTTGGGCATTTATTGATCTGCATAAGCACCTCTTACTTTTAGTCGGAGATCTCCAGATCTCAGATTCGTCGTCCAAAGCACATTTTCCCAAAATAACGTGGGCTTAACAATATGCTGTTTGAAGAATAAAATTGTTTTAGGAGTTTCTGTTAAAGTACGAGTCGTTTTCTTGAGCAATGCAATGGAAATGGTATTTTTATGCCAAAAATTGGCGTCTCATAAATGTATCAAGTGAATCAGCAATTTTGCATATTTTATCCTCACGCATAAACAAAAACTATAGCATCTAATATAGGTCTGTTACACCCGCTATATTCTGCTATTAATCTAATTGCTTATTTTTGGGTTACCATAATATTTTATTATAATAATAAAAAATATTCAAACAAAGCATTTTTAATTTCTTTTGTGCTTGAAATAGTACTTGTGACGAATATAAATTTCCTGTAAGAAGGAATGTAGCGAACTTAATGTTGCGAGTAATAATTTTCCTTTCTTCCGTTTATGTAGATTATTCTCGGTCACGCTAAATTGACTCTCGCAAATATATCGATATAATAAAAATGCAAAAGAGACCGGTATACCTAAGCAGCAAAACGCTCGAGCTTGAATTTTTCTACTGAATAATCAGCAAACGTTCATTTTAATTAAAATTTAAGTATTTGCCCAAATGAATCATCTTAATTTTTAATTGATTATAGAATTAATAAGATAAAATGCCAAGAAAGTGGAAAATATATTCTACTTTAAAAAATTGTATAAATATCATCTGCTTCTATTATAATCCCATTTGCGAAAAGTGCCGTGATACGTTAGATATGAACTCCTTTTATGTAAGTATTCATATAAATCTTATTTTAAAATGCATATGACGAATATACGCAAAAAGTCGTACATGCAATCTTTATATTTGCTAAGATTATTAGGTAGAAATATTCTCATATGATTTATACTTATGCTTTTTTACTTAGATTACGATAATCGGTGCTCTTATACAGTGTAACACTTCGAATCATGCAATGATAAACCTAATCACTAGAGACCGGATTGTATGCAACATGAAAAGTTTGAAATATGCGTGCATCTTACTCGCAGTGCTTTAAAGACATAATGGGGTTGCCCTTTGCGACTGGAATTAACTTTAAAAAAAATATCCAAGCAAAATGCTTAAAATATGCACGAAACTATCAAAATATGCAATAATGCCGTTAATTTGAAAAAATTGCTTCTGATTTCAATAATTTTTCTTTTGCACAAATTTGCTTTTTATTTCAATAGATTCGATTCTAATTTAAACAAAGTTATTAATAAATTTATTTCTAGTTTGAACTAATTTGTTTCTAATTTAAATAGATTTGCTTCTAATTTATACAAATTTGATGACAGTTCGAACAAAGCTTCCAATTTTGACAAACTCTAGTATTAAAATACAAATCTTGTTCCCTAAAACCTAAAAAGATTAAAAACACAACAAAGGTTGCTCTAACGCGTTTTCGACAGCCAAGCTATCATCTTCAGAGCTATCATAGCTTGGCTGTCGAAACGCGTTAGAGCAATATTTGTTGTGTTTTTAACCTTCTTTGGTTTCAGGGGACAAAATTTGTATTTCAGTTTTTGAAGATAACCAAAGACCAGTCCATTCCACCAACAACAAAAAACCCAAGTATGTTCCTACCCTTTGAAAATTTTCTTTTCTTGGTGTTTTCTTTTAAAATCTAGTATATAAATTTCAGAATTATCTGTACTTCATTTTGTTGTGCTTTTCGCAAAATTTGAGCTTTTTTTCGAAATTTTGGGTTTTCTATTAGCGTAATATTTTTTAGTTCAAATGCTCTAGAATTTTTCCATAAATGAAACAGAGATTTAAATCAAAATTCTGAGTAAAATAAAACAGAAATGTCTAATAAAAAAATAACACTTCAAAATAAGCTTAATTTGTGCAAAACACTTATTTTTGCAACTGTAACCGTAAATGTTCGACTTTTTTCTTAAAAATTATCGAAGAAAAATTATGTAATGTGGGGATTTTGCTCCAAACATGATTTTAAACTTGTTAAAAATTCTTCTTTAATTTTCACTTTTTCCCTTCTCCTATTTTTCTTCTCTTCTTCTCTCTTGTTTAATTACAAACTAAAAAGGATTGTACTTGTTTTTTTAATTTTTACTTTATTTTCGATATTTCATCTTTATCCAAATTTGGTTTTTATAGATTCTCGAGATTTTTGTCATAATCGTGGTAAGAAATTTCGAAAATTATTTTCCAAAAATTCAAGTTCACTTTCAAAAATTTACTCCCTAAATTTTATTTATGATTTTTTTATTTTTCGTAGTTTCGATTGTTATTAAAGTGCAGCTTTTTCAAAATTTCGATATTTTCAACTATTTCAGCTTTCTAATATATTTTTTTAATTCCGGGATTGCTATAAATTTATTCCTAGAATTTAAACACATTGTTTAAAAATTCAACTTTACATCCCAAGGTTTTTTCACAAAGTTTAAAATTTTTTGATTCATAAAAACTTTGATCTTCGAACGAAATTTTGACTTTTTCCAAAAGTTTTACTTAATAAAAATTTTGCTTTTTCATTTCTCCTTTTCTTGAATACTTCGACGGCCGAATATTAAGAAAAAAATTTAAATTGTCCAAAGAAAGTCAATTTTTCAAAGTCGAATTTGGAATAAAATGGAAATTTGGGCAAAAAAAAACAAATCGAAATTCCGGAAAAATAGCTGAGCAAAAAGACAAAACTTCGAGATATCAGTGAAATTTTTCCACATAAAGTTCAATTTTGAAAAAATAGTCAACTTTTGAGAATTGCTGTCTATGAAAAGGACGAATTTTAAACAAAAACAATCGAACTTTGGCAAAAACTCGAACTTCGAGAAAACAATGAAAATTTTCCACAGAAAGTTCAATTTTGAAATAATTGTCAACTTTTGAGAATAGTTGTCTATGTAAAGGACGAATTTTGCACAAAAATAATGCAACTTTGGCAAAAACTCGACCTTCCAGAAAACAGTGGAAATTTTCCGCAGAAAGTTCAATTTTGAAAAAATTGTCAACTTTTGAGAATTGTTATCTATGAAACAGACGAATTTTAAACAAAAATAATCCAACTTTGGCAAATACTTGAACTTTGAGAACACAGTGAAAATTTCCCACAGAAAGTTCAATTTTGAAATAAGTGTCAACTTTTGAGAATTGTTGTCTGTCAAAAAGACGACTTTTAAACAAAAATAATCGAACTTTAGCAAAAACTCGAACTTCGAGAAAACAGTGGGAATTTCCCACAGAAAGTTCAATTTTGAAAAAGTAGTCAACTTTTGAGAATTGTTGTCTATAAAAAAAGACGTATTTTGAACTAAAATAATCGAACTTTAGCAAAAACCCCAACTTCGTGTGGAAATTTTCCACAGAAAGTTCAATTTTGAAAAAACTCGAACTTCGAAAAAAAGTTTTTTATTTCTAGGATCATAAAGGATATGATGTTGGCATGAAAATGGAATTATTTTTCATGGTGGACTGGGTCGTAGAAATGTTAAATAAAATTAATAAATAAAATAGAAGTCGAAATTTCGGCAAGAAAAATGACGAAATTGAGAAAAAGGCAAATTTCGAGAAAAAAACGAATTTCGAGGAACAAAATCTAAATTTCCAAAAACAAATCTTCTTTTCTCTGCTCTTTTCTATGCTCTTCTCTTCTCTTTCTCTCTCTTCTCTTCTCTTCTCTTCTCTTCTCTTCTTTCTCTTATATTCTTTATCTTGCGTTTTCTAGTCTCTTCTCTTCTCTACTCTTCTCTTCTCTTATCGGCTCTTCTCTTTTCTTTTCTCTCTTCTCTTCTCTTCTTTGCTCTTTCTCTCTTATAATATATTATATTAGATTATTTATATTAAAATTTTTATATTTTAAAATTATATATATTATTTATTTCTTTTTATAAATATATTTATTGGGGGTGGAAATAAGGGGAATAAATTTAATTTTAAATTAATTGACTAAAATTATTAATAACCATATAAACCCAATAAAAAATTATATAATAAATTTAGGATAAAAAAACAATAAAATTATAAAATGGGAGATTATATTAGATTTTATATTATATTAAATTAGTTATGAAATATAATTTAATTTTTTATATTATATTAAAAAATTTAAACTATTAAAATTACTTAGATATTTTTTATATACTTATATTAGTGTATATTCTATTATATTATAGGAATATTGATGTTATTCATATTTAAAGATCATTATATTATATGATAATAAATGTTATAATTATCTTATTTTTATATATTAATTTTATTGTATGAATATTTTATGTATATATTTTATTATATTATATCTATTTTCTATTTATTCCTTATTTTTTTTATATTATTTATATTTTATTTATTATATTATATTTCTAATTTATTATATTTATTTTAGTCTATCTTTTTATTATATTTTCTTTTTTTATTCTCTTTCATATATTTCTTTTATTTTTTACAAAATTTCTTTTTCTCTTTATAATTTATTAATTTTATGTTATATATCTAAGTTGTCTTTTTACTATTTTCTTCTCTCTCTTCTTTATCTTATATTCTTTATTCTTTCTCTTATCTTTTATTCTATTCTTTTCTTATCTTTATTATTCTCTTCTCTTATCTTTTTTATATTATTCTTATGTTCTCTTTCTTTCTCTTATATTTTTTTCTCTTTTTCTATTATCTTCTTTTATTATTTCTCTTTCTTCTTTCTCTTTCTTTTTATTTATTTCTTTTATTTTTTATTTTTTCTCTTTTCTTTATTTCTTTTTCTTCATTTATATCCATTATCTTTTTTCTCTTCTTTTCTTCTTTTCTTCTCTTCATTCTATTCTTTCTACTTCTCTTTCTTTATTTTTTTCTTTTTTCTCTTCTTTTCTTCTCTTTCTTCTATTTCTTATTCTTTATTCTTTTTTTTTTTCTTTTCTTTCTTTTTCTTTTTTCTTATCTTCTTTTCTTGCTCTTTTTCATTATATTCATTCTTTCTGTTTTCTTTTTTGGCTTACTCTTCTCTTCTATTTCTTTCTTTCTTTTCATCTTCTTTCTTTCTTTACTCTTTTTCTCTTCTTCTCTTATATTATTTCCCCCTTTCTTCTCTTCTTTATCTTTCTCTTTTTTTATTTTTTCTTTTCTCTCTTCACTTCTCCTTCTTATTATCTTATTTATTTTTCTTTATTTTTCTTCTGTCCGTCTCGCTCGGCTTTTGTCTCTTTTATTCTTTCTCTTCTTTTTTCTTTCTCTTTCTCTTTTTTCTCTCTTCTCTTTCTTTTATTTTTTCTTGTCTGTCTTTCTCTATCTCTTATATTCTCTTTCTTCTTTATATTCTTTTATCCCTTTATTTCTTTATTATTTCTTATCTTTCTTTTTCTTATTATTTATATATTTCAATTATATTTATTCTTATGTTTCTTCTTTTGTTTCTTCTCTTTTTTAATTTTTTCTTTTTCTTATTTTCTTCTTTTCTCGGGTCTTCTTGTCTCTACTATTCTTTTATTCATTATTTCAAATTTTCTTCCATATCCTCTCTTATCCTCGTATGTCTGTATTTGTTCGTATCGGATCGTCTTCGTTGTCTAGGGTGTCTAGTCGGTTCCTCTATTATATTATCTTAATTTTCTATCTGTTTTGCTTTCTATTCTTTCTCTTTTTTCTCTTTTTTATTTTATTCTCTTCCATTTTCTTTATTTCTTCTCTTACATCTTTATATACTTTCTGTCTCTTCTTTTGTTTTCTTTTTATATTTTTCTCTTTTCCCATTCTTTATATTCTTCTCTTCTCTCTCTCTTTTTTTTTCTTCTTTCTCTTTTTCTCTTCTCTTCTCTTCTCTCCCCTTCTCTTCTCTTCTCTTCTCTTTCTCTTCTCTTCTCTTCTCTTATCTTCTCTTCTCTTCTCTTCTCTTCTCTTCTCTTCTCTTCTCTCTCTTCTTTCTCTTCTCTTCTCTTCTTTCTTCTCTTCTCTTCTCTTCTCTTCTATTCTTCTTCTCTTTGTCTTCTCTTCTCTTCTCTTCTCTTCACTTCTCTTCTCTTTTCTTCTCTTCTCTTCTCTTCTCTTCATCTCTTTTCTTTTTTCTCTTCTCTTCTCTTCTCTTCTCTTCTCTTCTCTTCTCTTCTCTTCTTCTCTTCTCTTCTCTTCTCTTCCTCTTCTCTTTCTTTCTTCTTCTTCTCTTCTCTTCTCTTCTCTTTTCTTTCTCTTCTCTTTTCTTCTTTCTCTCTCTTTTCTTCTCTATCTTCTCTTCTCTGCTCTTCTCTTCCATTATCGTCTATTCTCTTCTGTTCTCTTTCTTGTCTTCTCTTCTCTCTCTCTTCTCTTCTCTTCTCTTCTCTTCTCTTCTCTTCTCTTCTCTTCTCTTCTCTTCTCTTCTCTCTCTCTCTCTCTTCTCTTCTCTTCTCTTCTCTTCTCTTCTCTTCTCGTCTCGTCTCGTCTCGTCTCGTCTCGTCTCGCTCGTCTTCGTCTCGTCTCGTCTCGTCTCGTCTCGTCTCGTCTCGTCTCGTCGTCTCGTCTCGTCTCGTCCGTCTCGTCTCGTCTCGTCTCTTTCTCTTCTCTCTCTTCTCTTCCTCTTCTCTTCTCTTCTCTTCTCTTCTCTTCTCTTCTCTTCTCTTCTCTTCTCGTTCTTCTCTTCTCTTTCTCTTTCTCTTCTCTTCTCTTTCTCTCTCTTTCTTCTTCTCTTCGCTTCTCTTCTCTTCGCTTCTCTTTTCTTTTTTATTCTTTTTCTTTTCTTTTCTTCTCTTTCTTCTCTTCTCTTCTCTTCTCTGCTCTTCTCTTCCATTATCTTCTAGTCTCTTCTGTTCTCTTCTTTTGTCTTCTCTTCTCTTCTTCATTCTCTTCTCTTCTCTTCTCTTCTCTTCTCTTCTCTTCTCTTCTCTTCTCGTTCTCTTCTCTTCTCTCTTCTCTTCTCTTCTCTTCTCTTCTCTTCTCTTCTCGTCTCGTCTCGTCTCGTCTCGTCTCGTCTCGTCTCGTCTCGTCTCGTCTCGTCTCGTCTCGTCTCGTCTCGTCTCGTCTCGTCTCGTCTCGTCTCGTCTCGTCTCGTCTCTTCTCTTCTCTTCTCTTCTTTTCTCTTCCCTTCTCTTCTCTTCTCTTCTCTTTTCTTCTCTTCTCTTCTCTTCTCTTCTCTTCTCTTTTTTCTCTTGTCTTCTCTTGTCTTCTCTTCTCTCCTTTTCTCTTCTCTTCTCTTCTCTTCTCTTCTCTTCTCTTCTCCTCTCTTCTCTTCTCTTCTCTTCTCTTTTCTTCTCTTCTCTTCTCTTCTCTTCTCTTCTCTTCTCTTCTCTTCTCTTCTCTTCTCTTCTCTTCTCTTCTCTTCTCTTCTCTTCTCTTCTCTTCCTCTTCTCTTCTCTTCTCTTCTCTTCTCTTCTCTTCTCTTCTCTTCTCTTTTGTTCTCTTCTTTTATGTTTTCTTCTTTTCTTTTCTATATTTTCCTCTCTTATCTCCTCCATTCTCCTATCTTCTCCTCTCCTTTTCCACCCCTACACTTCTCTTCTCATCTCATCTCGTCTGATTTCACGACATCTCATCTTTTCTTCTTCTTTTTCTTTTCTTTTTCTTCTTTCTTCTTTTCTCCTTTCTTCTCTTCTCATTTCTTCTGAGAGTTCGAACAAAGCTTCCAATTTTGACAAACTCTAGTATTAAAATACAAATCTCATCCCCTGACCAAGAAAGATTAAAAAACTTAACAAAGGTTGCTCTAACGCCTTCCAACAGCCAAGTTATCATCTTCAAAGAGATCTGTTTCTCTAAAAGAAAACGAAGTTTGGAAAAAGATATGAGCTTGGCTGTTAAAACGCGTTAGAGCAACCTTTGTTGTGTTTTTTAATTTTTCTTGGTTTCAGGGGACAAGATTTGTATTTCAATTTTTACTTGTTAATGTCTAATGTTGCAACGTTTATGTAACAACGTATTTTATTTTCAGATTATTCTTTTATTTCAATTATGGAATGAAGCATCATGTGGCACGAAAAAACGATGGGATAAAGCAGGTTCTAATTTTGGATTAGAATTAAGTGCCAGCTATGGGATTGACAGTAATACAAATAGGCAACTAAATTATATTAGAACAATTTCAAATTCTACGCTTCATAATAAAACTAGAACCCAATATTACTAACCGAAATGATGAAGTCGATTATGAATTTACAGAAAACGAGAATCAGCATGGTCGACCCAGTTTGTATGACATACAAAATGTAATTAAAACAGTGGAACGTAATCCGTATGAACAAAATAAAAAGGAAAATCTGGTTAGTGTTATAAACGTTCCAGCACTTTACGAGATGCATATTAAAACACAAGATGGTAGAAGTAAGCAAATGCTTAGAGTGCTTCCATTGGCATATGTATTGAATGGTGTTTCTAATAAACCATTATTACCTCAGATGCCATTACTAAGAGTCATTGGCAACCCTAATTTTTTCGTATCTAGTTCACAACAATCAATTCAGTACACAACAGCCACCTTCATCATTTAATAGACCAGTTAATAGACCATTTAATCAGAACGGGTTCCCAATGTATGCCAGACAAAAACCATTTCGAGTTCCATACAGACTGCCAGATCAAGAAGTAAGTCCAAACGAACCTTATGAACGTTTAAAATATCCCAATAAAAATCATTCGGTTAAATATCGCCAAAAAGTAAAGCAGAGACCGTATGTGGTTACACATATTCCTCAAGCACTTACGTCCAACAACATTGATGGTATGAACGAAAATGTGGATGTGGAGAAGCCTGTTGCGCAAGCTTATACAATGTCCAAGGATACTTCAGATTCAGCCGAAGAAGCATCAGGGGAATTCGATAAAGAGGTAGAAAATGTCAAGACTCAGCTTGCCATCCAGCAATCAACTGAACCACCGTTAAACATATACGAACATGATGAAGTTAGGTAGCAGAGTACCAAAAACCCATCACTCAGTTGTTACTGAAGCTACCATGGAAAGTCAACAGTACAAAGAAATAAAGCCAATACATTATCACCACAGACAGCAGCCAACTTTTTCATACGTTAATGCAGATTCGGAAGAAATGGGGAAGCAGGCAATACGAGAAGTTCCACCACCCATATTAACAAAATCACCAATTTATAAACACCTAAAGCACCATAAATCCGAAATGGATTCTACCCCAGTAAATGATCTAGATCAAGCTCAATCTTCAAACGTCGAAATGAAGGTTGATTCCAAAAACAAAACTCCACATGAGGCCGGATAATCGTTACCGAAATAAGCTACATTACGGGAGTATTTTTTGAAAAATAAGGGAAATTTTGCCGATGATAAGTTAGAAAACTCTGTTGTTAATATTGTTAGGTTGCAAAAATATCCAATCGAGAAAAGGCGAATTACGAAAGACTTTAATAAAAATGATATGGATGCAGGGCGGATCCCAGAGGTTAATTTTAAGATATAAAGGTAAACGAAATCTCCCGTTATCAGGTTTTGGGGGGCAAAATAATGGAAATACAATATTATATAGAAAAACAGCCTGATTACCATACTTCAGAAGATGATCATACTAGGGAGGGAAGCAGCGATGGACAATAAAGATTCTTTACTTTAGGCAAGTTGTTAACAGAGAATTTTAAAATTTGGTCAATGATTTTTTTTACTACTGCTTGCCATTTATTTGTTATAATGAGTCCTTAATACATTTTTGATGCACCAGAAGGTAATTATCCTATATGTACTCTAGCCAAACATTGGTTGATGAGCGAATGGATAGAGATGAGAAAGCGAACGCTATTACACTTGAAGGCATAAATCAAATTATTCCATTGGGTAATACTTAATTTGATCAAACTTATAACTTTTATTATATTATCCTGAATCAATTGTAATCACACTCATTGCGTTGCGTCATTAAATTAGTTAGAGGATTGACTATTTGAAAAAATACTGTGATGAATGTGTAGCGTATCTTAGGACTTGTTTTATGGTGAACAGTGGTATGCCAACAAAAACTCTTTTAAATATGGGGCAGTCCTGAGCTAAGGGTGCTAAGGCCTGTATCTTCAAGGGTATACTGTAACCATGATGTCATGATAATTCAATGATTTATAAAAACAAGAAGATTCAATGGAAGCATCAACATTAACAGACACTTGCCAATTGCAATAGGACTCTATTTTAGGAAATTGTTACTGTACTTAAGACAAAATCAACTAATTAAACTCCTTTAAATCCAGTGAATTTGGAAGTCAATGAAGATAAAATATTAATTAAATAATTCTCATCGTGAGGCATTTAAAAGCAGTTATCTAATAAGTAATGTAAATTTGGTTTCTATAACAGTAAATATGTTATTATTTGGTTTTATGTTTAGATTCATTTACTGCTATAGTGAATTCTATAGTATCATTCAATTTCTAAAGTAAGATATGCTAAATAATTAGTGATATTACTTTCTCTTGTAAAAACTATTTTTTTATTTAATTAAACATATCAAGAAGTGAATAATTTGTTTTATTTAGCATAATACTGCTTATTTGCAGATACATTTGCGGAAATCGGAAGTAAGTAACTTTAATGAACAGGTAATTTGGTTTCAGGAAGCTAGTGTTCTAGATACAATATTTGTCTGATATTGTAACGTAGCCCAGTTACATTATTTAATGAAACATAAATCTGTCTCTAATCATTAATCGAAAGAAATTTTCCCCAAAAATTACAACCTATCCTTGTTTAAGAAGGCGGTTCATCACCTATCTATCCTTGTTTTCCGCATCCTACTCGCAGTGCTTTGAAAGCATAATGAGGTTACCCTTTTACACTTCTGGATAGAGCATTAAAAATCCTTTAGAATGAGCTATTATGCGCAGCCTCGTCCAATTTAAAATTTTCAAAAGAGTAGCTGTCACTTCAAGGGGTTAAAGAAGAAAGGATTTATGCTTACAAGGTGTTATTTTACAATTTAAAATCGAACTTATTTCAGGATTTTACTCATAAATTTGAAAATACATAGACAATGAATTAGGCGTTAGTTTTGGCCTCACTGTGGCACGGACAAAGAAGAAGGTTTGGTATCCTTGAATTAAATCAAAGCTCGCTAGTTTATAGAACGTCATATATTAGAAAAAAATCTTGCTTCTAATGTTGGATATTTTTTCAGTTTAAGGTGTAAAACAGAGATTGTTTTAAAGTGGATTGTAAAATAAATCACGCGACTGCTAATCCAGAATCTATATTTGATTTTGGGACAAATTATCGTTATAAATCAAAATCGGCGATTCAATGGCAATTTAGTGAGTAAAGAATAGTTGCCAATTCAAATTTAAATTTAACTTCTCTCTCTCTTTTATATACGTATCACCTCTATAAATACCTTTAGTTCCCAGTTGCATATCATATGGAGTGACGTCAAACCAACGTGTTGATTTTGATTATACTACTTTATACAAGGTGCTCGACTATTCACCTTATGGCTCGTTACGATATTAAATTCTAATTTGGTTCACTCCACAAACTCCAAATTTATTACGTCGAGACTTGATGGATAGGGAGACATAAATATAAATAGTAATAATAACTGGATCAGGTTATTGTATCAATTTACTCATTATTATCTTGTGATATTACATTAATTACAAAAATTAACCATCGACCAGTAAAAAAGTGCCCATACCTTCCCTACCTCTCCTAATCGTAAACGTTTGTAATAGTTTGGTAAATTAAATTATATCATAGCAAAAATTATTCAAAATGTCATAGTCAAAGTTTTGAACTTAATCTTGGATTATTGGAATTTGGAATTTTAATACGAAATATTCAGAAACCTCCTACATTTAAAGTGGACAAATCGTTTAAGAAAAAAATTTATTACAAGTGAGCTTAAACTTAAAAAAAAACTGTATTCATTAATGATCATTTCTAAAAATATCCACTTTTTTAGACATTTGAACTTCCCAACAAAAAGTGAACTATGTTAATTCTTAACAAATTTTCCTGTTTGAATCCGAAATTGTTAGTATTTTACACTTTAAATTCTAGAGATATGTTGAACTTTAGAATTACTGTCTAAATCTTGAGAGCAAAAGAAGCCATAATTTATGGAAAAAAAGGTTTGGAATTAAAATTTTCAACAAAAAAAAAACTAAACTATAAAAATTGCAAAACAAGTTTAAATTAGGAACTTAAAAAAAATGTTACATTTCAAGTAGATCGAATCAATCAAAATTTATCAGAACTCAACATTTTTTTTTTAAAGTTTAGAAGTTTGAAGCAAAATTTAGAGAGGAAATTCTGTTTCTTAAAACTTTATTGTCTAGTTAAAATCTCCATTGAAAATGTTTTAAAAATAGTTTAAATGTCGAGAAAGACAAGTCAAAGTATTTTAAAAAAGTCTAAACTTTGAGCCACTCCAAATGTGACAACTGTTTAAGAAAAAACCAGAGTTAATAAAACTAGCATTTTTTTTAAAACATCGACCTTAATTTTGACATTTTTAATCTCGAAAAGTTGTAAAAATTTTATAAACAGTGGCGCCTCGTAGCCAAAACTAATGGGGGTGCTGCGACAAGGTTTAGCGTTTTATATTTTATCCAAAATGGGGATTTCCTTCAAAATTTTAACTTTTTAAAACTTCACCTAAAAATTTCGACATTTTTAAAATGTATGGTAACTTTTCGAAAATTTTAGACTTCTTAGAAAACTTGTCGAAATTTCGAGAAAAAATCGGAATTGAGAAAAAAGTCAAAATTTCGAGAAAAAAGTCGAAATTTCGAGATATTTCGAAAAAAAAATCGAAATTTGAGAAAAAAGTCGAAATTTCGAGTAGTCAAAATTTCGCAAAAAAAAAGTCGAAATTTTCAGAAAAAAGTCGAAATTTCCAGAAAAGTCGAAATTTAAGAAAAAAGTCGAAATTTTGAGAAAAAAAGTCGAAATTTTGAAATATTTTGAGAAAAAAATCGAAAATTGAAATAATAGTCGAGATTTCGAAAAAAAAAGTCGAAATTCGCGAAAAAAAAGTCGAAATTTCGAGAAAAAAGTCGAAGTTTGAGAAAAAAACGAAGGTTCGAGAAAAAGATCAAAATTTCGAGAAAAAATCGAAATTTGAGAAAAAAGTCAAAATTTTGGAAAAAAAGTCAAAATTTGGCAAAAAAAGTCGAAATTTTCAGAAAAAAGTCAAAATTTCCGGAAAAGTCGAAATTTAAGAAAAAAGTCGAAATTTTGAGAAAAAATAAAAATTTGAAATAGTTGAAATTTCGAGAAAAAAAATCGAAATTTCGCAAAAAAAAAAGTCGAAATTTTCAGAAAAATGTCAAAATTTCCGGAAAAGTCGAAATTTAAGAAAAAAGTCGAAATTTTGAGAAAAAATCAAAATTTGAAATAGTTGAAATTTCGAGAAAAAAAATCGAAATTTCGCAAAAAAAAGTCGAAACTTTGAGAAAAAAGTCGAAGTTTGAGAAAAAAATGAAGTTTCGAGAAAAAGATCAAAATTTCGAGAAAAAATCGAAATTTGAGAAAAAAGTCAAAATTTTGAAAAAAAAGTCAAAATTTTGAGAAAAAAGTCAAAATTTCGCGAAAAAAAGTCGAAATTTTCAAAAAAAAAGTCGAAATTTTGAAATATTTTGAGAAAAAAATCGAAATTTGAAATAATAGTTGAAATTTCGAGAAAAAAAATCGAAATTTCGCGAAAAAAGAGTCGAAATTTTCAGAAAAATGTCAAAATTTCCGGAAAAGTCGAAATTTAAGAAAAAAGTCGAAATTTTGAGAAAAAAGTCAAAATTTTGGGAAAAAAGTCAAAATTTCGCAAAAAAAGTCGAAATTTTCAGAAAAATGTCAAAATTTCCGGAAAAGTCGAAATTTAATAAAAAAGTCGAAACTTTGAGAAAAAATCAAAATTTGAAATAGTTGAAATTTCGAGAAAAAAAATCGAAATTTCTTTCGCAAAAAAAAAGTCGAAACTTTCAGAAAAAAGTCGAAGTTTGAGAAAAAAATGAAATTTCGAGAAAAAGATAAAAAATTCGAGAAAGAATCGAAATTTGGAAAAAAAGTCAAAATTTTGAGAAAATAATCAAAATTTCGCGAAAAAAAAAGTCGAAATTTTCAGAAAAAAGTCGAAATTTTGAAATATTTTGAGAAAAAAAATCGAAATTTAAAATAATAGTCGACATTTCGAGAAATAAGGGCAGAAATTTCGCGAAAAAAATTCGAGAAAAAAGTCGAAGTTTGAGAAAAAAGTCAAAATTTTGAGAAAAAAGTCAAAGTTTTACGAAAGAAAAATCGAAATTTTTAGAAAAAATTCAAAATTTCCAGAAAAGTTGAAATTTAAGAAAAGAGTCGAAAATTTGAGAAAAAAGTCGAAATTTTGAAATATTTTGAGAAAAAAATCGAAATTTGAAATAATAGTTGAGATTTCCAGAAAAAAAGTCGAAATTTCGCGAAAAAAAGTTGAAATTTCGAGAAAAAAGTCGAAGTTTGAGAAAAGAACGAAGGTTCAAGAAAAAGATCAAAATTTCGAGAAACAATCGAAATTTGAGAAAAAAGTCAAAATTTCGCGACAAAAAAGTCGAAATTTTCAGAAAAAAGTCGAAATTTCCAGAAAAGTCTAAATTTAAGAAAAAAGTCGAAATTCTGAAAATTATTTTGAGAAAAAAATCGAAATTTGAAATAATAGTTGAGATTTCGAGAAAAAAAGTCTAAATTTCGCGAAAAAAAGTTGAAATTTCGAGAAAAAAGTCGAAGTTTGAGAAAAGAACGAAGGTTCGAGAAAAAGATCAAAATTTCGAGAAAAAATCGAAATTTGAGAAAAAAGTCAAAATTTTGAGAAAAAAGTCAAAATTTCGCGAAAAAAAAGTCGAAATTTTCAGAAAAAAGTCGAAATTTCCAGAAAAGTCTAAATTTAAGAAAAAAGTCGAAATTCTGAAAATTATTTTGAGAAAAAAATCGAAATTTGAAATAATAGTTGAGATTTCGAGAAAAAAAGTCTAAATTTCGCGAAAAAAAGTTCAAATTTTGAGAAAAAAGTCGAAGTTAAAGAAAAGAACGAAGATTTGAAGAAAAAGATCAAAATTTCGAGAAAAAATCGAAATTTGAGAAAAAAGTCAAAATTTTGAGAAAAAAGTCAAAATTTCGCGAAAAAAAGTCGAAATTTTCAGAAAAAAGTCGAAATTTCCAGAAAAGTCTAAATTTAAGAAAAAAGTTGAAATTCTGAAAAATATTTTGAGAAAAAAATCGAAATTTTAAATAATAGTTGAGATTTCGAGAAAAAAAAGTCGAAATTTCGCGAAAAAAAGTCGAAATTTCGAGAAAAAAGTCGAAGTTTGAGAAAAGAACGAAGTTTCGAAAAAAAGATCAAAATTTTGGGAAAAAAATCGAAATTTAAGAAAAAAGTCAAAATTTTGAGAAAAACGTTAGAATTTCGAAATTTTGAGAAAAAGTCGAAATGGAGATTTCTTCAAAATTTTAACTTTTTAAAACTTCAACTAAAAATAAATTTCGACATTTTCAAAATGTATGGTAACTTTTCGAAAATTTTAGACTTCTTAGAAAACTTGTCGAAATTTCGAGAAAAAATCGGAATTGCGAAAAAAGTCAAAATTTCGAGAAAAAAGTCGAAATTTCGAAATATTTCGAGAAAAAAATCGAAATTTGAGAAAAAAGTCGAAATTTCGAGAAAGAAGTCAAAATTTCGCGAAAAAAAAGTCTAAATTTTCAGAAAAAAGGCGAAATTTCCAGAAAAGTCGAAATTTAAGAAAAAAGTCGAAATTTTGATTTTCCTTTCAAAAATAGTTTAAATTTCAGAGAAAAATTGATCCCCTGAAGAATTAAGTCCAAATTCTCAAAACATCAAAATTTTAAAAAAGTTAGAAATTTTGGAAATTAAAATTGAAAAAAAAATCGAAACCTTCAAAATCAAAACATTCAATTTTATTCAAATTTTTCTCCCAATTTTTTGATTTCTTTGTCAAAAACAGTCTAAATTTTAGAGAAAAATTGATCCCCTGAAGAATTAAGTCCAAATTCTCAAAACATTAAAATTTTGAAAAAGTTACAAATTTTGGAAATCGAAATTTAAAAAATCTTAACCTTTAAAATCAAAACATTCTATTTTATTCAAATTTAGAAAAAAAAACGAATTTTACAAAATAGAGGATAGCTTTTGAAAAAGTAAACATTTTAGGCATCAATTTTTTTTTTGATTTTCAGTATGGCAAATTTTAGAAAAAAGTTAAAAGTGTGATAAAAACTCAAAATTGGGAAAAAGTGCAAGAGTCTGAAAAGAGTGGAGATTTTGGGATGTCGAAATCTTCAAAGTCGAACTTTCGAAACATCCTTTTAAAAAACAATTTGAAACCCTAAAAAAATCGAAATATTTAACTGTTTTTTTTTATTTAAAACGGTTCTAAATTTTCAAGAAAAGGTCAAATTATTCCGAAAGTGGCTAGAAGTTTTAAAAAGTCAATTATTTCAGAAAAGACAAAGTTGTTTAAGAAAACCAATTTGCCAAAAAAAAGTCGAAATTTCAAAGTCAAAATTTTGAGAGAAAGTGGAAATTCTACAAAAAATTGAAATCGACTGATCAGAAAATTCGAAATTAAAAAAAGAACATTTTTGCTTTCAAGATAATTGATAGTGAAATGTGATTTGATGACCAAAAAAGTTCGCCAACTTCAAAAATAGTAAACTTTACAAAAATGACTAATAAAATTCAGCATCTTGCGCCTCACAAATGCGTCGAAAATATTTAGATAGCTTATTAGTCAAACATGTAAAAATGTTATTTTTTTTATTAAAAAAATAAAATTTTTACATGTTTGACCTTTTAATGCATTTTTTAGAGTATTTTGCCTTTTGGGTGCCTTTTTTAACTGTTCGTTTTTGCCTAATTCATCATTTTGCTCAACTTTTTACCTTAATTGATTGTACCTAAAATCTAAAAATTTTTTACTTAGAATGAAAAGTTTTAATTCCTAAATTAAATATTATATAAATGATATATTTCTAGGATTTTAAGTACTACATATTTATATTTTATTATTCTTGACGTAAGCATTTATATTATTCCAATTTATGAAGTGCTAACAAGACATATGTTGTCTATTATACCTTTGATTCTAAAATTTGCATTCCTAGAAATCGTGATGGTGTAGCTGCCACTAGATACATATTATTGTATGTAATCTTATTTTATTTTTGGCAGTTTTTATTACTTTTAAATATTGCAATTTTAAATTTCAAATGGGACTCATTTTTTTTTAATAAACCATTATTGGTTAACGAAAAATGCACAACTTGAAACTTTCTGGTTACCAAGTTGGCGCCATGTGATATTTTATGGATTTAATTAAATGTTAGCTCCTAAATCTTGTAGAAGTCGATTAAAGTAAATAAAATTATCAATAAAATTTGATAGTGTCAATGAAAAAGGCATAAACATCTGACTTGGTTTCCAATTAAATAGTTAATTTTACATTCAAAATAAACAGAACACAGCGGTAACCAATTTAAAATGTCAGGTTTCTATACACAACCATTATTCACAGAAATCTGTTTGCTATTTCTGATTTGACTATGACGTTCGATTTATAATTTGGAGCGCGGAGACCAGTTCGTATCAATAACTTCCAGACATCATTATGACTAATGGATATTCAATCTTAATATAGTTCCTCAGTGGTTAAGGAATTGAACCATTGCAATTTTCATTTTTAAGTCCGCATCTACACATAGTTCAAGTGAAATCGAAGCTGATTAAAATTTAGAAATCGATATAATGAATATCATGAGTCAGGAGCAGGCATATTTCAATTGGCCTCAAGTGAATAGTAAAAAAAGCCAAAAACTGTTCATTGTTTAGTTTTCGTAAACGCGATTATACACCATGCTTACTTCCCCTATTATTATATTATACAAAGGGTCACCACCCTTAATATTTCAGTTGTTTTATAGAATATAGAATTAGGCCCAAACGTATCAATTTTATTTTTAAGGAGGACATCCTTTTAGTTGACTTTCAAGTATGTGGTGGTCAAGTATTTGAGGATCAAGTTTGTGGTGGTCAAGTATGTGGTATACTTAAAAAGGCAAAGCAATGATCTTACAAATGAGGTATCGCTCAACCCCCTGACTCCGCCCCAGCTCAAAGGTTGATGTCATTAAATTGAAAATCAGCTGAACAGATGCCCCCTTTAAGAATAAAATTGACCTGTTTTTGCCTAATTCCACTTTTTAATAAAATAATTGAAATATTAAAAGTGGTACGTTATTAAATTGACACAATGTATAATATAGTGACGAAGCCCGGCTCCCACCCAAAATTTACCACCCCCTCCTTGTTATCGCATTCAAGTAAAATCCTTTGTAATGCTCTGAGTCACTAGCTTGATAAAAATAAAAGTTCACAAGTTAGAATTCAAAAGTTTAATAAAACTAAGAAAAGAGGTTTCCATGTTTTCTTCTATGCTAAATTATTAATTTTTTCTCTAAATTCGTCTTTTTCTCGGAATTTTGGGTTTTTTCAAAATTCGTCTTTCTTTTCATTTCGCTTTAATTCACATAATTTGACTTTTTTCTTAAAATTTGACTGTTAAATAAAATAAGAGTGTACCATGAAAAATTATCAACACAGTTATCAGTTCCATAAATATGTGAACTGATTGTAGAAAAAAATGTATATGTTTGAAAATAGACAATTTTGTATCTTTCAATTTGAAAACAAAAAAATTTGAATACAATTTCAAATTCAGATATAAGTAAAAATGATTTAATTAGGTCAATGTAGTAATTGGTACGGAATTTTTGTGGGAGCCCGAATCGTTATTGGGCTGAACTATTTTAATTTCAACATTTTTCCAAATTCGATTTTTTTGTTGAAATTTTCACATTATAACTATTTTTAATTTTTTCTTAATTTTGGTATTTGCGAAGATATGAATTGTTCCTGAAATGTCGACTTTTCAAAATTTCAACTTTTTTATCAAAATTTCAACTTGTTCCAAAATGTCGCTTTTTCAAATGATTGGCTTTTAAAATTTTTTACTTTTTAAAATTTCGCCCTTAAATATTTGGACATTTTCCAAAACTTTAATTTTTCGAGACTTTCACATTTCATTGAAAACTCGACAATAAAAAATTATGATAATGTCGAGGTTTTTAAAAGACTGAATTTTTCCAGAATTCAGATTTTATTTAAAAATTTAGATTTTATGCAAAATTCTGACGCTTTTTACAAAATTTAACTTTTTCCCAAAATTTTGACTTTCTCAAAATTGTTACTGTTTTCAAAAATTTTGCCTTTTTTATGTTTTAATTGTTTCCAAAAATGTCTACGTTTTTAAAAAATTCAATTTTATTTAGAAATTTTCGACTTTTCAGAGTTTGGATTTTTTTGAAAATGTAGCACTTTTTTTAAATCTTGGCTTATTCAAAAACTTCGAATTTTTCAAAATTTCACCTCTTTGTAAAAATAAACCTTTTTTTTAATTAAAATTTTGGTTTCTTTTTTAGTTCCAACTATTTTAAAATGTCGACATTACTTGAGAAAAGAGTTAGGGCGGAAAGGAGAGAAGAAAAAGCAAGAGAAAAGAAGAGAAGAGAAAGAGAGGAGAAGAGAGGGAGAAGAGAATAGAAGAGAAGAGAAGAGAAGAGAAAAGAAGAGAAGAGAAGGGAAGAGAAGAGAAGAGAAGAGGAAGAGAAGAGGAAGAGAGAAAGAGAAGAGAAGAGAAGAGAAGAGAAAAGAAGAGAAGAGAAGAGAAGAGAAGAGAAGAGAAGAGAAGAGAGAGAAGAGAGAGAAGAGGAAAGAAGAGAAGAGAAGAGAAGAGAAGAGAAAAGAAGAGAAGAGAAGAGAGAGGAGAAGAGAGAGAAGAAAAGAGAAGAGAAGAGAAGAGAAGAGAGAGAAGAAAAGGGAAGAGAATAGGAAGAGAAGAAAAGAGAAGAGAAGGGAAGAGAAGAGATGGGAAAGAAGAGAAAAAAGAAGAGAAGAGAAAGAGAAGAGAAGAGAGAGGGAAGAGAAGAGAAGAGAAGAGAAGAAGAAGAGATAGGAGAAGGAGAGAGAGAAGAGAAGAGAAGAGAAGAGAAGAGAAGAGGAAGAGAGAGAGAGAGAAGAGAAGAGAAGAGAAAGAGAAGAGAAGAGAAGAGAAGAGAAGAGAAGAGAAAGAGAAGAGAAGAGAAGAGAAGAGAAGAGAAGAGAAGAGAAGAGAAGAGAAGAGAGAGAAGAGAAGAGAAGAGAAGAGAAGGAAGAGAAGAGAAGAGAAGAGAAGAGAAGAGAGAGAAGAGAGAGAAGAGAAGAGAAGGAAGAGAGAGAAGAGAAGAGAGAGAAGAGAAGAGAAGAGAAGAGAAGAGAAGAGAAGAGAAGAGAAGAGAGAGAAGAGAAGAGAAGAGAAGAGAAGAGAAAAGAAGAGAAAAGAAGAGGAAAGAGAAGAGAAGAGAGAGAAGAGAAGAGAAGAGAAGAGAAGAGAAGAGAAGGAAGAGAAGAGAAGGAAGAGAAGAGAAGAGAAGAGGAAGAGAAGAGAAGAGAAGAGAAAGAGAAGAGAAGAGATAGAGAAGAGAAGAGAAGAGAAGAGAAAGAGAAGAGAAGAGAGAGAAAGAGAGAAGAGAAGAGAAGAGAAGAGAAGAGAAGAGAAGAGAAGAGAAGAGAAGAGAAGAAGAGAAGAGAAGAGAAGTAGAAGAGAAGAGAAGAGAAGAGAAGAGAAGAGAAGAGAAGAGAAGAGAAGAGAAAGAGAAGAGAAGAGAAGAAAGAGAAGAGAAGAGAAGAGAAGAGAGAGAGAAGAGAAGAGAAAGAGGAAGAGAAAGAGAAGAGAAGAGAAGAGAAGAGAAGAGAAGAGAAGAGAAGAGAAGAGAAGAGAAGAGAAGAGAAGAGAAGAGAGAAGAGAGAGAGAAGAGAAGAAAAGAAAAGAAAGAAAAGAAAGAAAAGAAAAGAAAGAAAAGAGAAGAGAAGAGAGGAGAGGAGAGGAGGAGGAGAGGAGAGGAGAAAGAGAGGAGAAGAGAGGAGAAAGAGAGGAGAAGAGAAGTGAAGAGAAGAGAAGAGAAGAGAAGAGAAGAGAAGAGAAGAAAAGAGAAGAGAAGAGAAGAGAAGAGAAGAGAAGGAAGAGAAGAGAAGAGAAGAGGAAGAGAAGAGAAGAGAAAAGAAGGAAAGAGAAGAGAGAAAGAGAAGGAAGAGAAGAGAAGAGAAGAAAGAAAGAAGAGAAGAGAAGAGAAGAGAAGAGAAGAGAAGAGAAGAGAAGAGAAGAGAAGAAGAGAAGAGAAGAGAAGAGAAGAGAAGAAGAGAAGAGAAGAGATAGATAAGAGAAGAGAAGAGAAGAGAAGAAGGAGAAGAGAAGAAAGGAGAAGAGAAGAAAGGAGAAGTGAAGAGAAGAGATGGGAAGGGCAGAGATGGGAAGGGAGGAGAAGAGATGGGAAGGAAAGATGATGGGAAGAGACAGAGATGGAAAAGGAAGAGATGGGAAGATAGAGAAGAGATGAGAAGAGAAGAGATGGAGAGAAGAGATGGGAAGAGAAGAAAAGAGATGGGAAGAGGAAGAGATTAGGAAGAGAAGAGAAGAAAAGGGAAGAGAAGAGATGGGAAGAGAAGAGATTGGAAGAGAAGAGATGGAAGAGAAGAGATGGGAAGAGAAGAGAGGGAAGAGAAGAGAGATGGGAAGGGAAGAGAAGAGATGGGAAGGGAAGAGATAGGAAGAGAAGAGAAAAGGGAAGAGAAGAGATGGAAGGGAAGAGATAGGAAGAGAAGAGAAGAAAAGGGAAGAGAAGAGATGGGATGAGAAGAGATGGAATGAGAGAGATGGATGAGAGAGATGGGATGGGAAGAGAAGAGATGGAAAGAGAAGAGAAAGAGATGGGAAGAGAAGAGAAGAGATGGGAAGAAAAGAGATGGGAAGAGAAGAGATCGGAAGGGAAAGAGATGGAGCGAAAAGAAGAGATGAGAAGAGAAGACGATGGAGAGGAAAAGATGGGAAGAGAAGAGAAGAGATGGGAAAAGAAGAGATGGAAGAGGAAGATATTGGAAGAGAAGGGATGGAAGAGAAGAGATGGGAAGAGAAGAGAAGAGATGGGAGGAGAAGAGAGAGATGGGAAGAGAAGAGAAGAGATGGGAAGAGAACGAGAAGAGATAGGAAAAAAAGAGATGGGAAGGGAAGAAGAAGAGATTATAAGAGAAGAGAAGAGATGGAAAGAGAAGAGATGGGAAGAAAAGAGATGGGAAGAGAAGAGATGGGAAGGAAGAAAGAGAGGAGAAGTGGGAAGAGAAGAGATGGGAAGAGAAGAGATGGGATGAGAAGAGATGGGATGAGAAGAGAGGGATGGGAAGAGAAGAGAGAAGAGAGGAAGAAAAGAAGAGATGGGAAGAGAAGAGAAAGAGATGGGAAGAGAAGAGATGGGAAGGGGAAGAGGAAGAGTAGAAGAGATGGGAAGGGAGAGATGGGAAGAGAAGAGATGGGAAGAGAAGAGAAGAGGATGGGAAGGAGAGAAGAGATGGGAAGAGAAGAGATGGGAAAAGAAAGAGATGGGAAGAGAAGAGAAGAGATGGAAGAAAGAGAAGAGAAGAGATGGAAGAGAAGAGAAGAGATGGGAAGAGATGGATGAGAAGAATGGATGAGAGAGATGTTGAGAAGAGATGGGATGAGAAGAGAGAGAGATGGAAAGAGAAGAGAGAGATGGGTAGAGAGAGAGAGATAGAGATAGAAGTAGAGTAAGAGAGGATAGAGAAGAGAAGAGAAGAGAAGAGAAGAGAAGAGAAGAGAAGAGAAGAGAAGAGAAGAGAGAGAAGAGAATAGAAAGAGAAGAGAAGAGAAGAGAAGAGAAGAGAAGAGAAGAGAAGAGAAGAGAAGAGAAGAGAAGAGAAGAGAAGAGAAGAGAAGAGAGAAGAGAAGAGAAGAGAACGAGAAGAGAAGAGATAGACGTAGAAGTAAAGTAGAGTAGAGAAGAGAAGAGAAGAGAAGAGAAGAGAAGAGAAGAGAAGAGAAGAGAAGAGAAGAGAGAGAAGGGAAGAGACGAGAAGAGACGAGAAGAGAAGAGAAGAAAAGAGAAGAGAAGAGAAGAGAAGAGAAGAGAAGAGAAGAGAAGAGAAGAGAAGAGAAGAGAAGAGAAGAGAAGAGAAGAGAAGAGAAGAGAAGAGAAGAGAAGAGAAGAGAAGAGAAGAGAAGAGAAGAGATAATGTAAAAATATATAAATTATGCTGTGGAAGTCGGCGTTTGTTCCCAACATTTTTTTATTTTTCTAAAAAAAGTCTAATCTCAAAATTTCTATAAAATCCAAATCCAAATTTCAATTCAAATTCTCTATATTATGTCTTCAAATCTCATTGTTTAAATTTTTCTCAGCGGTTGGACATTTTTTTAAACCTCTTGGTATAAATTCAAAATTTTTATATTTTCTAGATTTTCAACTTTTTTTTTCAAAATCTTTTCTAAACTCTCGATATTTAAAAATTTCAAAGCAAATTTAAAATTTTAAAATAGTTGTCAAATTTAAAGTCGAAATTTCAAGGGAAAATCTGAAATAAAAACTTGTTTCCCAAAGTACTTGTTTTTAAAATTTTGATTTTGCATGAAAATTCAAGGAATAGATGAAGAAAACGACCATTATCTGAAAATTTTAATCTTTCAGGAGATTTTGACTGCGGAAGTCTAAATTTCCTTTTTTTCTCAACAATTTATAATTTTTTCCAAAAAAAAGTCCAATCTCAAAATTTTGTTTCTATAAGTCCAAATTTCAGTTCAAATTCTCGAGATTTTGTCTTGAAACTCATTGCTTAATTTTTTTTCCAAATTTGGACTTTTTTTTCAAATTTGTTGCTACAAATTCAACATTTTTGCATTTTCTAGATTTTAAATCTATTTTTTAAAAACTCGTGGTAAAATCTCGACATTCATAAAAGTCAAAGTAAATTCAAAATTTCAAAAAAGTGTCCTATTTTAAAGTCGAAATTTCAAGAGACCTTGGGAATTTGTTTGTTAAAGTTCTTATTTTGAAAATGTTTATGTTCCATGAAAATTCGAACTTTTTGATTAAGATTTAGGCTTTAATTTCAAAATTTCATTATCAAATATTTTCAAGCTTAAAAGTAAGAATTTTGTTTTTTTTTAATATTTCATTGTTGACTTTCTTCTACAAGTTTAGACTTTTTGCTCAATATTTTAAATTTCGGTTCTTTCTTTCAGTTTTTCTAATAAACTTGTTATTTTTTGTTTAAAGCTCAGACACTGTTAATGCATTACCTAAACCTACAATTCTCCTCAATTTATGATAATGTCATTGTCAAAATAAATAGTGTGGTTAAATGACAGTCACTCAAAATTAAAATATATTGTAACATTTTTTTAAGATATTTTAGATGTAATTTGTTTCAAAATTGTTTGTTACTCGTTAAAATGGCTCAAGCCTTCGTGTCTACGTACCGCAACCATTACAGATGGTACGACAGATTTAAAACACACAGGTGAGATTTTATAATAATTATTATTTTAAGGCAATATTTCTGATTCTGCTTTGTTGAGCGACACTCTTTCTTCGCATGATGTGATTGAAACTTGATTTTGAATTCAAAGAGCACCATTCTGTTCATCTCGATTTCACGGTCCATCAAGGTGGTGGGGCAAAAGCGCAAATGGGGCCGAGTTAACTGTTAATTAAATGTTTTGTAATGAAACAGTGCAAACGTGCCAGTGAGGTGCTTAAAATTTTGATTTTCACTGCGAAAAATTCTACATTTTAAGAAAAACTTTCGAAAAAAATCAAAATTTCGAGTTTAAATATCAAATAAAATTTTCGACTTTTTAAATGATGTTTGACTTTTTTCAAAATTTCAATCATCCAAAATATTGTTGCGGGCTATCGGTTCGAATGAATTATTACGCCGTAAGTAATAACCACTTTATTTCCAAACTAAACTCGGAACACTACAACTGTATAATTAACCCACTTCTAACTACTAACTATACTCACTTCTGACGACTGATTCGAGGGGAAGGCGACCGCCTTATATAGTTTTCGCTTCCACGTTCTAGAAAAATCCAGCAGATAAGGCTTATCGTTTGCCGAAATTTCTGGAACGCTTCACATTTCACATTTTCAAAAACTAGTTTTTGAAAATGTGATTTTGATCAAATTAAAAATAAAATAAGTTTTTAAATGTCGTAACCTTGTGAAAGAAACCTAAATTTTCTAAAAAAAGAAATCAGAGAAAATTAAAAATTTCTACAAAAAATTGTATAATGAAAAGTGTTCAGGAAATTTTGAGAAAATAACTCGTAAGCAAACTTGGGGGTGCTGCCTATACACCACCTATACGCCAGCCGCCACTGGATAAGCCTGCAACAATATTTTGACACTTTTTAGGCATATTTTTGGCACTTTGCTTGCATATTTGGATGCATATTTGAAGCTTTTTTTGTTGCATATAATCCGGTCTCTAGTTATCACCATTTAAAAGAATAACTGTTTGCACAATAACTAGTGCGTTATTATTTTTTAGCAAAAAACCTGTTGACAAATTTGCGGAATCTTTACCTTTCGAAGGTAGATGGTACGTGAGAAAAGCAATCGCTGATTCAACTGAGGTAAGTTTCTCTATGGAAAATCCTAGAAAAAGTTTAAATATCTCTCTCTTAATTACTGATATTATAAATTAGAAAAACTTTTATTTCAGAAAAAGTTTAGGTTTGAATATTCAACCCTACCTATTAAATTACCCTGAAACAACTTACTTAAGAAACCTTAGGCAAAATTATGGCAACGTCATGGAAAACCACATTTTGTTTTGTTTTAATAGTTTTAATTGTATTACCTAGTTGCACTTTATATCGTAAATAATGAAGCTTTAAAACCTAATAATAATTTAAAAATTGAAATACAAATCTTGTCCCCTGAAACTAAGAAAGATTTTAATCTTTCTTGGTTTCAGGGGGACAAAATTAGTATTTCAATTTTTGATGATAACCAAGGAACAGTCCGTTCCACCAAAATTAATAATAATTTGGTTAATGTAACTTACAATTTTTAGGATGATATCAAAAGAGCTCGAGAAGCGGTCTACACGTCAAATAGACGCATTTTATACAGTACTTATCAGATGTGTTATCCACCCAAAAGTAAAATATATCCAGAATTTAAATTTTCAGTTTACATAATGCTTTTTTCAGAAATCGCCAAAGCTGCGTGTGGTGAAGGCGAAGGAGACACTTCCTTTGAAGACCAACTTCTGGACTATTGCCGGAATTTATTCAGTACCAAGGATCCAGAACTAATACCCCCTCTTGACACGTCGAAAAGAAGTACTTTTCTTCCTTTTATGGTCCAGTCACATTAGACAGTTAAAATCGCAAAGTGTGATGTAGTTCCGGTTTATTTTAACATATTGTTAGGACCAGTTAGGCCCTAAATGGTTGCTTAAACTTCAAACAATCTTCCAATCTATGCAGCGAAATTTTTGACATATTTTTTTTTCTTTAAACCTATACTCTGTTCACCCAACTCATGTAGTTAAGCCACTCTCATAAACAAAGCGCCATATTTGAATAAATCTATTGGTTTCTACTTTTAAGTCTCGTATCAAACACACCAAAACCAATTTGATCGGTCGCAGCATTAGTAAGTTTAAGTTTAATTCACTCGCAAAGGGTAACCCCATTATGCCTTCAAAGCACAGCGAGTAGGATGCGGAAACAAGGTTAAATGGCGATGAACCGCCTTCATAACCAAGAATAGGTTGCAATTTCTGGGGAAAATTTCCTTTCGGTAACGCGTTCCATAGCTTGGAAGTTCTGTAGAAAAAAGAGTCTTCGTAGGCAGAAATCCTCACTGTGTCAAACTGAACCTCACAGGATCTTCCTGTCTCTGACTGTCTTGTATGCCTCAAGAATCTTTCCCTTGGGGGGATTAATCATATTAGTTCTTACGAGCCTTCTTAAACAAGAATAGGTTGCAATTTCTGGGGAAAATTCCTTTCGGTAACGCGTTCCATAGCACGAAAGTTCTGTAGAAAAAAGAGCTTCGTAGGTAGAAATCCCCACTGTGTCAAACTGAACCTCACAGGATTTTGCTGTCTCTGACTGTCTTCTATGCCTCAAGAATCTTTCCCTTGGGGGGATCAATCCTATTAGTTCTTACGAGCATCTTCCATGATAGTACTTGTAAAAAAGAGACAATTCACCAAACATTTGCCTGTGCTCTAGTGTTTCGAGAAAATTGGTCAATCTCTCGTCAACAATTCGGCGAATCGCTCTTTGAATTGAATCCAAAAGAGCTAAAATGTGCTTTGGGACTGAACTCCAAACATGAGAACAGTATTGGCTAGTGTTGGCCTAACTTAAGCTTTGTATAGTGTGAGTAGCTGATGAGATGTAAAGTACTTTTTTGCCCTAAAAAGAAAGCCTAGCTTCTGAGAGGCGGATTTGGTAATGGCGCGCACATGATCGTCCCAAGAGAAGTTAGTGCTCGCATTCACTCCTAGGATAGATAGATTAGATCCCAACGTTGATTTATTTCTTGATATCGTGTGGATCTGCTCTTTTTGTGAGGAGGAGTGGCATAACCATATCTCTTGGATGAACAGAGTATAGTTGCAAAACAACTTTTATAACAAAATCTCTATTACTTTTCAGTTTGTGGTTATTTAAGACCAGCCAGAATGCAAACGCCCTTAACTGATTACCAAGTAACTTATGGACAAACTGGTTACAACATTTTAAACTCTAACAAACAAAAGAAAATGGAAGAAGCAGCGGCGAAAAAACGAGAAGCCGAAGCAGCAGCTGCTGCTGAAAAAGCAGCTGCATTAGAAGCTAAACATGCCGAGAAGCAATCAAAAGAGTCATCGACTGTACCACTCGCTTTATCATCGCCAACAAAAGCCATTTCTGCGAAAAAACAAATAAAAGATAGAGAATTTGAAGAAACCATGAGATGCATGAAAAATCGCTCAATAACAGTTGGCGTTGAATGGTGTTGTATGTAATCATATATCTATTACTATGTTTCGCTTTATTATGTTTTTCCATTCTAACGTTTTTCTTTAAAATATGTAAATCAGATTTCGTTTCATTATATAAGCAACTAAAAGTGTTTTTATTTATTGAGAACTAGTTCCACTACATTAGCGACTAAAAGCGTTTTTTATTTATTCAGACCAAGTTATTAATTTTTTTTTAAGTAGTTTTAATATATTGTAACGCAATGTAAATAGATGAAATAGGATTTTGAATAGAATTGTAGAATTTAGTAAATAAAAAAAGTTTCTAGAAGGATCTGATAAGGGGAAAGCGGCCGCGATAACGAAACAAACGGCAGATAAGCGTTCCAGAAATTCCGGCAAACGATAAACCTTATCTGCCGAAAAGTTCTAGAAGCCGGGAGCCAAAACTATAAAAGGCGGTCAGCTTTCCCTCGAGTCAGTTAATTAGAATCAGTGTAATTATTGAGTTGGTAGAAGTCAATAATAAGTGAGTTAATTGTCAATTGTGGTGATCCAAAGTTGAGTTCAGTAATAAAGTGGGTCTTATTCGATAAGTGTAGTCAATCGAACCGATAAGCCCGCAACAATATTGTAACAAAATGTCATCATAAAATTGGTATTGAGATTTTGTAAAGAATTCTTTAGAAACATTTGATAATGGAAAGCAGCGACGAGAATGCATTCATACGACATATAAGCGCTTCAAACTTTTCCGCAAGCAATAATCTTATCTGTACGGAGATCCGTCTAGAAAACCGGAAGGGTATAAATACGTGGTCGTTCTTATTTTCGAAGCCAGTCAGTTGGTTAGTTAGTTACTCAGTTGGTTAGTTAGTCATTTGGTTAGTTATTTACTCAGGTAACTGAATTATAATTATGGTGTACCGGAATAAGTTTGAAATAAAGTGTTTACAATTCACGAAGTCTTAATTTTCGAACAGATAACGACGCAACAATATTTTCTTGTTCGAACTTCTGTCTCAACCGACCTTTTGTTTATATTTATTTCTGAAATTTTCAATTTACGACATGCATCGAAAGACTAGCATCAAAGGATTAATTATTTATAAGATCTCTACAATGAAGAAAACGTATTTTTAACTTTTTTTAAAAATATTTCGAAAATTAAAATACTAATCTTGTCTTGTATTATTTAGTTTTAAAGATACATTATTTACGACATAAGTGCAAGTAGGTAATAAAATTAAAACTATTAAAACAAAATAAAATGTGGTTTTCTATGATGTTGCCATAATTTTGTCTAAGATTTCTTAGGAAGGTGTCTAAGAATAATTTAATAGGTAGCAGTGGCGGCTCGTAATCAAAACTAATGGGGGTGCTGCGACAATGTTTAGGGTTTTAAAATTTCGGATGAAAATTTTTAAAATTTCGAATGAAAATTTCGACATTTTCAAAACGTTACTTTTCGAAAATTTTAGATTTCATGGAAAACTTGACAATGAAAACTTTTGATAATGTCGCGTTCTTTGAAAGGTTGGATTTTTTCTTAATTTCGACTGTATTACAAAATGTAGATTTTTTTCTTGTAATCTCGACCTTATTTTATTTTTAACTATTGACTTTTTTGAAAAAGTGTGAATACTCTTTAAAAAAGGTCCGTATTTTCGTAAATATCTAGACCTTTCGGTGTTCTGTTTTTTTGAATTTTTTTTTGAAAATTAGTTATTACATTTTTTTTTAATTTTTACCATTTGAAAATTCTTACTTTTATTGAAAATGTAAATTTTTTCAAAACTGGACTTTTGACTTTTAAAATTTTAGACTTTTTTCTAAACTTTATCTTAGTTTATAATTTTTTGGAAAATTATAATTTTTTTATTGAAAATTTCGATTTTCAATAATTTCGACTGGTTTTTGTTTAAATGTCAAATATTTTTCAAAATTTAGACTTTTTTTGCGAAGTTTCGATTATTTTTTGATTTTTTTGTTGTTGAAATTTTCGCTACTTCTTAATTTTCGAAATTTTTTCGAAATTTATATCATTTTTAAAACCTTAAATTTTATGAAATGTTCGACATTTTTTCAAAATTTTAATTTTTTTGACCTAAAATTTCAACTTTTAAAAAAATGTTTCACTTTGAAAACTTTAACTACTAAAAATTTTCCAAAATTTTAACTTCTCAATATTTCGACTTTTAGAAACTTTGAACTATCTGATAATTTGCAGTTGTTTTCAATATTCCGGTTTAGAAAATTTTGATTGTTATTGAAAAGTTGAGTGCAAATTTCCCAACTTCAAAATTTAAACTTTTTTAAAATTTCGAATTATTTCGTAAATTCGATAAAACTTCTAAAATCTTTTGTAAATTTTGAAATTTTTTTTAATTTTGACTAAATTTCGACCTTTATTTACAATTTCTTTCTATCCAAAATTTTAACTTTTCGGAAATTTAAAAGATTTTGAAAATTTTTGCATTGTCAACAAATTTCGACTTTATTGAAAATTTTAACATTTTCTTAAATCTGCACTTTTTTGAAATTCTCGACTTTTTATTTTAATTCCCACCTTGTTGAAAATTCCGGCCTTTTTCAAATGTTTGAATTTTTCAAAATTTTAGTCATTTTCCAAAATTTAAAATATTTGGAAAATCTAAAAATTTAAAAATTATTTTCAAAATATTGACATTTTTTGCAAACTGTCCATCCTTTATTTGAAAATTGTAATTTTTTTAAGTCAGACGTTTCTTAAAACCTTTTATTGAAATTTTCAACGAATATTTGGTAAAATTTTGACTCAATTTCAAAACTTCGACTTTTTTTTCAAAATTTCGAATCTTTTGGAAAACTTGACTTTTTTTTTGAAAGTTCGAACTTTTTTTAAAATTGTATTTACACATTTTTTAAACATTTCCAATTATATCTTCGACTTAAAAGAAAAGATTTTTTTAAACTTGAACTATTGAAAACTTCGACTTTTTTCAAAATTTCAACTTTTTTGATAATTACGAATTTTTTGATTATTTTGAGTTTCCTCCAATATTCAAAATTGTCAGCTTCTTTGAAACTTTAATTAAAAACTCTGCAATTCATTTTAAATGTCGATATTTCTCCAAAAATTCGTATTTTATTCACATTCTCAAAATTATTGAAAATGTCCACCATTTTAAAAATTAAATTTTTTTTTCGAAATCCTTATTTTCTTTTGAAGTTTTGACTTTCTATTTAAAAATTTTTTAAGATTTGACTTTTTTTAATTCCACTTTTATGATAACTAGCTTTATTTTTAAAAGTGGTAATGTTTTTCTTTTTAGATTTACATTTTTTGAGAAAAATTTCCAAATAAAATCGAATTTAAAAAAATATAACAAAAATTTATATTTTTAAAATAAGGCAAAGTTTTGAAACAAATTTCCAAAAAAAAACCTGCATTTTATGTACAAATAAATTGCCAAAATTTGAATTTTAATCACAAAGAATTGGCTTCAAGCTGGAATGTTTGGTTTTTGAAATTTCTCTGGAACATGAAAATTACTGGAAAAAATTAAATTAGAACAGTAAATTGTTAATGATTTTTTTTTTCAACGTTTTGATTAATTTTAAATTCGAAATTTTGAAACTTTTCTAGAAATGCTGACACTTTTTCTCAAAAATTTCAATAATTTCCACTTTAAAAGTCGATAAGAATATTTTTGATAATTTATTTCAAAAAAAATTTGTTTTCTTTAATTCTGAAAATGTAATTTTTTTTTTTTGAAAATCTTTTTTACTAATAGGAAATTTCAACTTTTTCTAGAAATATAATCTGCTTCCGTTAGAAATTTTGAGTTTAATCTTTAAATTTCGATTTTTTTTTACCGAAATTTGAATTTTAAATTCGAACTTGAGAATTTCAAAAATAAATTTAACATTTCTTGAAAAATTGGTAATTCCGATTCAGAATTTTCTTTGGTCCTACAGTAGTAGTAATTTTTTAGAGAAATATGAAATTGTAAAAAAGGTTAAAATTTACAAGGTTCATTTTTTCTTGAAATTTCAACATTTTTCTCAAAGTTTTCTTATTTTTAGGCAAATTTGAAGTTTATTTTCCCTAAACTTATACTTAACAATTTTTAGTTTCTTATCAAAATTACAAAATAAAATGATCTTTAAAATATTTAGTTAAAAAACTTTTAAATTTTCAAAGCAAATTAGAGAGAAATAAAAATTTGTACAGGAAAAAATATTTTAAAGGCAAAATCTCCAGGAAAACTCGAAAGTTCAAAAAAAATTCTTTGTATAAAATGTTTACAGAAAATCACACATTTATAAGAAAAAAAGCAAAATTTCTTAGAAAAAAATAGAAATTTGAAAAAAAATTTGAAACATCTTTACAAATCTTTAATTTTTTTGTTTTTCCCAAAATGTTGAAATTTTTGTAGAATTTTCAGGGTTTTTTCCAAACATTTTTTGTCAAAACTACAAAATAAAATGAACTTTAAATTGTCAAAGTATCGTGCAAAAACTTGATATTTTTAAAGCAAATTAGAAAAACCCAAAAAAAAAATCTGGAGAAGTTGGAACTTTTAAAAGAAATTTTAAAAACAACACTTTCAGGAAAAATGGAATTTCGAGAAAATCTCTTTTTATAAAATATTTAGGAAAAATGGAAACTTTGCAAAATTTTCTAAAAAAAAATCGAAATATCTGAAAAAACCTCAAAACTTTTATACAAAATGAGATTTGAGGTAAAAATTCAAAGATACCGTATTAACTTATTTTTTAGAGAAATAGTAAAATGTGAGACAAGTTGAATTTAGATTTTTTCTTGAAATTGTAATGATTCTCTCAAAATGTTGACATTTTCAAAGAAATTTGAGTTTTTTCTACACATTTTAATTCCGGCTCGAAATATTGATTTCTTCCTCAAAACTTCTACAAAAATTAGTTTTTGGAAATGTGATTTTGATCAAAATTAAAAATAAAATAGGTTTTTAAATGTCCTAACTTCATGCAAGAAACCTAAAATTTCTATAAAAACAAATCAGAGAAAATTTAAAATTGCTACAAAAAATTGTGTAATGAAAAGTGTTCAGAAAATTTTTAGAAAAAAACTCTTGAGTAAAATTGGGGGTGCTGCAGTTCCACAGTGCCTATACGCCAGCCGCCACTGATAGGTAGGTTGAAATACAAAACTTGTCCCCTGAAACCAAGAAAGATTAAAAAACACAACAAAGCTTGCTCTAACGCGTTTCAACACCCAAGCTATCTTCTTCAGAGAGATACTTTAGTATCTCTCTGAAGATGATAGCTTGGCTATCGAAACACGTTAAGCATAACCTCTGTTGTATTGTTCAGTTTTTCTTGGTTTTAAAAATTTTGAAAAGTAGAAATTTTCAAAAAATCTTAAAACCTTCAAAAATGGATGGGAATTCTAAAAAACTTAAAAGAGATGAACATTTTGAAGAGAATTTTTAAGATACAGAATTTTAAAAAGGGTTCAAATGTTAGAAAAACCAAAAAAAGTGTCGAAATTTGGAGAAAAAGCGAAAATTTAGAAATTATAGTCTGCAAAAATGGTCAACATTTTTAGTAAAAGTCATTTCTAGTAAAAGTCAAAATTTTGAAAAATAATTGGAAATTTACATAAACACCAAGATTATGAAAAAATTCATAATTTGGGAAGTTGACTTTTTGAAAAAGATTCAAAAATTTTAGAAGGTATAAATTTATAAGAAAAAAAATCCAACTCTTAAAATGAAGAGCTTATTTTGAAAAAATCGAAATTTGTCAATGAAGGTTACAGTTGAAGAATAATAACAATTTTGAAATATCGAAATTCTGAAAGACTGGAAATTTTAAAAAAGTTAAAATTTTCATCAGATCTAAATTGGTATTTTTAATAATGTTGAAGATTTCAACAAAAATATATTTTTTAAAAAATGCAAAATTTTCAAAAAAAAGTAAGAACAAGGTAAAATTTGGAAAAATGGTCGAAATGTTACAAAAAGCAGAAATTATGAAAAAAGTTCGAAATTTTCAAATAATCTCAAAAGCTTCAAAAAGTCATTGGAAATTCTAATAAACTTTAAAAGAGGTAAACATGTTGAAGAGAATTTCTTAACACGGAATTTTGAAAAGGGCTCAAATGTTAGACAAACCAAGAAGAGTCGAAATTTAAAGAAAAAATCAAAATTACAGTTTACAAAAAAGTCAAAATTTCTAGTAAAAGTAAAAAGTTTGAAAAATGATTGGGGATTTTAAAAAAAGTAAATTATGAAACTGTTCAAATTTTGCGAAATTGATATTTCGAAAAAGATTCAAAAATTTCAGATAGTATAAATTTATAGGAAAAAAATCCAACTCTTGAAATAAAGATCTCTTTTTCACAAAACCGAAATTTTCAATGAAGGTGACAGTTCGAGGAAAACAAAAATTTTGCAATATGGAAATTTTGAATGACTGGACATTTTAAAAAAGTCAAAAATTTGAATAAATATAATATAACATAAATTTTAGAATTGGAAGTTCACATTCACAAAAAACTAAAAATTTCGAATAGAAGCCGTAATTCTGAAAAAAGTCAATATTTTTTAAAACAGTATAATTAATAAATAAAAAGAAATATTGAGTCAAAATTTTTATTTTTCAAAAAAAAGCCAGAACATATTTTGTATTTTGTATTTTGTATTTTGTATTTTGTATTTTGTATTTTGTATTTTGTATTTTGTATTTTGTATTTTGTATTTTGTATTTTGTATTTTGTATTTTGTATATTTTGTATTTTGTATTTGTATTTGTATTTTGTATTTTGTATTTTGTATTTTGTATTTTGTATTTTGTATTTTGTATTTTGTATTTTGTATTTTGTATTTTGTATTTTGTATTTTGTATTTGTATTTTGTATTTTGTATTTTGTATTTTGTATTTTGTATTTTGTATTTTGTATTTTGTATTTTGTATTTTGTATTTTGTATTTTGTATTTTGTATTTTGTATTTTGTATTTTGTATTTTGTATTTTGTATTTTGTATTTTGTATTTTGTATTTTGTATTTTGTATTTTGTATTTTGTATTTTGTATTTTGTATTTTGTATTTTGTATTTTGTATTTTGTATTTTGTATTTTGTATTTTGTATTTTGTATTTTGTATTTTGTATTTTGTATTTTGTATTTTGTATTTTGTATTTTGTATTTTGTATTTTGTATTTTGTATTTTGTATTTTGTATTTTGTATTTTGTATTTTGTATTTTGTATTTTGTATTTTGTATTTTGTATTTTGTATTTTGTATTTTGTATTTTGTATTTTGTATTTTGTATTTTGTATTTTGTATTTTGTATTTTGTATTTTGTATTTTGTATTTTGTATTTTGTATTTTGTATTTTGTATTTTGTATTTTGTATTTTGTATTTTGTATTTTGTATTTTGTATTTTGTATTTTGTATTTTGTATTTTGTATTTTGTATTTTGTATTTTGTATTTTGTATTTTGTATTTTGTATTTTGTATTTTGTATTTTGTATTTTGTATTTTGTATTTTGTATTTTGTATTTTGTATTTTGTATTTTGTATTTGTATTTGTATTTTGTATTTTGTATTTTGTATTTTGTATTTTGTATGTTTATTTTGTATTTTGTATTTTGTATTTTGTATTTTGTATTTTGTATTTTGTATTTTGTATTTTGTATTTTGTATTTTGTATTTTGTATTTTGTATTTTGTATTTTGTATTTTGTATTTTGTATTTTGTATTTTGTATTTTGTATTTTGTATTTGTATTTTGTATTTTGTATTTTGTATTTTGTATTTTGTATTTTGTATTTTGTATTTTGTATTTTGTATTTTGTATTTTGTATTTTGTATTTTGTATTTTGTATTTTGTATTTTGTATTTTGTATTTTGTATTTTGTATTTTGTATTTTGTATTTTGTATTTTGTATTTTGTATTTTGTATTTTGTATTTTGTATTTTGTATTTTGTATTTTGTATTTTGTATTTTGTATTTTGTATTTTGGGAAAATATTCCATCATAAGTAGAAATTTCTAGGAACATCGCATTTTGACGTACAAGACAAAATAACAAATTTTTGGAGAAACATGAAATTTTTAGTCAAATTAAAAAAAAAGAAAATTTCAAAAAAATCCAAATGAAATATTTCTAAAAAAAATTAATAATTTTTAAAAAATACCATTGATATGCCAAGAAAAAGGTCGAAATTTCCCGAAAAAAAATCATAATTTCTAAGAAAATATTTAATTTTAAGAAAAAAGTAGAATTTTTAGGAATAATTTCCAAAGAAAAGAATTTCGAGAAAAAATCGAATTTTTTGAAAAGTCAGAATTTTTAGGAAATCATGTTTATAATAATTTCGAAAATTCGAAAAAAGTTCGAAATTTCTCAAAAAAAATTCATAATTTTTAAGAAAATATTCAATTTTGAGAAAAAAAAGTAGAATTTTTAAGAATAATTTCCAAAGAGACGAATTTCGAGAAAAAATCCAATCTTGGAAAAAGGTCGGAATTTTTGGGAAATTATGTTAAAAACAATTTCGAAAGTTCGAAAAAAGGTGAAAAACATGAGAAACGATTGAAATTTTCAGTAATGGTGAAAACTCTGAAATAAGGTCTAAATTTACAAAGTTGACATTTTAAAAATGAAAAATAATTTAAAAAATTCAGAATAGTGGAACTTTACGAGAGCAAATACTAAAATATTATGAAAAAAAAAAAATTAAAATAAAACTCCAAATTTCTAAAACATAATTTTGAAAAAAGCCGACATTTTGAAAAAGTCAAAATTTTAAAAATTCAGAATCTTAAAAAAAGTTAAAATTTTTGCAAAAATAGTATTTTTTAAAAGCCGTAATATTTAAAAAAGTAAAATCTGAGAGAACAAATCAAACGGTCGAAATTTCAAAAAAAGTGGAAATTGCGATAAAAGCTCAAAATTTTCAAGGTCGAGCTTTTTCAAAGGAATACAATTTGTGAACAGGCGGGATTCCACCAAAAACTAAAGTTTCTATAAAAATACGAACCTCTGAACAAAAGTCGAAATTTTTAAAATCCTGAAAATTTTGAAAAAGACACATTTAAAAAAATGAAAATTTTGACAAAAAGTGAACATCTTTAATTAAGTTGAAATTTTCCAAAAAAAAAGGGTAAAATTAAAGTCAGGGTTTTCACGAACAGAAAAACTGAGAGAAAAAGTCAAGAATTGAAATACGAATCTTATCCCCTGAAACTAAGAAAGATTAAAAAAGACAACAGAGGTTGCTTTTACGCGTTTCGATAGCCAAGCTGTCATCTTTAGAGAGGTGAAGATCTCTGAAAATAATAAAGCGAGTTAGAGCAACCTCTGTTGTGTTTTTTAATCTTTTTTTGGTTTCAGGGGACAAGATTTGTATTTCAATTTTTTAGGATAACCAAAGATCAGTCCGTTCCACCAAAAAAAAAAAATCAATATTTGAAAAAGGGTAGAAATTTTAAAAGTCAAATACATTAAATTTATTTTAGCCTACCCTACTAAAAATTGAAACTTTCCAAAAATTCGAACTTTATAAAAAACCAGTTTCGAAAAAAAGACAACGTTCCGTAATAAAATAAAAATTTTGAAAATGTAGAAAAAAAGTTGAGAGTTAAGTTTTCAAAAATGTACATAAATAAAAATTTTTAGTAAAGTCGAGATTTTCAAAAGTACAATTTTTAAGAGATTAAAATTTGTAAAAGATTAAAATTTGTAAAAGATTAAAATTGGCAAAAAAATTAAAATTTGCAAAAAAATTAAAATTTTAAAATAAAGTTGAAATTTTCAAAATGAATCGAAGCTGAAATTTTGAATTTTGCCTCATGGTAACGCAAAACTATTCAAAATCGTTAAAAGCGCTAAAAAAGTCTTCATTTCAAAAAAAAAAAGTTTGAAATAAATCGAAATTCCAAAATGTCAAAATTTTCAAAGTAAAGTCGAAATTTAAAAAAGATTACAAATGAAAAATGTCGTAAGTTTCCAAAAAAGGGTCGAATACTCCAAAAGAGTCGAAATATTAAAAAAGAAATGAAAGCATCAAAGTCCAAATTCTCAAGAAAGTGGTCGAAAATTTAAAAAACAAATTAACAATTTGAAGAAAGAAAAATCGAAATTTGGGAAAAGTCAACTTCCAAAACAATGTCGAAAGTAGTCAGCTTTTTTCAACTTAATTTTAACTCAATTTTCAAATAAAGTAGATTTAAAAAATATGTAAATATTGAAAAAAAAAGGTTATAAAAAATTAGTTTTTTTAAGTTGAAATTTTCCCAAAGGCTTCATTTCTAAACACATTCAAAATTCAGGAATAAAAATTTATGGTCAAAATTTGAAAGTTGTAAGAAAATATTGAAATTTTAAAAAAATTTCACTTTATCTTGAAATTCTATTTTCAAAATGAAATGTCAAATTTAGAAAAGGCCAAAATTGTCGATAAAAGTCAAAATTTACAAAAAGGATCGAAATTTCTATATTCCCTGCACCTTTTTCCAATTCTCAAAATAAAAATTAAGAACTTTCGTACAAATAAATGGCGATTAATTAGTAAAAAACATGTGTGCCCTTTACAGAAATAATTGGTTAATTTTTAACCATAAGCGATTCTAGTTTTCTAAAAATTTCCTTTTTGTACTTAAATTCTGGGTATAAATTTTCAATTTTTACTGTTTTTTCCAAAATTTCGAAGCTTTCTATATTTTTTTCCAATCTTCAGAATTTTGGTGGAACGGGACTGGTCCTTGGTTATCTTCAAATATTGAAATACAAATCTTTCTCCCCTGAAACCAAAAAAGAGAGAGATCTCTCTGAAGATGATAGCTTGGCTGTCGAAACGCGTTGTGTTTTTTAATTATTTTGGTTTCACGGGACAAGATTTGTTTTTCAATTTTTGAATCTTCAGAATCTTCTACATTTTGAATTTCTGGATTTGAGATGGGTTGCCTAGAATTTAGATTAACGCTTAGGTTAGAAACTCATTTTCAAATTCTATTTTGTTTGTTGATAAATATTAACAACTTTATTTTTAAAATTCGGGAATTTTGTGTTTTGAATTTTTCGTTATTTTTTTAGTTGAGTATCCGAAAAATTTTTGTATACATATGGAGATGATGGATAAGTAGAAATACATGCTAAAATTTTCTAAAATTGAAATTCTGAAATTGAAATAGTTTGCACTTTCTAGAATAAGTTCATATGAAATGCGTATCAAATTCTGTTGAAATTGTTTTCACTCCTCTCTCCGGTCTCTATGGGACAGTGCAATTTATTTAGATTATTACTCATTTAACTTAATCTAAAATAAACTACGCTAAACGCAAAAATAAAACAGTTTACATTAGAGGGATAGAGTGATGAACATAATCAAATCACAAAGGATCCTTCAGGATACAAACGTGCTCGAAATTCTTGTTAACATTCTTGCTCCTCGAATTCGGCACCTGACAGATTTTTTCAACGACTTCGAATTTAGTAAATCATCGAAAAAAAAAGCAAAGTACATTAAGCAGAATAGATTAGTAAAACTAGCCAAGCTGAAACAACCTTTCAGTCTTGGATTTTCAGCCTCACTGTACAGTGCATGTTCCCAAAATAACGCTACGTTTTATAAGCGTTGAAAACATCGTGCATGTTAAATTATATTTTAATTGTTTATTCTGTGATTATTGCGGTGTTTCCACGACTAATTTTTTAACTTGTGCAAAGTGTTGTGATGTGACGTTAGTGGTGCAATTCCCCATGATTACAATTAGCAGAAATGAAGTTCAAATTTCCGCGGAAAGGATCACCATCAAACCGTTTTCTGTGATGGGAGTTGAATCGGCGGTTTTCCTTCAAAAGAGCAAAATTGCTAGTGAGTATTATTGTATTTTTCACACATTTTCTACTTCCTGGTCTACTGTATCCTCCTTCCTGTATATATTCGAAACGTAAATAAATAACGCGTTACTAGAGTTGTAAGTGAAAATAGAACAGTGACACTACTTTAAGAGTGTCGATTTTTTTTGGATTTACGAGAGGTAATGCCACGATGTAATTAACTTTTCAAACAATCCGTTTAGAGTGCTTATTAGAAATATGCTGAAATTCGTGACCTTTTACTTCACAAATTAACAAAACTACCTTATGAACGATAGAACTAGTAACTAATCTGAAATGAGTACCTAATCTACTGGGTTCATTTCAAAAATTAAAAAAGTTAATTACAATGAAAAACAATCTGATAATTTAACAATCATCATTATTTACTTTTTGGTATATCTATTTAATAAATTTCGAAGCACCAACTGTCACAGACAACAGCCTAAACGGGTGGATCTAGAAGCATGAAATTTTATGCAGGTGTCACCCTAATACGTAGGTGAGCACTAGGAGAGGATTTTTCAAAATTCAGTCTCTAAAATAGTAAATGAATAAATAATACACAAAATTGTGTTTAAAGTTGCCTATAAGCATTGAGAGCTGACATCGTTAGTCAATATGTCTCCACATTTATCTAAATTTTTATGGGTGATTAGTGCATATTTTGTCTTTTTATGAATACTTTTCTTTTTAACTTCTAAAAATTTAAATTTTAAACTCAAAATGTTGGCTCTAATTTGCCACTTCCGATGCTTAAATCTAAATCTAAAACAACCTTTTTTTAGACAGTTTTCTTTCGAAATTTCGAGTTTATAGGCAACAATTTCTATTCACAACTGCAAATGTGGATGGATATTTTTCCTAGTTTTTTCCAAAAATTTTTAGTTAAAATATGAATGTTTTCCAAACTCCAAATAGTTGCTGCAGTTTCTAAAAGCAGATGAAAATTTGACTTTAAAATCAGGATATTAAATTTTGAGTTTCCATTAACAAAAGTTGAAAGTTCTGAAAAAAATATGGATTATTTTTAAAAATGTTTAGGATTTTCTCAGAAATTTCAATGTTTTTCCAGCTTCAAATTGGAAGTGAGGATTTTTAATGTTTTTTTTTTATTTCGACTATAAAAACAAAATATTGAGAATTATGTCCATATTTAAAGAAAAAAATTAAACTTTCAAAAAATAATTTAACATGTTCTTTACTTTTTTCTCTCTTAAAATTTCGAGGGAAATATGAATTTTCGGAAACGAAATATTACCTAAAAAAGTTAAGATATTTCTAATTTTTTCTTAAAACTTTGTAAAAGAAAACTTTTTCGAATTTTCGATTATATTTTATTCAAAATTTCGACCTTATTTGAATTTTAGTTTTCGACCTTCTTTGAATTTATATTTTCTATTTCGATTTCTGTTGTGAATCAACATTTTTTAAAAAGAGTCATAAACGCAGGATTATAAAAATTATTTTTACACATCTTGTCTCAGAATAACAGGCGCAATTTTCAATTTTCTAATTATTTACTTAAGATTGCAACAACTTTATAAAATTTAATAATTTGGGATAAACATGAAAATATTGAAGAAAAATTATATTTTATTTGTTTTTTTAGTAAAATTAAAAAGAAATTAATTATTTAAAATAAAATTAATAAAAAGTTTTATATATTTTAATGAAAAATTTATGTTTTTAATATCCCAGAATATTTTTTTATAAAAAAATGTCATCATTTTATTATTAAAACTAAAATTTTAAATTTTAACCTAAAATTTTTAATGTCAAGATGCAGGGATTAGAGTCAAAAAAAAACTTTTAAATTCCTTTAAATTTTTAGTTTAGAGACAAAATTTGAAAATAATCTCGAAATTTTGAGAAGATACTCCACATTTCGATTTAAACATCGTGATTTCTAAACTAAAGTCGACATTTCACTCTGTTCTCATTTTCCAAAATTCCTATTTTAAACTCGAATTTCTTTTGAATTTCACCTTCTTTACGCTTTTCAGTTTAAATTTTAAAAACACTTCTTCTTAAAATGCCAGCTCTAAACTCGTAATTTGATCAGTTAAGTCTCGAATTCGTTTTATGCAATTAGTTCAAAATTAAAAATATTCGCAATTTAAAAGGTCAAATTGTTTAAAAAAAAAATTCAGGAACGGCACAATTTTTCAAAAGTCAAAGTTACGAACATCCGAATTTTTGAAAAAAAGTCAATATTTGTTAAAGATTTTGAAAAAAAAAATAAAATCGTTACTAAAATTCGAAATTTTGAAAAAGGAGAAATTAATAGAACCAAATTCCGAAAACAACTTTCAGACAAGTTAATTTTTGATGATAAAGGGTCAAAATTTTCAAAAAAGGAAAAAACCTGAAAAAAACTTAATTTTAAAAATATCGAAATTTTAAGGAAAATCCAATTTTTCAAAAAAGTCAAAATTTAAAATGAAATTTCTATTTTTTAAATAACAGCTCAATTTACTACATTAAAGTCAAAATAGAAGTTGCCTTTTTAAAGTAGATTCAGCCTAAGAGAACTTTGAGAAAAAATAAATTTTTTGGAAAAAAAGATGAATTTTTTAAAAAGGTCGAATCTTTTTTCTTCTCTGAAGATGATAGCTTGGGTGTCAAAAGGCGTTAGAGCAACCTTTATTTTGTTTTCTAATCTTTCTTGGTTTCAAGGGACAATATTTGTATTTCAATTTTTGAAGATAACCAAGGACCACCAAAATTCCACCAAAAAAAACTACTTTTTTCTAGTAATAAATTTCTATTTCAATATCTCTCTGAAGATGACAGCTTGGCTGTCGAAACGCGTTAGAGCAACCTTTGTTGTATTTTTTAATTTTTCTTGTACTCGGGGGAAAGTTTTGTATTTCAATTTTTGAAGATAACTTAGGACCATTCCGTTCCACAAAAAAAACTTCGTCAATTTGTTAAAAGTTTGAACAAAGGTGAAAAATTTAAGAAAAAGTTTAGAAGCTTTGAAAAATCAATATTTAACCGTAATATAATTTATAGAAAGAATTAAAATTTTTAAAAAAAGTTAGAACTTTGAGAAAGATTATAATTTAGTTTTAAAATTTTCATAAAATTTGAAAATCAAAATCTTAAATCAAGTCGAAATTATGAAAGATTAAAATTGATTAAACCAGTTACCATTTGAAAAAATTGGAAATTATAAAAAAATTAAAAATTTGGAATTCGATGTTTTTAAAATGTAAAAGTAAGAAAAGTCAAAATATCCAAGAAATCTGAATTAATCGAAGGCGGGCTTTTCAAAAAAGTTCAGAGGCAAAATTTTAAGAAAAGGTCGAAATTTTGAAAAAATATGAAATAAAAATAATCAAACCCTTTAAGAGAGTCAATGTTTTCAAAGGTGAAAGTTTCAGAAAAAGTGAAAAATTCAAAAAATTTAGAAATTTTCGAAAGTTTTTAAAGCATAAAGCCGATATTTTTTTGTGGGACGAACTGGTCCTTGGTTATCCTCAAAAATTGAAATACAAATCTTGTCTCCTGAAAACAGGAAAGATTGAAAAACAGTATTTCTCTGAAACTGATAACTTGGCTATCGAAATGCGTTGGAGAAACGCGTCAGTCACGTCAGTGACAGGTCAAAAAAGAGATTAAATTATGATTTTAAAACATTTTTTTCAGCCTCATTATACCTGAAAAAAAATTTTCAATCACGTATTCACATTTAACTCATTTTTCTCTATATTCCCTTAAAATTAATGCCTGAATCATCCTGTATAACGAATTTCTTGCAATTTTTTTCTTGAAATTTGGAGATCAGAAGTTTATAATTGGCATTTTTTTTTGTAGAACTTCTCATCATTTCCCTCAGTTTCTATTTTAATTTAAAAAACGAATAATTAAAAAAAATTCTAGTAAAACATGGAAATTTCAAAATACGATTTTAAAAGAAGAATTTTATTTTTTTATTGTGGATTCAATATTTCAATCCTTATCAACACTCCAAATTTAAAAATTTAAATACAGAACTGAAAACCCTGAAACCAAGAAAGTTTAAAAAGACAACAAAAGTTGCTCTAACGCGTTTCGACAACCAAGCTGTCATCTTCAGAGAGATACAGGGAACAAGTTCTGTATTTCAATAAAGATACTTTCAGTATCTCTCTGAAGATGACAGCTTGGTTGTCGAAACGCCTTCGAGCAACGTTTGTTGTGTTTTTTAATCTTTCTTGGTTTCAGGGGCCAAGTATTTCAATTTATAAAATCGATATGTTAAAAGGAAACGAAATATTCAAGAAGGCCAAGATTTTCAATAAAAATCCAAATCAAACTTTTCAAAAAAGTCGTGATTTTCAGGAAGTGAATATTTTCAAAAAAGTCCTGATTTTGAGAAAGTGAAAATTTGAAGAAAAAACCAAAATTTTAAAAACAAAGTCCAAATAAAATAGTAAATACTGAAGAGATTAATGTTTTTAGACGTGCAAGCTTTTAAAATATTCACATTTTCAAAAGGATTTGATATGTTTTGCAAAAATTAAATTTAAAAGCAATCAGATTTGCAAAAAAATTAAAATTTCAGGTCAAATTTTTAAAACAGATTAACATTTTCAAAAATAAAGTCAAACATATGAAAAAAAGTCAAAAATGTCCAAAAACTTCAACACTTCGAGATAAGGAAAATTGTTTGATGGAACGGACTGGTCCTTGGTTATCTTCAAAAATTGAAACACAGAACTTGTCCCCTGAAACCAAGAAAAATTAAAAAACACAACAAAGATTGCTCTAACGCGTTTCGATAGCCAATCTGTCATCTTCAGAGAGAAACTTCTCTCTGAAGATGACAGGAAAATATTCAAAAAAAAGTTGAAATATTGGAAGGGAAATTTTTAATAAAGTTGAATTTTGGTGAAACGGAGTGATCTTTGGTTATCTTCAAAAATTGAAATACAAATTTGTCCCCTGAAACCAAAAAAAAAACAACAAAGATTTCTCCCAGAGGGATATCTCTTTGAAGATGAAAGCTTGGCTGTCGAAACACGTTGGAGCAACTTTTGTTGAATTTTTTAATTTTTTCTGGTTTCAGGGAACAGGATTTGTATTTCAATTGTTAACAAAGTTGAAATTTCCAAAAGAGAAAATGTTTAGTAAATACAAAAAAGGTAAAAAATTTTAAAACAAAATCAAAACATCCAAATAAGCCAGAATTTAAAGACGTTGGAATTTTCGGAAAGTCGGAATTATTGAAATAGATCAGAAGTTTCAGAAGGTCAGAATTTTTAAAATTAAGACCAAATTTCGAAGAAAAGTTGTAATTTTTTAAAAATTTTGAAAAATATCCAAATTTTTAATAAAATTCGAAATTTTGAAACAGGAGAAATTATTAGATTCAAATTCTGAGAGAACTTTAGAAAAAGCCAAAATTTTGAAAAAAACTCCATATAGGAAATCAAACACTCTAAAAAATCAATGTTTTTAAACGTCCAAGCTTTCAAAGTATTCAAATAAATTTTCAAAAGGATTTGAAATGTTTTGCAAAAATTAAATGTAAAAGCAATGTGATTAGCAAAAATATTGAAATTTTGAGTCAAAATTTCAAAACAGATTAACATTTTCAAAAATAAAGTCAAACATATGAAAAAAAGTCAAAAATGTCCAAAAACTTCAACACTTCGAGATAAGGAAAATATTTTTTAAAAATGTTGAAATATTGGAAGGGAAATTTTCAATAAAGTTAAATTTTGGTGAAACGGACTGATCTTTGGTTATCTTCAAAAATTGAAATACAAATTTGTCCCCTGAAACAAAAAAAAAACAACAAAGATTTCTCCCAGAGGGATATCTCTTTGAAGATGAAAGCTTGGCTGTCGAAACACGTTAGAGCAACTTTTGTTGCATTTTTTAATTTTTTTTGGTTTCAGGAAACAGGATTTGTATTTCAATTTTTAACAAAGTTGATATTTCCAAAAGAGAAAATGTTTAGTAAATACAAAAAAGGTAAAAAGTTTTGAAACAAAATCAAAACATCCAAATAAGCCAGAATTTAAAGACGTTGGAATTTTCGGATAGTCGGAATTATTGAAATAGATCAGACGTTTCAGAAGGTCAGAATTTTTAAAATTAAGACGAAATTTCGAAGAAAAGTTGAAATTTTTTAAAAATTTTGAAAAACAATTAAATTATTACTAAAATTCGAAATTTTGAAAAAGGGGAAATTATTAGATTCAAATTCTGAGACAACTTTAGAAAAAGTCAAAGTTTTGATGATAAAATGTCGAAATTTTTTAAAAAAGTAAAAAACCTGAAAAACAGTCGTACGAAAAACGATCCGCTGTTAAAAATAGTGGAATATTTTGTCAAAATACTCGAAATAAGTAAATTTTCAATAAAAAAAAGTGGTGGAAGGGAGTGGTCCTTGGTTATCTTCAAAAATTGAAATACAAATCTTGTCCCCTGAAACCAAGAAAGATTAAAAAACAGAGCAACCTTTGTTGTACTTTTTAATCTTTGTTGGTTTCAGGAAACAAGATTTGTATTTCTTTTTTTAAGGAAAGTTCTTCCCCAATGGTTTGACTTTTTTTAATTTTAGATTTTTTTTCAAAAATAACCAATTTCTCAGTCGTATTCAAATCTTTGTTGGTTTCAGGGAACAAGATTTGTATTTCATTTTTTTTAAGGAAAGTTCTTCCCCAATGGTTTGACTTTTTTTAATTTTAGATTTTTTTTCAAAAATAACCAATTTCTCAGTCGTATTCAAATTTTTCCTCAATAATGTTTCTCGGTCAAATTTTTTTAATACGAATTTCTAACTTTCTCGACAAACACTTGTTTTAAAGGAACTTTGTGTTAAGGCTAAGACCGTAATCTCAAAATTTTACGTGTTTGGAATTTTTTAAAGTTTCCAACTTTTCTTAAATTCCGTGTTAAATCTAAGTGTTTTCGTTTAAAATACTTTCTTAAAAATCTGCGTTTAGTTTCGAATTTTTTAAACCCTGAAATTACAGTATATTTTAAAATAAATTTCGGTGGATTTCTTTTCGACTTTTTTTAGATTTTCAGCTTAAACGTGTTACATTTATTTTTTTTTGTTTTACTTTAAAACAGCAACTTGGATATTTTATTATTTCTAGAAATTTTTGTTTAAAACCCGAGTTTTTTTAACGTCTGTGACGTAAACTTGAATTATATAATTTGTTGTTTTTTTTTCTTTAATTAAATGCTGCTTATCTTCAAACTTGTTAATACTAGGCATCGCTACATCGATTTAATAATAATTTAATACCCAGCTTTTTTTGTTAAAATTATATTCTTCAAAAATTGAAAACAGAATAACTGTTCGATAGGTTAAATAACATTTTTTTTTTTTGTGGAACGGACTGGTCCTTGGTGATCTTGAAAAATTTAAATACAAATCTTGTTCCCTGAAACCAAGAAAGATTAAAAAAACACAACAGAGGTTGCTGTAACGGGTTTCGATAGCCAAGCTATCATCTTCTTTTTTAAGTTATGGCATGCATTTAACTACATTTTCCCCCAAAATATATTTTTTCAAAACTGCTGCATTGAAATATGCGAGTTTTCGATTTGTTTGCAGCATTTTTTTCGATTTTCATGCTAACAAATTTTGGCGACTAAGAAAAAGTATATCACAACAGATAATTTTCTCCGGCCTAAAAATTTTTGGCTAAAAAAAAACGTTCCATAGATATCTCTTAATTATGCCTCCTGCTTTTGATGAAACGAACTGGTCCCTGCTTACCTTCAAAAATTGAAATACAAATCTTGTCCCTTGAAACCAAGAAAGATTTAAAAACACAACAAAGGTTGTTCTAACGCGTTTCGATAGCCTTGGGTATCGAGAGATACTCGGAGAGATACTCTATTATCTTCAGAGAGATGCTTTGAAGATGATAGCTTGGCTATCAAGAGATACTCTGAAGATGATAGCTTGGCTATCGAAACGCGTTAGAGCAACCTTTGTTGTGTTTTTTTAATCTTTACCGTTTTCGAGGACAAGATTTGTATGTCAACATTCCTCCTTGTGTGTCGCGACACATCGGTTTGGAAAAACTGATCTAAAAGCTCTCTTAAAAACTATATTACAATTGATTTGGTGTAAAATTATCCAAAATATAATCATGCAAAATCAAGCAAATGATGATCGAAGTTCGAGGTGTGCAATACAAATAATTTTTTTTTCTAAAATTAACATGCGCTAGGTTTTCTATTTCAATTTCAGAAATACCTAATCTCTCATAAGATAATCATTCTGTATAAACCCCAAGTTCAACCAGCGTTAGATTACTGACTCCGTGTTCAAACCATGCCCCCAAAAACATTAACGTTTTAGGATTCCACTCAATTTGTCTGATTGAATAACACTTTGAGTCTTTCCAGACTAAGGAGCACCAAAAGAGGGTTGATAACATCTCCTTTCTAAAAAAAAATCATTTTTATTGTTAAATAATCCAGAAACATTTAAACAGTTTAGCTTGTTAATGTTGCAAGGATTCTAATGCACAGACCAATAGGTCCTTAATTAGATTCGAAGTTTGGAAACCAAAGACCGGTTTTGATTTTGTTAGATCTCGTCTTTGGTTTCTAAACTTCGAATCTAATAAGTGTTCAAACCTATTGGTCTGTGCATTAGAATCCTTGTCTTCTGGGAACTTTACTAGAGAGCAACCGCTTCGCTAGGTGGCAGTGTTTCAACTATTGGTAGTCCAGCTACTTATGATTCACTAAGCACGCCTGAAGGGCTGCATGAATTTGCAGTCTGCGTTGTATTCTACTTGCATACAATGTTGCAAGGGTTATTTTATTTAGTAAAAACCAAATATTTTTTTAATCAAATTCGATTTCTGAAGAAGACAGAAATGAAAAATTCATTTTCAGAAATCATTTCAAACGTATTTAATCGCACCCACACGTCATAGTAAAAATGAATTTTCATGAACTTGATTCAAGTTTACACGTCCGTTTCCGATTGTATTTATTTTCGAACATGCTCAAGGTATCTGACAAATTTAAACTTGCTTCCTTCTCAAGTGTATTTACCTACCAACCGCTAGGTTAACGTCGTCTGCAATACATCGTATACAACACGGCAATTAATTAGCACCAAGGACCGACTTGAGGTTAAATTATAGAAAAATTAACTCGTGTCGTGCCAAGTCTGGTTTTACGACAAAAGTACGATTATCATTACACCCACTCATTCCTCATTTACTCAAATTGTGGACGTTTGAAGTTATTTTTAAAAGCCAACATCGGGCAGACTATGAGATCATTCTAATGAATTTATTGAGTGTAGTTGAACAATAAAATATTCGAACTATTTCATGCTAATTTATCTGTATAATATGCAGTCATTTCAAAATGTGGAAAGCAGTAAAACGGGCGTAAAGTGCGTAATAATTGGTCATATAATGGCCACCACTGGTAAAGAATTAATACCTCTTCTCATATTTTTTTGGGGGAACAGACTGATCCTTGGTTGTGTGGATACGCAACGTATCCCTATTTAACTATCTGACTATTAGTTCATCATCCAAGAACCACTTACATGGTTTGGGTGTTTTTTTGTTGTTTTTTAACATTGGAAATGTTTATGTTTTTTTCAATTTATTTAACATTTCTTCGGCCCAGTTTGGAAATATTTAAATTTTTAATATTTAAATGTTTATGTTGAGATATGGGGTGAAGTTTAGGGTTTTAACTGAAACAAGTTTATTTTCGGAGTAATTAGAAATTTCATTGAAATCAGAAAAAATTAACTTCATTTTTAAGAAACCAAATTAGGTTGAATGCAGCTGGTCATTTAAAAGTCCATGCAAAGAAACAAAAATATGACATGCAATTCAAAGACCATTAATTCTTGTCAGGAGGAACAATTACATGGCCGGGGCAATAAATGTTAGGATCAAGAGGAAACTGAAAACAAAATACTTTTATCCTAAGAAGAAAAGGCCAGGAACACTTTCAAGACAATTACTACTTACGAGCACCCTGTGGTCTATTCATTGTAACGTTGCCTTTCAAAAAGGAAAGAAGGCACATTCAGTGACAATAAAATGATTCTTAAACTTGGAAAAAATAGGGATGACAGAATATCTATGAACCACTCGACGGAATGACAAATTTCTGAAATGTACTACTCATCCAACCAGAGGGTTCAAACAAACTGCGAAGGGCCATAAAATTCATGTGGTGTAAGACACATCTGCAAACACTTTCATCACAGTCAGCCTTAGCGACATTTTAATCAGTTATAAAAAAATAAAAACTAAACGTAATACGTATTGTTGTAAATCAATACATATTTTATGAAATTATTATTATTTACTACTTCGAAGATACAAAGATAATTGTGGGGCGAATTTCAAGGGGTGTCGGTTAACACAAGGGTCGACGTCACTAAGATTCTAGCCTTAATAATCTAAATAAATAAAGGTTTCATATTTCAACGCGATCGGTAAAGAGGTTATGAAATTATTAATTAAATTATTTTTTATAACAACTTTGAAAGTCCGCAGTTCGAAAAGTAAACATTTTTTATTATTTTTTTTTGTAATTCATATTTATTTATTATTCCGAATCAACTGCCAAGCGTTGTCTTTGAAATTTGTAAATACCCTGTATAACCTTGTATGTTAAATAAAGTGTTAATTATGTTTCTATTTGGCGTTATCATTTCCAATGTTTTCGTTGGTTGCAAGGATTGCGAAATCTGTGAATTTTTTTTTTAAGTGGAATATTGTTTAGGTGACCAATTATTGATAGGGGCGAAAATTATGGTTTTTGTGACCATAACGTTAATTCTCGTTACCAAAATGCTGTAATGTTAACAGTGATGTGTAGCTATAAATAATAGAGCTCACTAGACATAAATAGTTTCTATCATCGATACTATTTTTGTTTTTTTCAATTTATTTAACATTTCTTCGGCTCAGTTTTCCAAACTGGGCCGAAGAAATGTTAAATAAATTAAAAAAAACATAATATTTCCGGTCAATAAGGGTCTACCATGAAGAATCGATACTACTGATAGATTGTTACAAAAATGTCGATAGTGTTAGCTGATAATTTTTATTAAATAAAATGAACCTTCTAATTTGACCTGCGGTTGCCATCTAGGCTCCACCGATCGTCCCCGCGAAGGAGATAGCTGCTACTATTTCCGATGCAAGGCAAAACAGTAAGAATTTTCTCAACATTAGTAAATACCGTACGTGTAACATGTAACATGTAACATGTGTAACATGCAAAAATGTTCTTATTGGTCGATTTATTCTATTTCTATTGGAAGATGTAACATACACTTGGCCATTTGATATAATAGACGAAAAATAAGTTTGTTAATAAATATGTATACATAACACATATCTACAGTTTGTGGAGTCGTTTCAGTAACGTTTCGTGCATTTTATAAATCGAGAACTTGTTCGGACAGATTGTGTTTCGTTTTTTTGAATTTCTCCTCTTTAACAATCTTGAGTTTAATTTTGGTGGAACGGACTGGCCCTTGGTTATCCTCAAAAATTGAAATACAGAACTTGTCCCCTAAAACCAAGAAAGATTAAAAAACACAACAAACGTTGCTCTAACGCGTTTCGACAGCTATCTCTCTGAAGATGACAGCTTGGCTGTCGAAACGCGTTTGAGCAACGTTTGTTGTGTTTTTTAATCTTTCTTTGGTTTCAGGGGACAAGTTCTGTACTTCAACTTAAGTTTAATGTTTGAGTATTTATTTTTTTAAAATTAACTTTGAAATTGAAATTAAAGTCAGAAAAAGGTAAAAATATTGAGTTTCAGATCTAAATTTTTGAATTAATTTTTTTTTTAAATGGAAATAAAAACACAATTTTAGATTTCTATTTTCGTATTTACATAGATTTAGAAATTTAATTTATTGTAGGACGATAGAATTCAAATTTGAATTTGGCGGTCAATCTCGATGACAGATGGCAGCCCCGACTGTCACTAGCAGCTCCCGCGTTTTTACACAGAGTAGTCAGACAAGTCTATGCGAGTGGTTGTCATAAGATGTGTGTGTTCGAGTTAATAAATCTTAATAAAAATGTCAAGTATTATTCACGGGTTTAGTAGCTCCCCCTTACATTATTTTTTTTCAAAACCTTGATTCATTTAGAATTGACATTTCTAAGTATTGTGGCGGGCTTATCAGTTAGAAAAGATTATTAAAACTTGTTGTTTAATACCCACTTTATTTCTAAAATAAACTAGGATTACTACAACTGAATAATGAACTCACTTATTGACTTCTAAGTACTAACTCACTACCTAACTACATTGACTAACTGATTGACTGACTGGCTGGCTCGAGAGAAAGGCGACCGCCTTATATAGTTCTGGCTCCCGGGTTCTAGAAAAATCCAGCAGATGAGGCTTATCGTTTGCCGAAATTATTGGAACGCTTATCTGCCGTTTGCTTCATTATTGCGGCCGCTTTTCCTTATCAAATCTTTTTATAAAATTCCCAACTAAACTTTATAATTACTTTTCCAATTCTCAGGTTATGTTATATTGCTTAAATAAGACTTATGATTAAATACTAAAATAAACGTTCATACTTTCGTACGCTTAACAAAAAAGACTTTTTTGTTAAGCGTACTAAATTCTACAATTTACATTTCTTTACAGTATTTATCAAAACATCACGAAATTTTTAATATCTGTTGTTTTAATAGTTAATAAAGTTTAATATTTATGAATCATTTAGAATTTCAAGTTTAAACTATTTTTCCTCAATTTACACATTAAGTTTGAAGAAAAATAGTTTAAAATTGAAATTTACACATTGAGTTTTCAAGTTTACGTAGAAGTATTACATTTTTTTTCTGTTGGGACGGACTGAAGATGATAGCTTGGCTGTCGAAACGCGTTAGAGTAACCTTTTTTGTGGTTTTTATTTTTTCTTGGTCTCAGGGGACAAGTTTTGTATTTCAGCAGTATTACATATTTGTAATAACACTAAAAAATTTAATTTCTTGGAAGCCATAGAAATTCACAAATATTTACATCAGTGGCGGCTGCTGACTTTTTGACAGGAGGTGCGCGGATGCAAAAATATTAGTAGTTAACACTTTAGGTGACTCCAGTCTCATAGCAAGGTATTAAATTTAAGAGAAACAAAAGTGACACAAAAGGTGTGGTATTTAATAGTATTTTTACTAATTAAATTTAATTACCATTTTATAATCTCCAAAATATTTTTGGGTTAAATTATTTTCATAGAGTACAAAAAAAAGACATTATCGACATTTCTGAGCCCCTTTAAAATACTCTGTACGGTTGCACGTCGTTACGGCTCTGGGTTACTTAATTAAAATTGTTTGCTTTCATAGGAATAAAATTATATCACTTTTTCATGAAAACTGCATTTGAAAATAAAATATATTTTATTACAAAGTTCTAATTAAACTCTACAAAAACACAAAAAAAAATATTTTTTAAACAAAATCCGCTCTACGATCTTTTAAAGAAATAAAGTGTTCATTACTTTCTTATTAAAATTGTATAAATCCAAATCTATAAATGGATAATTAGACTCTAAAATGGGTACTGCTATCTCTTTGTGAATAGCGGTACTATTGGCAGTTAGCGGCACAATTAGCAATTGCAATTAGATCAGCCGGGACCTACGCATTTAGCACTATAAACGTAAATGTACACTCCAAGCTCTGACTCGTACTCACCATTTGGCAATATCGCATAAGCGCGGAGCGGCGTACCGCACCACGGGCTAGCTTTAGCGTGGTGTTCTGTAGTTTATTTCTCCGTATTCTATGGAGGCCGTTGATAGGCATCGTATGGCAGCCACGCTAGGTGCATAATTCTGCGCGCACCAACGTATTTCAATTTCCTCATAGTATATAATATAATGGAATAAAAGTTTAAGTACTTTATTTCAAGTCACTCATAAGTATTATTAGTTAATTAGTATATCATTATTTTGTCTTTAAAAATGTGGTATATCCAAGACTTTTACATTAAATAGAAAAGAATATATTGCTCATTTCACGAGGAGCGCGCGCTCTTGCGCTCTTTAAGACCAGCCGCCACTGATTTACATTCTAGTCAATTTACTCTTATGAACGAGCAGCTTGATCTTCTGAACACATCTCTAATTGAAGCTTTGGACGAGAATTCGAATTAGACGAAATATTCGTAGGAGTCTGTGATCCATGGAGCTTGTTAGCTTAACAACGGTTAAATAAATTGTTGGTATAACCGCCGATGATGCTGAAAAGCAAAACCAGGTCTGGTCATAGCAAATATTTATCGAAACATCGTAGAATTTTTAATATCTGTTGTTGTTTTAATCGTTAATAAAATTTAATATTTATCAATATTAAAGAATTTCACGAAGTAAGGGTTGGAAAGGTCAATTATTAAAAATTCTAAATTTTTCTGGAAATGTGAGATCGTTTATACATAAATTTTGAATTTTTCCTAAGGTCTAATTTTTTCCAAATGTGGAGTTTAAGCTTTAAATTTTTCGACTCAAAAATTCAACATTTTTCTAATAATATTTTAAGCATAAAGTCGAAATTTAAAATAAAAAAGAAGAAGAAATTTGAAGAAGTTTAAATTATTTTAAAAAATTATTAAGCTTTACCTCGAAATATTGGCTTTTTTCTCGAATTTTCGATTTTAAATCTCAAAATTTTGACTTTTTCTGAAAAGTGTAAGCTTCAAACGATATCCCAAATATAAAAGTCAAAATTTCAGGGAAATATGGACTCTTTGAGTTTAAAGTAGAAATTGCAAGATTTTTGGTAAAAATTTAAAAATAAACTCGAAGTTTAAAGAATTTCTTAAATTTTAAAATACTGTTACGGGCTTATCGGTTCAAATAGATTACCACGTGTGAATTACACCACTTTATTACCAAATTAACTCCGCACACTTCAACTGAACAGTAACTCACTACTTATTTACTAAGCCACTAACGACACTGACTTCTAACTGACTGACTCGAGGGAAAGCTGACCGCCTTATATAGTTTTGGCTCCCGGCTTCTAGAACTTTTCGGCAGATAAGGCTTATCGTTTGCCGAAATTTCTGGAACACTTATCTGCCATTTGTTTCGTTATCGCGGCCGCTTTCCCCTTATCAGATCCTTCTAGAAACTTTTTTTTATTTACTAAATTCTACAATTCTATTCTAAACCCTATTTCATCTATTTACATTGCGTTACAATACATAATGCTTCTTCTAGATATCCTGAGTATAACCTAAAATTTAATTTTTTCCAATGTTACGAGTGAATAATTCTTAATTTTGACACAGTTCCTCAAAGTTTCTACTTTCGTCGCAAACTTTCGACATTTTTCGCAACATTTTGAACATAAACTTGAAATTTTGACCTTTTAATGTCGATGGTTTTACTTTGAATTAGGGATGCACAAAATTTCTAAAACATCGATACTGTACTCAATTGATGTCTCGATATCGATATGATTCGATACATCGTCAAATTTATTCGATATTGAATATATCGTATACAATATCAATACAATACCATACAGCAGGAGTTCTTAAGCCAGTGAGACGACCCTCTCATAATTTTTCTAGTAATAAAAATAATTTTGAAATTACAGATTCTTTTAAAATGTTTTTTTCTAAGAACTGAAGCTTTTAACCTTTAATTATTTTTTTAAAAATTTAATTTAAAACTTCAAATTTTTGGTTTAGTTTACATATGTTCATTTATTCCAGAGATGTTCATTTATTTTCAAATTTTAATCTGAAATGTTGTCTTTTTTATTGAGATTTCGAGACAGATTTTATATTGTTTTTTGTCGAATTTTTTCTTTTCTCAAAATGCCGAATTCTATATCCTAACTTTTTCCTAACATTTTTACTTTAAACCCTTAATTTTGATGCAAGTAGAATACAACCTAGACTGCAAATTATTGCAGCCCTCAAGGCATCTATAGTGAATCATAGGTAGCAGTTGAAACACTGCTATCTAGCGAAGCGATTGCTCTCTAGGAAAAGTTCCCAGAAGACAAGGATTCTAATGCACAGATCAATAGGTTTGAAACATTTATTAGATTCGAAGTTTGGAAACCAAAGACCGGTTTCGATTTTGTTAGATCTCGTTAGTTTGGTATAACCAACTCGAATGCTAACAAATGTTCCGACAAGTAAATACAAAAGAATCATGTGGTTTCCAAACTTCGAATCTAATAAATGTTCAAACCTATTGGTCTGCGCACTAGCATCCTTAATTTTCACAAGGATTTTGATTTCATTTTGCAATTTCGATCCTAATCCCTAAATTTTAACTCGAAATTGTCAGCTTACGCAGTTGTGAATTGTTCGCTTTTTTTATAAATAACGACTTTTCTTTCATAATTCTTATGTTCACTTTTGTAACAAATTTCGATTTTAAACTCAAAAGTTCAAAAAAAAATACGTTTATATATAAATTTTCGACTCCTTATCAAAAAATCGATTTCAATGTTTACGTTTTTTCCTAGTTGTTCAATTAAAAACTCAACATTTTTTCCTTTGATGGAACTTTTGGTCTCATATGTATTTTTGAAATTTAGACTTCCCAAATTTTTTTATAAACTTTGAGTTCTTTCGAAATTTCGTCGTTTTTCTCACAATTCAAAGTTGGCACTTTCAATATTGTTCTATTTTCGAGTAGTTTTTGTTATAAAGTTTAAATTTCTTTTTTAAGATTCCTGACTAGGGCCCTGCCTATATTTTGATTTTGACCTTTTAGTGCCTTTTTTATAGCGTTTTATAATTTTAGCGCATTTTTTGGTTATTCATTTTTCCCTAATTTAATCCTTTTGTTTACCTTTTTACCTTATGTGGTTCTGCCTAAAATTTCTAGTCATAACTATCGATATTGTCATTGCTATCGCATGTTAGTGAACACTATCCTATATAGCGTAGTGGTGGTGGATATGGCGACTAGTTCTTCCCCATCTCGCCTGGTAGATCCGTGGGTTGAAACCCCGGTGCCGATAACGCATCTTTTTAATTATATTACACGCCCTTACTCAAGCTACATAACACTAGATCATTTTGGTAACGCTAAATTAGCATGATGGTGACGCAAAATCCCTATTAAACATCTCGCAACGCTTCTAAAGTTTCACTTACAAAAATAGAAAAAGGATAGACATGATAATAATTCGTTAACTAACCAAAAATGGAAATAAAAATTATCCTGAAGTCAGCAAGTGGTTGATATTAGTTTCTGCTATAAGAAGACGTGTATTAATAATTAATTTCAAGTTAATTTATTCAAGTTAAGTTTAATTTCAAGTTAACTTGAATAACTCAAATGTGGCCACTTTGCAATGATATCGAAATACATGTAGTTCTCAATAAAATTTCACAAAATAAAGTAAACAATATTACAACCTGATGACAAAAGTATCGATAAGCAAATAAATAACATATTACAACGGTTGGTGTGACTAAACAGTGTTTACAATGATCTAATTAGAAAACCAGTGCATTGCAAATTTCTTAAACTTCCGAACGTGAATATTTTGTTTCATAATGTTTTATTTGAGAAAATGCATATCCGAGGAGTTTAAAGGTGAGACATAACCCCTTTTTTTATGAATATTATAAATCGTTGAAACCGTAATTATCAGAGACTAACTAGTAATTGTATTATTGATGAAATCAGTAACTATATTGTTGCTGAGTATCGCATCTTTCAAATCGATCACAAAAGCAGAGGATTGTAATAACATGTGAAACAGATGAACGTATAATAGAATTTTGCTTAAATTATTTTACGATCCTTGCACATATAAACGAGACTGAATAGTTTTAATGAAAATTTATATTTGAAGAATCATATTTACGTTTGCCTCGATCAAACCAAACACATAAAATCGTAAATCATTTATTACCTATGACCAATGTAACGTATAAAATTATTGGCAGCTCTGCCTGAAGTCCAGCCAAAGTTATTAATTTAATTTGGCTGGTTTAGACGTGCCATTTTATATCCGTTCAACCTTTAAATGCAGCTTTTTAATATCGATCCACTTTAACATTTTTCTAATCACCCGTAAAACGTTCGATTGTTGATTGTTGATTGTTGGATAAAAATAGTTCATGTAAATGGTACGAGATCTGACTCTCTTTCTACATTTGTTTATTGGAACGTCTGGTCTCTTCTACAGTTGTAATTAAACGAGTACCCTGAAAAAGAAACAATAATTAATTTATTTATTATGAAATTAATCATTATATTATTAAAAAGGAAATTAAAAAAAAAAGTTCTTATTAAATTCTAGAACTATTGACTGTATATTTTTGTGTCTTTATAAAAAAGATAAATAAATTTTAAAAAGGAATAAAACAGAATTTTGAAATTATTATGAAGCAGAGTTATTAATGCTTTTTTGAACAAAAATTTTGTGGAGACAATCTATAAAAGAAGTAATTAAACACGTATTTGACTAATTTTAGCAATTCAGTTCCTAAGGGGTATAAAAAGAGGTATCACAATTTGTATATAAAAATAAAAAAATTTTGTGTGAAGAACATATGAAATAAATAATTGAGCCCATATTATAGATTTTAACAAGATAACTATTAAGGGAGGGAAAGGGGTTTTAGGTCAATTCACTCGCAAAGGGCAATCCCATTATGCCTTCAGAGCAGCGCGAATAGGATGCAAAAACGAGGATATATAGCGATCAATTGCCTTCTTAAAAAGGATAGGTTGTAGTTTTTGGGAAAAATTTCGTTTGCTGACGAATTCCATAGCTTGGAAATTCTACAGACAAAAGTCATGATTTTCAGAGTCAAAAAAGTGGTCAATTAAATAGTCAAAAATTTAAAAAAAGACGTTTTTTAAAAATAAAAATTGCCTGTGAAATACTAAATGAAATTGGGTGACATATCAGCTAGTAATTAATAAACTTTAACGCTGAAGTCAGCCGGCGATTAACATTAAACGTAGTAAATATGGGTTTCCGTGCAGGAAGCTCCGATGCAAGGAAGTAAAAATATAAATATGTTTCAATAATTCCACGTGGTGCGTGCTATTTCGGGAAGCGAAAATCGAAAGTGAATAACCTGGACCTCTACTGTTATCCTTGTTAACTTCTCATCAATTGGAAGGGATATTTTTGGTGGACTGTAAACTGCTGCCACGCGCATTTAGAGAACGAACTACACACAGCGCAGAAACCTACACTGAAAATTTGGCGCTGAAGCATTCTGAAAATATAAACGAAACATTGAACTACTGACATCAACACGACTAGTTTTATCGTACCCTAAACATTCCTCATTTATGTTACATTTGGCCCGCTAGGAGTTGTTATTTTTAAAACCTTTCGTATTTTAGTTACGCTAAATTTAAACGAGTTTGTGCTGTTTTATGTATAGGTGTCACTAAATACTTGGAATAGCCTATTTCTTTGGTTTAAACAACACTTAACACTTGAGCCTTTAAATACTTTTATTGCACTTGAACATTTGAACGAAATTTTATATCGTAGTGGAGTGTGTGCTTTAACGGTTTCGAGTTATTTATTTGTTTAAATTAAAAGTCCTAACATTTCAAAAAACATTAACAATCAGCGAGGGCTCACGTATAAGCACTGTGGAACTGCAACACCCGCGATTCCGCTTTTGAGTTTTCCTCAAAATTTCGAATCTTCCTGAAGATTTTTTCTTGATACAATTTTTCATAGAAATTTTAAATTTTCTTTGATTTAATGTTATAGAAATTTCAAGTCTCTTTAAGAAGTTACGACATTTTAAAATCTATTTTATTTTTAGTTTTTAACAAAAATGTATTTTCAAACACTAGTTTTTGTAAAAATGTTTAGGAAAAAATTAATATTTTGAAAACAATTCTTCATGGTGGTCCCTTATTGATCGGAAACATTGTTCATAACTGTTAAACTTTATTAACGATTAAAAAGCAGCAGATACTAAAAATTCCACAATGTTTCGATAGATATTTGCTAATACCGGACCAGGTTTCGCATTACTGCATCATCGGCGGTTATACCAGCTATTTTTTAACCGTCGATAATGTAGAAATGCGAAACGTGGTCCGGTGTTAGCAAATATTTATCGAAACATTGTGGAGTTTTTAACATCTGTTGTATTTAAATCGTTATAAAGTTTAATAGTAATAAAGTTTAATAGTTATAAATATTAAAGGATTCCACGAAGTAAGAGTTGGAAATGTCAATTACTCGGAAACATTATGTTTGGAAATATTAGAATTTTTATTAATGAAAGTGTATTAATTTTATTTCATATTTCTGTGACCCAGATTGTTTGAAAAATTGTCAACAATCATTTATAAAAATTTAAATATTTCCAAACTAGATCGCAGAAATGTTAAATAAAATTAATAAATATTTCGAGGAGAAATTAAAATTTTGAAAAAAAAAACTCAAATTTCTTTAAAAATGTCGAAATTTTGATATTTCTCTAAACGAAATTTATACCGAAACTTCGAATTTTTACCTGAAATTAGTCTTTGGTTATCTTCAAAAATTGAAAGACAAATCTTGTCCCCTGAAACCAAGAAAGATTATAGATATAGATATAGATAGCCAAGCCATCATCTTCAGAGAGATATCTCTCTTCAGTATCTCTCTGAAGATTGAAATACAAAGTTTGTCCCCTGAAACCAAGAAAGATTAAAAAACACAACAGAGGTTGCTCTAACGCGTTTCCACAGCTAAGCTATCATCTTTAGAGAGATATAGTATCTCTCTGATAGCTTGGTTATCGAAACGCATTATAGCAACCTTTTTGGTGTTTTTTTAATCTTTTTTGGTTTCAGAGGACAAGATTCGTATTTTAATTTTGCACCTTGGTCCTTGGTTATCTTCAAAAATTGAAAGACAAATCTTGTCCCCTGAAACCAAGAAAGATTATAGATATAGATATTGATAGCTAAGCCATCATCTTCAGAGAGATATCTCTCTTCAGTATCTCTCTGAAGATTGAAATACAAAAGTTTGTCTCCTGAAACCAAGAAAGATTAAAAAACACAACAGAGGTTGCTCTAACGCGTTTCCACAGCTAAGCTATCATCTTTAGAGAGATACAGTATCTCTCTGATAGCTTGGTTATCGAAACGCATTACAGGCAACCTTTCTTGTGTTTTTTAATATTTCTTGGTTTCAGAGGACAAGATTCGTATTTTAATTTTACGATTTTTGTTGTATAAAAAGTGCTGAGTTTTTTCTAGATATTTCGATTTTTTTATAAAATTAAGATTTATTCTGCGAAATTTCCATTTTTCCTTTATATTTTGTACATAGAACTTTTATCGAAATGTCTACTTTTCCTGGAAATTCTGTCCCTAAAATTTCTTCTAGAAACAATTTCTCCAGTATTTTTTTAAATCTTCTCCTATTTGCTTTAACAATGTAAAGTTATTCACAACATTTTGACATATTACAGTTTATTTCATGTTGTAATTTGTACGAAAAATTAAAAAAAACCTTCAATTCCTATAAACACGAAAAAACGAAGCAATTAAAAAAAAAATAGCTTTAGCATTTTGATATTGTTCTAAAAGAGTAATGATATCAGAGTCTTGAATTATTTTCATAATTTCAATTCCAGAAACTATTCTAGGGCTTTTTTCAAGAAAATAACAAAAAATGAGAAAACCAAGAAATGTTACATCTTGCTGATTTTTTGACAAGAAATCCTTCTCTTGCTAAAAAAACTTCTTGTCTTGTCTTGTACTTGCTTACAAATTTTTTACCTTGCTCTTGCAGCAAGAACAAGACCAGTGTTTGGTTCAAATTAAGCCCGTAACAAGAGGGAGGGCTGAGGGGGGGGGGCTGAAATTCCTTGGCCTCACACTAGATAGAACTTAACTTAGCGGACGTGTGACCTTTTAAAAAATCATTTTTAATTGAATATTTTGTTTTCATGCTCAAAGGCAAGGATTTTTTTTTTAATTTGGCGCCATTTCTCACTATTAGAAATCGGATTTTAAGCACAATCAAACAAGGTAAAAAAGTGAGCAAAATGTTAAATTATGCAAAAACGAAAAGCTAAAGAAACCACTAAAAAGGTAAAATGCTCTAAAAAAAAGGCATTAACAGGCCAAAAGTCACAATTAGCAAGAAAACATTTTGAACTCTGTCGAAATTTAAAAAAAATATATTTTAGGTTATACTGAGGGTATTCAGAAGAAGTATAACAATTGAATGAAGTAGTTCTTCAAATTTCGAGTGCATTTTAGAATTTTCACCATATTTACCTTAAACTCAACGGAAATTTTTCCGAAATTTTAACTTTTAAATCTGGGTTTTAATTTTTTGAAAAAATGTCAAATTTTACAGATTTTTCAAGCTTAAACTCCCCACCCCATTTCGAAAAATAATTCAAATTTAAAAAAAAAACAGGACATTTATAAAAGCGATCTTTCGAGATCTAACACGAAATTTTGAGAAAAACTTGAATTTTGTGATAATATTTTTACTGTTTTTGAATTTACAAATTTAAGTTTTTAATTCGGTATTTGAATAAAATTTTAAATATTTTTCTTTTAAAAAAAATTAAAATACACAATTTGTCCCCTGAAAGCAGAAAAGATTAAAAAACACAACAAAGGTGGATCTAAGACGTATCGATAGCCAAGCTGTCATCTTCAGAGAGGTACTAAAGATACTTGAGTATTTTTATGAAGATGATAGCTTGGCTGTCGAGACGCGTTAGAGCAACCTTTGTTGTATTTTTTATTCTTTCTTCAGAGAGATGCTGAAGATACTTGAAGATGATAGCTTGGCTATCGAAACGCGTAAGAACAACCTCTGTTGTCTTTTTTAATCTTTCTTAGTTTAAGGGGATAAGATTTGTTTTTCTGTTCGTCAAAACCCTGACTTTAATTTTACCTTTTTTTTAGAAAACTTCAACTTAATTAAAGATGTTCACTTTTTGTAAAAATTTTCATTTTTTTAAAAGTGTCTTTTTCAAAATTTTCAGTATTTTAAAAATTTCGACCTTTGTTCAGAAGCAACCTTTCTTGTGTCATTTAATCTTTCTTGGTTTCAGGAAACAACTTTTGTATTTCAGTTTTTGAAGATAACCAAGGACCAGTCTGTTCCACCAAAATTCGGCTTTTTATCAAAAATTCAAAATCTCTTATTAACCAAAATTTTGAGAAGACATTTTTTAATAACTTTTTTTATAGATTTCTTCTATAATATTTCTAAAATGTCGATTGAACTTCAAAAAATAGTCTAAAATGTCGATTCTTTTATAAATTTTAAGTTTTACACAAAGCTTGAGCATTTTTAAGCTGAAAAACTCAGGATTTTTTTAAATAATTTTAACCCATATTTCTGTCTAAAAAAGTTTTAACTTCGTACTAAAAAATGTCGAAATTTTTTGTTATGAAGTTAATTTGTTTATATTTTGATTACGATTTCGAAAATTCGAATTTTTTCTCCAAAATTCGACTTCCAAGTAAAAACTTTCAAAAAAGTATTGAAATTTCCATATTAGTTATCAAATTTTAATCACTCTATTTCAGGTTTAAATTCATATTTTTAGAAAAACTTGCTTTATACAGTGTTTACGACTTTTTACGACGAGCTTAAAAATGTCAAGATTAAAGTAGAAATTTTGAAAAAAAAAGCTTAATGACTGGTTCATTTTTTAATTTTTTTACATTAGCACTGATTCAAAATTTAGACAACTCCAAAATATTTTGCCTTTCTTTCTAGACATTTGTTTTCAAAATTTCAATTTTTTGTAAAAATTTCCACATTCTTTTTTACAAAATTTCAACTTTTTCTTGAAGTTTTGACTGTTATATAGTAAACTGGATTTTTAATAAAAAAAATTAAAAATTTGATTCTCTTTGAAAATTGTTCTGAAAAAATGGATTTTTCTTAAAATTTCGATTTTTAAAATACATGAGCCCTCGTCCCTAAATGAAGATATCGTTGCATCGTCTTTGCCAAAATTTCGAAAAAATCGAATTCTGAGGAAAAGGCAATTTTAGGAAAAAAACTATTTTAACAGAAAAAGCTAAGTTTTTCAGAAAAAAGAGAACGAATTTGCCAAAATAATATTAGATGTAGGATATTGAAATAAAATTTCAAACTTTCATGAAGAAGAAACTAGTCGAAATTTACAAAAAATCAGATTCTAAATTTTCAAAAATATTTAAATGTTTAGAAAATTATCGAAATTTGAAAACAAAAAATAAAATTTCGAGAAAACTTTTAAAAAGGATAAAAAATTAAAAATATTCCAGAAAAAGTCAAATTTTAAGAAAAAAGTCGAAATTAAAAAAATAATCCAAACTAAGAGAAAAGGACGAAATTAAGGGAAAATAACTGAAATTCTGCAAAAATTATTTAAATTTTGGGAAAAAGCGTTTAGTCTTTTTGTGAAAATTTGAAATTTTGCAGAACGAATCGGACTTATGAAGATTAAGAGAAAAAAAACAAATTTATATAAGAAAAATCAAATTTTAAGAAAAAATTGAAATTTCCTGGGTGAATATTAATTTTCTCTTCACTGCTCGACCCTAGGAAAGACAAGTACCCTACCCTTATCTCATATGGTGTTAGAAAATGGCAATTTTTTGATACACGTCGAAATTTTGACAAATAAATCGAAACTTGCAGAAAATTCTTTCGTAATCTTGTTAAAAAATTTTAAATTACAAAAAAACGTACCTCTTTTATCGAAAAATCGTCCAAATTTTGAGTGAAAGAAAAATTTTAACAAAGACGCTGAAATTTGCAGAATTACAAAAGTCGAAATTTTCAGAATAAGTTGAATTTTCAGAAATGGCGAAATTTCTAACCTAACTGTTAGATAGTGAAATAAAAATCTTGTTCCCTGAAACCAAGAAAGAATAAAAAACACAACAAAGGTTACTGGCTAACGCGTTTCGACGGCCAAGCTGTCATCTTCAGAGAGAAACTGACAGGAGGGGACAAGTTCTGTATTTCAAGTTTTGAAGATAACCAAGGACCAGTCCGTTTCACCAAAAAAAAAACAAAAAAAAACGCGAATGTTCATTTTGTTTTCGAAACTTCCCGTTTTAATTTAAACTAATTTTATCTTCGCGAACTGTTAAAGTCGATTTTATTGTAAAGCCAGAATTTTTTTAACGTTGCAACTTATTTGACAAACTCTTTACTGATAATTGGAAATTTTTTATAGTCTTTTAGTAAAATATCGACCTTGAAATTTTTAACATTTTCTTGAAAATGGTAGATGATTAGAAGTTAAAATTTGGGTTTTTTATTGATTTGTTCACAAGTATAAATTTCAAAAAGAAAATTAGACTATTGTAGTAGGGGTACTCCCTATAAAGGAACCTCCTAACTAAAAAAAACAGTTAAATGTTATTAATCCAAAGGCATCACCAAATCCATTTCTTTTTGTGGTTCGTATATTTTTATTGGAAAAAGGCATTTGATAGTTTTTTTTTGAAATCCAATTTCTCTCATTTTCGGAAATTGTGTATCGAAACAATGACCTTCTGTGCCAAATTTAGATCATCGGAAATTTATAGACATCATCTTGTGTGTTTAACATAATTCTTTAAGCAAGTGTAATAATCCTAAAGCTGGCCGCGAATATATTTGTTGAAGAGATTTTCGAAACAGTGGGCGATTTGTTTATCTAAGTTTTCAGTGGTGCACATAATATGTCTTAACATCATCTAAAAATAATATCGTGGAGATATATTTATCTCCACCAAAAGTAGACTACAAATGTATTTATGGAGAGTTAAGTGTATTTTCTTGCGAACATATTAAACTTTTGCTCGAATGCCATGCGAACTGTGAGCCTAATTAACTAAAAAATTTAATAACTATTAATTTTAACTTGTACAGATGGGACGTTTAAATGAAAAATATTCATCGCCGCAGCGTATTCATTTTTTTAAAGTTTATCCTAACTATTTTTCACATGTAAACTCAGGTAATATCAAAATCGGTGATGTTATTTACTATTCTGCTCTCTAACATATTTACTTCAACAAAAACAAACTCAGTTAATAATGTACGATTATTTAAACTAAACAATGTAGGTCATCAGTAAGAAACCACTTCAATAAAACGTAACTTCTTACCCTAAAATTAGAAATCATTTTGTTTAGGAATATACCTAAAACATAAAGGAATCGGATCAATTTTTATTTGTCCCGTGTATATGTTGTCGCGAATTTTTTTGTTTTTAGTGCCAAGAGCTTATTCACTTACTAGTCCCAACCACTCAAGAATTACTTTAGAAAAACAAATATGTTAGTGTAGACAGATTGGATATTAGCTAGGTACGCCATTTTCTTAAAATACTTAGCCACTTTTCTTATTCACATCCAAAACAAAATAAAATATTTTGTTTACGAGTTCCATATCGACGTAAAAAACAAACCAAATGTAATTGGAGAAAAAATGTTTGGGTGGCAAATTTAAGCCCGGTATCAATTTTATGTGATGATTTTTATATATTTTAGCCATGAGACAGAAATGGAAACTCAAATCTTATTTTTGTTTTTAGTGGATTATAGTCGTAGGAAAAATATGCTGTTGCATGTTATCGGTTCGAAAATTAAAACTTCGTGAATTGTAACACTTTATTTGCCAACTGATTTCGAAACACTACTATCACTCACTTAATTATAACTAACTACCCTGACTAACCAACTGACTAATTCAGGGAAAGACGACCGCGTATTTATAGGTACCGTTCCGGTTTCTGGAAAGGAACTTTCTACAGATAAGGCATATCGCTTGCGGAAACATCTAGAGCGCTTTTCTGCCGTATGATTCATTATCGCGGCCGTTTCCTATTATCAATTTTTAATAGAGAGTTCCTTACACAATCACTAATACAAATTTTCTAAAAACATTTTGTTACAATACTATACAGGTTGATCTTTTATAATGTCTCCTGTGATGTAGAAGCACAGCTTTAGCCCCTAGCAAATGTCGCTTAACGTGCCTAAGGGTGTTTACACCCAATAAACATACATACAGTACATACTTCATGAAAAAACTTAAGCTTTGGATTAATAGTCAATTCACGGAAAGTTCAAATGTTAATTCAAAATTTTAATACATTTTTCTACATTTAAACGTTAAATATGAAATTTATAACAAAAGCTCGAAAACAACAGAGACATTTTGAGTTTAACTCAAAGCTTTTAATGCACAGACCAATAGGTTTCAACATTTATTAGATTCGAAGTGTGGAAACCAAATACCGGTTTCGATCTGGAGGGCTGCATGAATTTGCAGTCTAAGGTTGAATTCTACTTGCATACGACATTGTTAGCGATGGCCATAGTTTCTCTATGGACCAATAGGTAGTACTGAAGTCACACGCTTGACGTCCGTGAATTCTTTAGTACTTACTTGTCGGAATATACATTAGCATTCGAGTTGGATATGCCAAACTGACAAGATCTAACAATAACAAACAAAGATCGAAACCGGTATTTGGTTTCCAAACTTCGAATCTAATAAATTGGTCTGTGTATTAGAATCCTTGTCTTCTGGGAACTTTTTCCTAGAGAGCAACCGCTTCGCTAGGTGGCAGTATTTCAACTGTTGCTAGTTTAGCAGCTACCTATGATGATTCACTATACACGCCTGGAGGGCTGCATGAATTTTTAGTTTAGGTTTGCATTCTACTTGCATCAAAGCTTTCAAATCAACATTTTAACATACCTCGAGATCTGTACTTTTTTTTCGGCTTTAAAACCCAAATTGCAGGACAAAGTGTAAAATATTGTTGCGTGTTATTTATCGGTTCGATAATTAAAACTTCCTGAATTGTAAACACTTTATTTCAAGTTTATTTCGGAACACGACAATTATGATTCACTTAACTAGCAGACTATCTAACTATCTGACTATCCGATTAACTAACTGACTGAGGAAAAGACGACCGCATATTTTTACCGTTCCGGTTTTCTAGAACAGATCTCTGTACAGATAAGATTATCACTTTCGGAAACGTCCAGAGCGCTTATCTGCCGTATGATTCATCCTCGCGGCCGCTTCTCATTATGAAATGTTTCCAAAGAGTTTTTTACCCTACACAATCACTAATACAAATTTTATATTTAAATTTTTTATAATATAATACAAAAAAAAAGAGCGTAAATTTAATTCATGACCCAAACGTCTTTTCTTTTTTTTATTCTGAATTTCTAACATAAACCCAAAATATTGAAACAAAATCTTCGAAAATTTCAAATTTAAGATAATTCAAATGTTTAATTTCAAGCCGAAATGTCATTAAAAAAATTGCCATTTTAAGCTGAAATGTTTAGAAATATACTGAAAATTTTACTATATTTTTCCCATTCAAACTTTAAACATAAAATCTCTTTCCGAAACTCAAAAACAACAGAGACATTTTGTGTTTAACTTTAAATTTTTAAATAATAATTTTCTCGACTTTAAAACCAAAATTGCAGGAAAAATCAATAAACATAATAAAAAAAAAATAGAGAAAAAGAGAAAGAGAGAGAGAGAGAGAGAGAGAGAGAGAGAGAGAGAGAAAGAGAGAGATTTTAAATCGAAAATTCATTAAAAGTAGCCAAAATTTTAGAGGTTGAAATTTTTAGAAAAACCCTGAAAATTTCAAATTTAAATCTTTCTCAAGTAACAATTCTATATTTCACGTTTTATATTCAAAATTCTTTATTCTTTTCCTATTTTCTATTTTCTATTTTCTATTTTCTATTTTCTATTTTCTATTTTCTATTTTCTATTTTCTATTTTCTATTTTCTATTTTCTATTTTCTATTTTCTATTTTCTATTTTCTATTTTCTATTTTCTATTTTCTATTTTCTATTTTCTATTTTCTATTTTCTATTTTCTATTTTCTATTTTCTATTTTCCATTTTCCATTTTCCATATTCTATATTCTATATGCTATTATTCTATATTCTATATTCTATATTCTATATTCTATATTCTATATTCTATATTCTATATTCTATATATTCTATATTCTATATTCTATATTCTATATTCTATATTCTATATTCTATATTCTATATTCTATATTCTATATTCTATATTCTATATTCTATATTCTATATTCTATATTCTATATTCTATATTCTATATTCTATATTCTATATTCTATATTCTATATTCTATATTCTATATTCTATATTCTATATTCTATATTCTATATTCTATATTCTATATTCTATATTCTATATTCTATATTCTATATTCTATATTCTATATTCTATATTCTATATTCTATATTCTATATTCTATATTCTATATTCTATATTCTATATTCTATATTCTATATTCTATATTCTATATTCTATATTCTATATTCTATATTCTATATTCTATATTCTATATTCTATATTCTATATTCTATATTCTATATTCTATATTCTATATTCTATATTCTATATTCTATATTCTATATTCTATATTCTATATTCTATATTCTATATTCTATATTCTATATTCTATATTCTATATTCTATATTCTATATTCTATATTCTATATTCTATATTCTATATTCTATATTCTATATTCTATATTCTATATTCTATATTCTATATTCTATATTCTATATTCTATATTCTATATTCTATATTCTATATTCTATATTCTATATTCTATATTCTATATTCTATATTCTATATTCTATATTCTATATGCTATATTCTATATTCTATATTCTATATTCTATATTCTATATTCTATATTCTATATTCTATATTCTATATTCTATATTCTATATTCTATATTCTATATGCTATATTCTATATTCTATATTCTATATTCTATATTCTATATTCTATATTCTATATTCTATATTCTATATTCTATATTCTATATTCTATATTCTATATTCTATATTCTATATTCTATATTCTATATTCTATATTCTATATTCTATATTCTATATTCTATATTCTATATTCTATATTCTACATTTTACTTTACTACATTCTATATTCTATAGTCTACATTTTACATACTACATTCTACATTCTACAATCTACATTCTGCATTCTCCATTCTCCATTTTACATTATTCTACATTCTACATTCCGCATTTTGCATCCCGCACTCCACATTTTACATTCTACATTCTACGTTCTACGTCCTAAATTCTACATTTCCCAATCCGCATTCCGCACTTCAAATTCTACATTATACATTTTAAATTTTTACATTCTACGTTCTACATTCTACATTCTACATTCTACCTTCTACATTCTACATTCTACATTTTACATTCTACATTCTACATTCTACATCCTACATTCTACATTCTACATTTTACATTCTACATTCTGCATTCTACATCCTACATTCTGCATTCTGCATTCTGCATTCTGCATTCTGCATTCTGCATTCTGCATTCTGCATTCTGCATTCTTCGTTCTCCATTCTACATTATTCTACATTCTACATTTCGCATTCTGCATTTCGCACTCCACCTTCTACATTCTACATTCTACATCTGAAATTCTACATTTCCCATTTTCCATTCCGCACTTTACATTCTACATTATACATTTTACATTTTTAAATTCTACTTTCCACATTCCACATTCTACATTCTACATTCTGCATTTTACATTTTACATTTTACATTTTACATTCTATATCCTACATCCTACATCCTACATCCTACATCCTACATCCTACATCCTACATCCTACATCCTACATCCTACATCCTACATTCGACATCCTATATCCTACATACTACATCCTACATCCTACATCCTACATCCTACATCCTACATCCTACATCCTACATTCTACATCCTACATCCTACATCCTACATCCTACATCCCACATTCTACATCCTACATCCTACATCCTACATCCTACATCCTACATCCTACATCCTACATCCTACATCCTACATCCTACATCCTACATCCTACATCCTACATCCTACATCCTACATCCTACATCCTACATCCTACATTCGACATCCTATATCCTACATCCTACATCCTACATCCTGCATTCTACATCCCACATCCCACATCCTACATTCTACATCCTACATTGTACATCCTACATCGTACATTCTACATTCGTCATTATTCATTCTACAATCTGCATTTACATTCCACATTTTACATTCTACATCTTAAATTCCACATTTCGCATTCCGCATTTCGCACTCCATATTCTACATTATACATTCGACATATTAAATTCTACATATTACATTCTACATTCTATATTCTGCATTTTACATTCTACATTCTTGATCTCCTTTTTTGCAAAACTAGACTTATTTCTAAATTTATCCATTTTACAGAAATATATTGTTTCTGCAAGACTATTTGCTTTTTTTTTATGAAAATTTTATAATTATTTCAAAAATTAAATGAAAAGGCAAGAATTTGGTAAAAACTGGTTTTCGAAAATTACGATTATTTAGCACGAAAAATATTTCTACAATATTTTTGGTTCTTCGACTTTGTTTGCGAAATTGGACTTATTTCGAAAAAAAGTCGTTATTTTCTAAATTCAACGCTTATGGAAATGTTTTTAGAAATTTTATGGAAAGCCATTTTTTTAATTTAATTATTTTAACAGAAATTTTAATTATGCATCTCCATTTAAATAAAAAAGCAAACATTCCAAGCAAAATATGACAATTAAAATTGTCATTTTATTTTTGAAAATTTTTTGCGAAAGAGGACCTAAAAGTTCGATTTTTTTCCGAATATGCTACATTTTTTGAAAATCAACTTTTTTTAGAAGACGACTCTTTCTTTCGAAAGTCGAAAATTTCTGAAATTTTTCAGAAAAATTATATACTATATCAGTTTAAATTTTTCTTGAAAATGTATTATGTCAAAACTGAAATAAAAATGTAAAAATTCCGAATAACATCTTTTAAGAACTTCAATTTTTTTTTGCAAATTTGTAAATTTTTTTGCCAAAATGGACTAATTTCGAAGGTATGACCTTTTTATCGAAGTTCAACACTCAAATTTTTTGAAAAACTTCTATAAAATAATCCCTAAGAATTTTAGTTTTCTATTAAAATTTGCAAGTATATGTGAAAATTTAAATAAAGAAGTGGAAATTTAAACAAACATTTTTGAAAATTACAATTATTTTTCTGCCATTTCAATTTTTGCATAATTTGATTTTTTCACAATTATTTTTCCGAAAAAATATATTTTTTGAAATATAACCTTTAATTTGAAAATTCTACACTTTTGAATTGTTTTTTGAAATATCGAGACAATATTTCTTGTTATTTCAATTTTCCATAGAAATTTGAAGATTAGGTCAAATATTTCATAAACACGTACAATTTCAAAGAAAAATATTTTTGAAAATTACATTTTTTTCCTTTATAATCTATATTCTACATTCTACATTCTACATTCTACATTTTACATTCTACATTCTACATTCTACATTCTACATTCTACATTCCACATTCCACATTCTACATTCTACATTCTTTCTACATTCTATATTCTACATTTTACATTATACATTCTACATTTTACATCCCGCATTCTACATTCTACATTCTACATTCCACATTTTACATTCTACATTCTACATTCTACATTTTACATTCTACATTTTACATTTTATATCCTGCATTTTACATTCTACATTCTACATTCTACATTTTGCATTCTACATTTCACACTCTACATTCTACATTTTACATTTTATATTCTTAATTTTACATTCTACATTCTCCATTCTACATTCTACATTTTACATTCAATATTCTACATTCTACATTTTACACTCTGCATTTTACATTTTTAATTCTACATTCTACATTCTACATTTTACATTCTACATTCTATATTCTACATTTTATATTCTACATTCCACATTCTTCATTCTACATTTTATATTCTGCATTCTACATTCTACATTCTACATTCTACATTCTACATTCTACATTCTACATTCTACATTCTACATTCCACATTTCACATTCTACATTCTACATTCTACATTTTTCATTCTACATTTTACAACATTCTACATTTTACATTCTACATTCCACATTCTACATTTTACATTACACATTCTACATTCTTCATTTTTCATTCTACATTCTACAACATTCTACATTCTACGTTCTACATTCTACATTTTACATTCTACATTTTACATTCTTAATTCTACATTCTACATTCTACAACCACATTCTACATTCTACATTTTACATTTTACATTCTACATTCTACATTTTACATTCTACATTTTACATTTTACATTTCACATTCTACATTCTATATTCTACATTCCACATTCCACATTCTACATTCCACATTCTGCATTCTACATTCTACATTCTACATTCTACATTCTACATTTTACATTCTACATTCTACATTCTACATTCCACATCCTACATTTTACATCTTACATGCTACATGTTACATGCTACATGCTACATCCTACATCCTACATCCTACATCCTACATCCTACATTCTATATCCTACATCCTACATTCTACATTCTACATCCTGCATCCTACATCCTACATCCTACATTCTACATCCTACATCGTACATTCCTCATTCGTCATTATTCCTTTTACAATTTGCATTTACATTCCACATTTTACATTCTTCATCTCAAATTCTACATTTCGCATTCCGCATTTCGCACTCCATACTCTACATTCTACATTTTACATTCTACATTTTACATTTTACATTCTACATTTTATATTCTACATTCTACATTCTACATTCTACATTCTACATTTTACATTCTACATTCTACATTCTACATTCTACATTCTACATTCTACATTCTACATTTTACATTTTACATTTCACATTCTACATTCTACATTTTACATTCCACATTTTACATTCCACATTCTACATTCTACATTCTACATTCTTCATTCTACTGTCTATATTCCACATTCTACATTCTACATTCTACATTCTACATTTTACATTCTATATTCTACATTCTAGATTCTAAATTCTACATTCCACATTCTTTATTCCACATCCTACATTTTTCATTCTACATTCTATATTCTATATTCTATACTCTATATTCTATCTAATTCTCAAATAACTTTTATTATTCGCTTTATTTAATGTCCATCTTTGCAAATCTATACTCATTTCTAAATGCAGGCATTTTTTTTTAAATTAACAGTTTCTGCAAGGTTATTGACGTTTTTTTTAAATGAAAATTTTAGAATTGGTTTAAAAATTATATAAAAAAGCAAGAATTTGGGGAAAAATGTTTTTCGACAATTAGGAGGCTTTACCCCGAATAATATTTCTGCAGTATTTTTGGATCTTCGACTTTATTTGTGAGACTGCGAAAATAATACGTTAGTTCGGAAATTCAAGACTTTTGAACTGCTTTTGTTGAATATTTCATAGAAAATAATTTTTTGAATTCAAATATTTTAGCGGAAATATTAATTATTCATTTCCATTTAAATACGTAAGTAAAAATTCAGAGTAAAATATTTTTGAAAATCGCCATCTTAAGTTTTGGAAATTTTTTGCTTAAGGTAACTCAAAAAGTCCGATTTTCTTCCGAAGATTCGACAATAATTTGAAAATCAGCTTTTTTGGAATTAAACACTTTCGAGAGTCGACATTCTCTGAACATTTTTTTCAAAAAAATCACATTCTCTATCAATTTAAATTTTTCTTGGAAATTTTAATATTGTCAAAACTTAAATAAAAATATAAACATTCGGAGTAATCGATTTTAAATAATGTCCTATTTTTCCTCTCAGTTCGATTGGTTATTTTTTTAATTTGCGATTTTTCTACCAAAATGGAGATTTTCGAAGGTCTGACCACCTTTTCAAAGTTCAAAAGACTCAAATTTTTTGAAAAACTTTTATGAAATAATTCCTGCAAAAAAATTGAATTTAGAAGGAAAAAAACGCAATTTTTAAATGTATTTTTCTCGAAATTTTCACTTGCTTAATTCAAATTTTGACATATTCTTCAAGGTTCTAAGAAAACTTCGGATTTTCAAGGATTATTTTCCTGGCGATTTCTAAAAAAATTCAAATTATTGGATTTTGAAAAAAAGAAAATCGAAACTTCGAAATAGAGTCCAATTTCAAGAAAGAGACAAAAATGTTAAAAACAAATTGCGAAAAAATATAATTTAGAGAAAATTAATTGCAATTAATTTGATTATAATTAAAATTAATTAATTAATTTGCAATTTTCAAAAATATTTTTCTGGAAATTTCCACTTCTTTATTTCAATTTTCGCATATACTTGCAAATTTTAATAGAAAACTAAAATTTGCAAATATATGTGAAAATTTAAATAAAGAAGTGGAAATTTCGACGAATATATTTTTGAAAATTGCAATTATTTTTCCCGTTATTCGATTTTTGCCTAATTCATTTTCTAAATTTGCCCCTCTTTCCTGAAACTGGACTCTGTTTCGAAGGTTTGATTTGTTTCAAAATCCAATAATCCGATTCTTTTCAAAAACTTTGAGGAAAATAAACCTTGGAAATTTAAAATTTTCCTTTAAAGTTTAGGATTGTCAATTGTTTTTAATTTGCGATTTTTTTCGCTAAAGTAAAGTTATTTATAAGGTTCGACTTTTTTTCGAAATTCGAAAATGATCTTTTAATAATTTTGAAAATAATGGTACGTAAGAAAGATTAACAACAAAGGTTGCTCTAACGCGTTTCGACACCCAAGCTATCATCTTCAGAGAAATACTGAATCTATCTCTCTGAACTGATCCTCTGTTATTTTCAACAATTGAAATACAAATCTTGTCCCCTGAAACCAATAAAGATTAAAAAACACAAAAGAGGTTGCTCTAACACGTTTCGATAGCCAAGCTATCATCTTTAGAGAGATACTGAAGATAATAGCTTGGCTGTGAAAACGCGTTAGAGCAATCTTTGTTGTGTTTTTTAATCTTTCTTAGTTTCAGGGGACAAGTTTTGTATTTCAATCTCTCTTTCCACATTTAAATATTTATATCATTTTAAATTACAGCATTTGTTTTAAAGATATTCTTTATTGTTGTACAACTTTGAAAATATGTACATTTTCATATCAAAATATACAATTTACAATGCCTTCAATTTTACAAGCTCGCTGGATTAAATTTAGTAAGTAGTACAATTCGCCCTTCACACAGTTTTTGAGCTTATGTACAACAAAAACTATTTATGTAAATGGGATTTGTTTAGGAAAAACTTGTTAAAGTGGGACACATTACTTAAAGAATAATATTACAATTCCACTTAGCTGATCTAATAAATGTCACTCATTTTGAATCAATTTACGAAGCAAACCTATTTGCTTTACCTTTTTAAAATTCATCGACTAATTTAAATGTAGTCATGTAAAAGCAATTGAAAAGAAATATATATGTAGCAAAATATATCCTATAAAGATTGTCCAATAAATTATTTAGCATAAAATAATTATTTTAAATAATATTTGAATATCTTTTCTACTTTTTATATAATTATACATTAATTTTGAACGCCTGAATAAATTTAAAATTTTGAAGAATTATTTTCGTAAAAATTACCCAAAAAAGAATCAGAGATTGACAACTTTCAAATAAAAAAAATAACGAACTTCCGAAATGACCCCAGTTTTGCGAAAATATTGAATTTGGAAGGAAAAAAACACAATTTTTAAATATACTTTTCTAGAAATTTTCACCTTTTTATTTAATTTCAAGTTCTAAAAAAACTTCGGATTTCCAAGGATTATTTGCCTTGTAGTTTCTAAAAAAAGTCAAATTATTGGATTTTCAAAAAAATGGATACTTCAAAACAGGGTCCAGTTTCAAGAAAGAAACGAAAGTTTTAAAAGGAAATTGTGACAAAATCGAATTTAGAGAAAAATAATTGCAATTTTTAAAAATATATTCCTCCGAATTTTCATTTCTTTATTTAAATTTTTACATACTAATATTGAGAAAAAATTTGAACTTTTCCCCTGCTGTAAAAAAAGTTTGCTTATAAAAAATATATTTTTTTAATTTCAAGATTTTTTTAATTAAAAAATCTTGTATTTTCATCAAAACATGACATTTATTATATTTTGAATTCTTCTAAATTGTACTTTTTTTTTTAATTTCGAAGTTTGTTACATATTTTTTTTAAATATTTTGAGTTGTTCCTTCAAACTTATTGTTTCAGGAAAAAAAGCCGAAGTTTCAAAAAAAGATGATTTTTGAATGAAAAGGCCAAAAGGTTGAATTTTTTATGTTTTTTCTTTCACTTTATTAAGTCAAAGAAAAAACACTTATTTAAAGAGAAAAGAACAAAATTTCGAAAAAAAAAAATCAATTTATACTAAAAACTTTAAAAATTTAGAAACTTTAGGAACTTTTGTCAAAACTTCCAAATATTCAGAGTCTAAGATATCTAAATTTTTGGAAAATAGTCTCAAATAACGAAATTTTGAAAAAGGGATAACTTTGAAAAAAAAGGTCGTAATTTTGGGGGTCGAATAGTAAGAAAAAAAATTGAAATTTTCCAAATAAAATTAAATTTAAAGAGCAGTTGAATTTGAATATAAAATAAAATGCAAACTTGACAACTTTGGAAAAATAGTCGAAAATCCCGAAACATGCCTATTTCGAGCAAAAAGACGAAACTTCGAGAAAACGACAGAAATTTTTGACAGCAAATTTAATTTTGAAACAATAGTCAAATTTGAAAACAACTGTCTACCAAAAAGATGAATTTTGAACCAAAAAAATTCTGAAAGAAAAGATTAATTTTAAAGAAAAAGCTGCCATTTCTAGAACCGTTCAGTATCTCTCTGAAGATGATAGCTTGGCTATCAAAAAGCGTTGTTGTGTTTTTTAATCTTTCTTGATTTCAGGGAACAAGATTTGTATTTCAATAGCGTAACTGTTAACATAAAAGTCGAAATTTTGAAAATATGGTTCTTGAGAAAATCGTTGAAACTTCGAAAAAAGACTAATTTCGAAGAAAATAACAAAATTTTTAAAAACAATTTTTTTTGGTTTAACTTATTACGTCAGTTGATAATATTTCTCTTGAAGATTCGCTTGTTTTAATTATTAAAATCAAAGCGATGTTAAATTGTGTAATAATTTGATTTTAATAATAGTAACATATTTTGTTATTTATGAGTAAGTCCATCGAACTAAATATCAAACATTTGTTTATAATTCGCAAAATATAAAAAGCTTCTAAATATAAAATTGTCTAAAAATAATGTCCCACTTTTGTTAATACTCTAACACCACCTGGTAAAAAAAAATTACATCGAATCACCTAATGTTGCAATCGAATTCAGTAAGTTTTCGTTAAATGAATATTGTTCGATCGTGTCGGATAAATTTTTGCGGTGTTTTTACAACTCTTACCGAATAATCCAATATTTATGTGTAAATTCGCCTGCTCTGTCTAGCTTTGCAGTGTCTCTTGCCAAAAGTGATATTTTTGTAGTTGCGTCCAGTTTTGAATTCGCCAGTGTTGAGTGGTCATCTAAGTAGACTTAAAGTAGTCGCGTTATCCACTGAAAATCCGCGAAAGTGTTAATGGCGTCCAGTAAAATTCGGCACAAACCTCGCCCAAATAACAACGTGTCGTTCTCCTAGTCCATGTAAAAGTAAAAATGTAATTACATCTTCCCCGCGCCGTGACAAATGTGACAATTCACGTTCAAGTAAATTAAAAATAGAAGTGATTCCGTTATAATATTTCGCCGATCTCTTTATTATAGAACTTCAAAATACATAAGATACAAAAACCATACTAATGCCGTTCCTTTGAAATATTGCCAACCTATATTCACACAGCAAAGAAACAGGTGAATTATTAAATAAAAAATAAACTCTATTAGATGTTTCGTAAAATAACAAGGATTGTTTTCTAAAATGGCGGACGCACATTCAAAACGAAAAACATTCGGGCGTAGTGCATCGACGGAAAGCACGGAATATTCAATCACAATGGGACGATCGATAAGAGAAAAGAAGAAAAAACCGAAAGAGAGGTGGCTTCTAACGAGGAAAACATGGCGATATATGGCCGACGCTGGCAGGAAACTGATCCCAGACGGGGCCCAAAACCGCCCCGAGGATATCCCAAAAATTGAAGCCTACTTCCAAGAAGTATGCAAAAAAGAACCACGGTTCCTCCTATGGAGAAAAAACTCGTATCCGGGCGCTATCGGATTTAGGAAGAAGAAACGAAAAGCGGGAAGCTGCAGGAAGGCGGCATCGGCGGATTCTGTCGATATCATCAAGCCTGAACGACCAAAAGATTTGGCGATTGCGCCTCTAGGGTCAGGGAAGTTTGATTTGAAGAAGATGAAAGAAGAATTTTTGAATAAGCCACCGTCGCCCATTAACTATGTACCATTTGTCACATCGCGAGATCAGGATTTGTTAGTGACTGGCAGCACGAAAACAGAACAAGAAAACAATCAGTTGATTAGCATGTTGGAGCAATATTTAACACTTTCCGATCAACAACAGAAGCCGTCGACTTCAAAAGGTAGGGGAGATTTAGATTATCAAGAATTGGTTGATAAGTTGCAAAGACATTTGGCCCAAGTATCTAGGACGATCTCAAGTTCGCCTAACTACTCACCAAAGTTGGGGGGAGTTCAGTTTGAAGGTAATTACTGTTCAAAAGTTGCTTTCCGAAACTTTAAGTCGACACTTTAGTCAATCAACAAATCGCGAAAAAGTCATATCTGATTTACTAACAGACAGAAAAGCTTTAGAAAAATTGTATTTCGAGCTACGAAAAACCAAAGGTTTTAGAGGAAGTCGAGGAGGCACCGGTTATACTTCCCAATATGGGGTCAACCCATCAGCGAATTACAGAATACATTCTAGATCTTACAACGCAAGAGAAACAACTTGTCATCCTCCGCCATTGATTGAAATAGAAAATGAAACATTTGAAGCCACATATTCGGATTACGGTACACAAACGTTACCAATACCAGAAGAACAACTTCAAAAAATAGAGGAAGAATTCAAAAGAATTCGAGCCGAACAAGAAGAAGAAGACAGACGCGATGGAAGATCTTATTCCAGACGGAGAAGCAGCGTGGACAACGACGATATTTCCCAATCAGTAAGCGACACAATAAAGCGATATCTACGTATGGCGCGAAAGAAAAGTGTCGATTCTGATAAAGCTGATAGATTTAAGCGCGTCAACTACGATCGCAATCTCAGAAACATCAAAGCTAAAGGCGAAATCACGAAACCGGGCGACGACGACGGTTTAAACAAAGGCTGTCAAACCAACGACGACTGGATTCTAACCTATCGCGATCTAAAGTTCGACGAAATTCTATCCGATGAAAGTCGTTTTTCAAGTTCGCGTAGTTCCATCGATATCGGTGAACCGAAATCCTCCCCGTCCTCCCCACCTCAAAAAACCCAATCCTTCTTGTCCCATTTGCTTCATGGGAAAACACGAAAAACACGAAAAGCATGATAAAAACGAGAGACCTTCTTCCTCAGCTGCCGGTGTTAGTGGGGCCGCCATGCAAAAGTCCAAATCGTCTTCCAGCGTCGTTCACCATGGAAGTCGACTTATGGCGAAGAAAATCTTCAAATCGAGATCTAAAAGTCAAACGAGGCCACCTGCGACGTCTTGTAATTGGACACCACAGGTAAGTTTTTGTTGAGTGGCCAAATCGGAATAAAAGCGATTTTTCCTGGGATGGGAAGATGAAAGAGTCTGGTACGTTTTCACCATTGTTAATAAGATTATTTCGATTTTAAACACTTGACACTACTTGATTAAACTGAAGGATAGAATGCAGTTGACACTACTTGATTAAACTGAAGGATACAATGCAGCTCAAATTTGTCTTTTAGCATTATTTCATTTAGAAGAATATTTTCGGAGTTGGCGCTAGTTAACGCAATGCAGTAATTGCGGTTGGAATCGAACATTTCAGCGCGATCGAGGCGATCTCATAAACTGTGTTAGTCATCGACTCAATCAAATTGCGAATCAATGCTTTTTATCTGAGACATTATCAACGTAGTTATCAGTTCCATAAATATTTTGATTGATTGTAAAAAAAAGTGTGAATAATTGAAAGTAAACATTTTTTTATTTTTTAATTACAACACAAGAAAATTTGAATGAAATTTCAAATTTATAGATAAGTAAAATTTGATCCATGGACTGTTTACTGTAGCAATTGCTACATAGCCCTGATTGTGTGAACCCAGCTTTCTCTTAGCTGAATTATCTTTTTCACAAAATTTCTAATTTAATTCTGAAATTTCGATTTTTTTTTTAATTTTGAAATTTCGAATTTATAGTAAAATTTCACCTCTTTTATCAAACCCTGACTTCTTCAAAATTTTGGATCCGTATCTCAAAATTTGTCGTTTTTTTTTTCAAAATTTCGATAATTTTGTTTTTAAACTTTAGTGATGAATGTCGAGATATTTAAAAAGAAACATAACCTTTTCTGGCAAGTCAAAATTACCTAAATTAAAGCTGCAGTTTCAAAGACAGAATGCAAATCATTTTTCAAGTGCGAATTCGGAGTCTTAATAAAAAATGTCTAATTTTTAAACAAAAAAAGACAAAAACAAAACGCAGAGCGTGGCAGTGTGTAATCTATTTAAGAAATCTCTAAGCACTGATTGACAGACAAGGCACAATCTAAGAGGGTGGTTGTAAAAACATAAAATTTTATACCAGTGTTCCCTTTAATACGTAGGTGAGCACTAAGAGAAAATTTTTCAAAAATTCAGTCTCTAAAATAGTAAAAATGAGCACTAACAGAAAGGCGATTTTGACGTAATGACTAATACCTAATTCGCTGAATTCTGGATTCGTTGTGGGTTGCCTAAAGTTTAGGCCAGCACTTAGGCCACCCTTTTCGGGCCCAGTGTGCTGTCCCTGTGATTGAGGTGTCCTTGGTCATTCATAAGAGTGTATTGTGCAGAAACATGAGAGCTTTCAAACAGAAAAAGGTAGAAAAGTCAGGGAAGATCTAAATTTTTAATTGAAGAGGGATTCTGGATTCGTTGTGGGTTGCCTAAAGTTTAGGCCTGCACAATCTAAACGGGTGGTTGTAAGAACATAAAATTCTATACCAGTGTTCCCTCTAATACGTAGGTGAGCACTAAGAGAAAAGTTTTCAAAAATTCAGTCCCTAAAATAGTAAAAATGAGCATTAACAAAAAGGCGATTTTCACGTAATGACTAATACCTAATTCGCTGAATTCTGGATTCGTTGTGGGTTGCCTAAAGTTTAGGCCAGCACTTAGGCCACCCTTTTCGGGCCCAGTGTGCTGTCCCTGTGATTGAGGTGTCCTTGGTCATTCATAAGAGTGTATTGTGCAGAAACATGAGAGCTTTCAAACAGAAAAAGGTAGAAAAGTCAGGGAAGATCTAAATTTTTAATTGAAGAGGGATTCTGGATTCGTTGTGGGTTGCCTAAAGTTTAGGCCTGCACAATCTAAACGGGTGGTTGTAAGAACATAAAATTTTATACCAGTGTTCCCTCTAATACGTAGGTGAGCACTAAGAGAAAAGTTTTCAAAAATTCAGTCCCTAAAATAGTAAAAATGAGCATTAACAAAAAGGCGATTTTCACGTAATGACTGATACCTAATTCGCTGAATTCTGGATTCGTTGTGGGTTGCCTAAAGTTTAGGCCAGCACTTAGGCCACCCTTTTAGGGCCCAGTGTGCTGTCCCTATGATTGAGGTGTCCTTGGCCATTCATAAGAGTGTGTTGTGCAGAAACATGAGAGCTTTCAAACAGAAAAAGGTAGAAAAGTCAAGGAAGATCTAAATTTTTAATTGAAGAGGGATTCTGGATTCGTTGTGGGTTGCCTAAAGTTTAGACCTGCACAATCTAAACCGGTGGTTGTAAGAACATAAAATTTTATACCAGTGTTCCCTCTAATACGTAGGTGAGCACTAAGAGAAAAGCTTGCAAAAATTCAGTCTCTAAAATAGTAAAAATGAGCATTAACAGAAAGGCGATTTTCACGTAATGACTAATAACTAATTCGCCGAATTCTGGATTCGTTGTGGGTTGCCTAAAGTTTAGACCAGCACTTAGGCCACCCTTTTCGGGCCCAGTGTGCTGTCCCCGTGATTGAGGTGTCCTTGGTCATTCATTCAGCCACCCAACCCTGTTGGGAAACTGAAGAACGTCCCTTGGATTCGCCTCTCTCAAACTGGCCACACTAGGCCACAAGTCCCCCAGCGTGGATCCTCTAATTGATGCTAGTGACACATCACGTGCTCGACACTCTTATCTTCTTCTTAACACCCTCTGCAGCTCGGGTCGTTTATAATTCCCATTCTGTGGAGGTGTTTGTTTAATCGACAGTGACCTGTCCATATCCCTACAAGTTTCCTGAGATTATTCCTTGAGACTTGTAGGCATAGTTTTGCCCTTTCCTTGCACGGCATTCTAATGAATAATACGTTATATTGTATTTGAAGTTGCCTATCTTTTTCGGAATTTTCGACTATTTTTGCAAAATTCGTTTTTTGTCTCAAATTTGCATCTTATTCCAAAATTCGACTTCTTTTTATAATTGATTTTCTTTGGAGAAATTACCTTTTTTGAATTTGTTTCTTTCCTTAAAACCGTTTTTCTGGAAACTTGGCCCTCATTTTTCAAAATTTCGCCTTTTTTAAAAAAAATCTCGTTGTTTTGGTTTTTTTATATAAATGTCGATCCTTTAAAACCTGAATGTCCAGAAATTTTGACTCAATTCTTTAAGTTTCTGGAAATTTAGACGTTTTCCTCGAAATTCTTAATTGTATTCTTTTCTCTTAAAATAACCGTTTTTTCAAAATTCGGCTTTATTCCCCAAATTCTACATTTTGGATTTTTTTTTAAAATAACCTATTTTGAACTTCATTTTTTTCCTTAAAACAGTTTTTTTGGAAACTCGGCCTTCATTTTTCAAAATTTCGCCTTTCTTTTAGAAATTTCGTTATTTTGGGTTTTTTTTAAATAAAAATGTCGATCCTTTAAAACCTGAATCTCCAAAAATTTTGACTCAATTTCTTAAGTTTCTGGAAATGTAGACGTTTTCCTCGAAATTCATCTTTTTATCTAAATTTTATTCTTTTCTCTTAAAATGAGTATTTTTTCTAAAATTCGGCTTTATTCTCAAAATTCTACATTTTGGACTTTTTATTCAAAATAACCTTTCTTGAATTTCATTTTTTCTTTAAAACCGTTTTTCTGAAAACTTGGCCATCATTTTTCAAAATTTTGCCTTTTTTTAGAAATTTCGTTACTTTGGTTTTTTTTTAAATTAAAATGTCGATCCTTTAAAACCTGAATGTCCAAAAATTTTGACTCAATTCCTTAGGTTTCTGGAAATTTAGAGGTTTTTCTCGAAATTCATCTTTTTATCTAAATTTTATTCTTTTCTTTTAAAATAGTTTTTCCTAAAATTTGACTTTTTTCTCAAAATTCTACATTTTGGACTTTTTATCAAAAAATTACCTTTTGTGAATTTTGTTTTTTTCCTTAAAACAGTTTTTTTGGAAACTTGGATTTCATTTTTCAAAATTTTGCCTTTTATTAGAAATTTCGTTATTTTGGGTTTTTTTTAATAAAAATGTCAATCCTCTTAAACCTGAATGTCCAAAAATTTTGACTCAATTGCTCAAGTTTCTGGAAATTTAGACGTTTGCCTCGAAATTCATCTTTTTATCTAAATTTTATTCTTTTCTCTTAAAATAAAGAGTTTTTCCCAAAATTCGGCTTTATTCTCAAAATTCTACATTTTGGACATCTTTTATCAAAATTACCTTTTTTGAATTTCGTTTTTTTCCTTAAAACAGCTTTTTTGGAAACTTGGCCTTCATTTTCCAAATTTTGCCTTTTTCTTTAGAATTTTCGTTATTTGGGAGTTTTTTTTATAAAAAATGTCGATCCATTAAAACCTGAATGTCCAAAAATTTTAACTCAATTCCTTAAGTTTCTGAAAATTTAGGACGTTGTCCCCTCAAAATTCATTTTTTACCTAAATTTAATTCTTTTCTCTTGAAATAAGTATATTTTCCTACAATTCGGCTTTTTTTTCAAAAATTCTACATTTTGGACTTTTTATTCAAAAATTACCTTTTTGATTTCGTTTTTTTTCTTAAAACAGCTTTTTGGAAACTTGGCCTTCATTTTTCAAAATTTTTCAAATTTTCTTTTTTCTTAAAATAAGTTTTTTTCCTAAAATTTGGCTTTATTCTCAAAATTCTACATTTTGGACTTTTTATCTGAAAATAATTTTTTTTAAAATTCGTTTCTTTGCTTAAAGCCGTTTTTCTGAAAACTTGGCCATCATTTTTCAAAATTTTGCCTTTTTTTTAGAAATTTCGTTATTTTGGGTTTTTTTTTAATAAAAATCTCAATCCTCTAAAACCTAAATGTCCAAAAATTTTGACTCAATTGCTTAGGTTTCTTAGGTTTCTGGACATTTAGACGTTTTCCTCAAAATTCATCTTATTATCTAAATTTTATTATTTTCTCTTAAAATAAGTGTTTTTCCTAAAATTCGACTTTATTCTCAAATTTCTATATTTTGGACTTTTTATCTATAAATTACTTTTTTTGAATTTCGTTTTTCTCCTTAAAACCGTTTTTCTAGAAATTGGCCTTCATTTTTTAAAATTTCGCCTTTTTTTGGAAATTTCTTTAATTTGGGTTCTTTTTTTATAAAAATGTCGATTCTCTAAAACCTGAATGTCCAAAAATTTTGACTCAATTGCCCAAGTTTCTGGAAATTTATAGGTTTTCTTCAAAATTCATCTTTTTATCTAAATTTTATTGTGTTCTCTTAAAATAAGTGTTTTTTCTAAAATTCGGCTTTATTCTCAAAATTTTACATTTTGGACTTTTTATTCAAAAATTACCTTTTTTGAATTTCGTTTTTTTCCTTAAAATAGTTATTCTGGAAACTTGGCCTTCATTTTTCAAAATTTCGCCTTTTTTTTAGAAATTTCGTTATTTTGGGTGTTTTTTTATAAAAATGTCGATCCTCTAAAATCTGAGTGTCCAAAAAGTTTGACTCAATTGCCTAAGTTTCTGGAAATTTCGACGTTTTCCTGGAAATTCATCTTTTTATCTAAATTTAATTCTTTTCTCTTAAAATAAGTGTTTTTCCTAAAATTCGGCTTTATTCTGAAAATTCTACATTTTGAACTTTTTTATATTTAGACGTTTTTCTCGAAATTCATCTCTTTATCTAAATTTAATTTTTTTTCTCAAAATAAGTGTTTTTGCTAAAATGAGCTTATTCTCAAATTTCTTCTGCTTTTCATTAGAAAATTACTTTTTTTCGAAATCTTGTCCTATTTTCTTAAAATAATAATTTTGAGGAATAGTCTCGAAATTAAAAAAAAACAAAATGTAACAATTCAGAAGGATTCAAAGGATTATAAGTCTTCTATTTTGACAAAAACGCAGGACTTTAAAAAATTCGAAATAATTAAAGAATATTAAAATTAAAAAACCGAAACTTTAAAAAAAGCAAAATCTAAAATAAATAAATAAATTTTAGAATTTAGAATTTATTAAAACTAAATTCACTTTGAGAGAAAAACAAATTTCGAGAGAAACTTTTAAATTTGGGTAGCCACATAATAAAGGATAGGAAGCTTTATAAAAAATCGTATCCTTTAGAACCTGATTGTCTACAAATTTTGACTAGATTTCTGAAGTTTTTGGAAATTTAGACTTTTTGATTCCTTTGCTCAAAAATCTTGTTCATAGATGATAATTCTCAAATTTGACCATTTTTTAAAAGCTTAACTTTCTGTGGAAAATTATTATTATTTTTTTTGTTTGAAGTTTGTCTTTTTGTTCGAAATAGGTCTTTTTCAGGATTTTCAAATATTTTTTTCAAAATAAATTTTTTTTTGGTCTTAAATTGGCATTTTATTTCAAAACTAAAGTTCATTTTAAAGTTGATTTCCGTTGGAAAATTTCAATTTATTTTTAATGTTCGACCCTTGAAATTTGGAACTTTTTCTCCAAATTAGGCCTGTTTTTTAAAATTTTGTTATTTTAAATTTCTTCTTCTAAAAATATTAATTCTCTAAAGCCTTGTGTTCCAAAAGTTTGACTAAATTCCTAAAGTTTCTGGAAATTTGGACATTTTCCTTGAAATTCTTTTTTTTTTTCTCTAAAATTTATTATTTTCGCTTAAAATGAATGTTTTTTTCTAAAATTTACCTTTATTCTTAAAGTTCTTCAGCTTTTCATTCAAAAATTACTTTTCTTCGAAATCTCGTCTTATTTTCTTAAAATAATAAATTTGAAGAAATAATTAGAAATTAAAAAAAGAAAATTTAACAATTTAGAAGAATTCAAAGGATTATAAATCTTCTATTTTGACACAAACGCAGGACTTCGAAATAATTAAAGAATCTTTAAATTAAAAAACCGAAACTTTTGAAAAAGCAAAATCTAAAATAAATAAATAAATTTCAGAATTTAGAATTTATTAAAACTAAATTGACTTTGAGAGAAAAAGCAAATTTCGAGAGAAGCTTTTAAAATTGGGTAGCCACATAATAAAAATTTGTCAAAATTAGAAACGAATTTGTTTAAACTGACATGTGTACAAATTTAAAGCAAATCTACTCCAGTTGGTTCAAATTGGTTCAATTAGAAACAAATTGGTTCACATTAGAAATAAACTTATTCAAAATAATAGCAAATTTGTTTAAATTAGAATCAATCCTATTCAAATTAGAAGCAAAGTTATCGACTGAAAGCAAATTTGTTTAAACTAGAAGCAATTAGAAAGAAATTTGTTTAAAAGAAAAGTAAAATTCTTTAAATCAGAACCTAATTTGTCCAATTTGGAAGCATTTAAAAGGACATTTGTTTAAAAGGAACGGAAAAACCTTCAAATCAGAAACAAATTTGTTAAAATTAGGAGCCTTATTATTTAAAGTTGCATATTTTGACACTTTCTATGCATATTTTAAGCATTTTGTGTACATATCTGCATCCATATTTCAATCTTTTATGTTCCTTATAATCCAGTCTCTATTTATGAGCTAACGTGACGCAGACCTCGGATTGTGCTAAAATATTTGGTCCCGATATCTCAGCTATCTATGGTATTTTATATAGGCGCTAGTCCGTCGTAAATACTGTATTGCGTGTAATTAATAAACCTGTGCCAACTCCTAAAATATGCATCTACATGAAATAATGTAAAAAACTTTGATCTGTACTACGTTGAACATCCGTGTTAGATCTAAGGCAATATCTGACATAAGTTAAACTATCCTCAGAAAAGCCTATCTCCTCCCAGCTGTGTAGATAAGTCTCGGACAGCTTCTCCCAGCTGTGTGGATAAATCTCGGACAGCTTCTCTCAGCATAGTCGACACTAATGTCAGAGAGAAACGTTAGGAATAAAGTGTCTAATCTAAACGCACCCTTAGTCTGCCGTAAATACTGTGTTCCGTGTAGTTAATAAACCTGTGCTAACTCCTAAAATATGCATCTAAATGAAATAATGTAAAGAACTTTGATCTCTACTACGTTGAACGTCCGTGTTAGATCTAAGGCAATATCTGACATAAGTTAAACTATCCTCAGAAAAGCTATCTCCTCCCAGCTGTGTAGATTAGTCTCGGACAGCTTCTCCCAGCTGTGTAGATAAATCTTGGACAGCTTCTCTGAGCATAGTCGACACTAATGTCAGAGAGAAACGTTAGGAATAAAGTGTCTAATCTAAACGCACCCTTAGTCTGCCGTAAATACTGTGTTCCGTGTAGTTAATAAACCTGTGGTAACTCCTAAAATATGCATCTAAATGAAATAATGTGAAGAACTTTGATCTGTACTACGTTGAACGTCCGTGTTAGATCTAAGGCAATATCTGACATAGGTTAAACTATCCTCAGAAAAGCTATCTCCTCCCAGCTGTGTAGATAAGTCTCGGACAGCTTCTCCCAGCTGTGTGGATAAATCTCGGACAGCTTCTCTCAGCATAGTCGACACTAATATCAGAGAGAAACGTTAGGAATAAAGTGTCTAATCTAAACGCACCCTTAGTCTGCCGTAAATACTGTGTTCCGTGTAGTTAATAAACCTGTGCTAACTCCTAAAATATGCATCTAAATGAAATAATGTAAAGAACTTTGATCTGTACTACGTTGAACGTCCGTGTTAGATCTAAGGCAATATCTGACATAAGTTAAACTATCCTCAGAAAAGCTATCTCCTCCCAGCTGTGTAGATAAGTCTCGGACAGCTTCTCCCAGCTGTGTAGATAAATTTCGGACAGCTTCTCTCAGCATAGTCGACACTAATGTCAGAGAGAAACGTTAGGAATAAAGTGTTTAATCTAAACGCACCCTTAGTCTGCCGTAAATACTGTGTTCCGTGTAGTTAATAAACCTGTGTTAACTCCTAAAATATGGATCAAAATGAAATAATGTAAAGAACTTTGATCTGTACTACGTCGAACATCCATGTTAGGCCTAAGGCAATATTTTCTTGTACATTTTCAAGAGAATGTGATGCAGATAAGCTATTTTTTTCAAATCGACTTTTGCAAAATGACAATCATAAACAAACAGAATAATGAACGACTGCCAATACCAAGACTTGTAATGATGTCGCTTGATATATTAACTCAAAACTAATGTAGATAATTCCATATGTATATACCAAATGCTGCATCTTTTTACGTGATGATTTTCGTGATAGATTCATATTTCGTTATAGAATCATATAATCAATAATCTCGATATGCAGCATGTGAATTTCAAAGAGAATTAATGCAAAATGTGATAAAAATCTAAAGAGTATAACACGGTTTTATTTAGTTTTCAATAAAGTGATACGAATTGTAAAGAAACGCAATTTAAAGTAACAACAGTAAGTGAAAAATTATGACGGATGTTGTTTTTGCCATATTGATTTCAAAACTAGCCAAGCAGCTCCTAAAATTATTCACAGCAATTTCTATGGCACAATACAATTTAAAATGAATGCAAATTGTTTAAGAGCAGTTGCTAGTTATTGTCAAGTAACTTGGAACGTCTACAAAATTATTCGGTTAATATTTACTTTGGTATTTAAATAGAAACTCTGGTTTATATCTCCGCGATCTGATTTTCTTAAGAACAAACATACGTAGAAAGATTTCGTAGCTTATATTTTTCTCAAAGAATCAAAATTTATTTAATGTCAGGGTTCATTACATATTATTTGTTGGATTTGTTTACTACCTTCTTGTTAAATCTTTAAATTTAGAAGAGTTTCATTAAATTTTTTAATATTGTTGCGCGTTATCCGTTCGAATGATTAGTAACACTTGTTGAATTGTACCCATTTCATTTCCACTCGGAACACCACCAATAGGAACACTACAACTGAATAATTAGGTCACTTATTAATTGACTTCTAACTACTAACTCACTAACTACACTGACTAATTGACTGACCAACTCGAGGGAAAGGCGACTGCCTTATATAGTTCTGGCTTCCGGGTTCTAGAAAAATCCAGCAGATAAGGCCTATCGTTTTCCGAAATTTCTGGAACGCTTATCTGCCGTTTGCTTCATTATCACGACCGCTTTTCCTTATCAGATTTTTCTAGAAAATTTTCTTACGTACTAAATTCTGTAATTTATATTTCGTTACAATATTATCAACAAAGGTGGACAGGAGAGTGCGCAAAAAAATCCTAATTGGAATATGTTGAGGGAAATTTGAAGACACATTCGCTGTTCAGACACTGAGCACGTTATAATAATTGTAAAGCGTTGGTAGTAATCTGTTAATAGTTTCGTATTTCTTTTGTTGTCGCCCCAAGAACGTAATTTGTTTAAGTTTTTCAAGTAAAAACATCATCAGATGCGTTAAGCTAATTTTGGATATGGATTATGGTTTCGATTTGCATCACTGCGCCATCATCACGCGTTACCAAACGTTATATTGTATTAGAGTATGTTGGTAATACAAATGGTCACGCGAAACCATAAGTTTACTTCCTATTAAAAATTTGCTCAATGCTCCTAAGATATAAATGCGTTATCGGCACCGGGGTTTGAACTCGCGACCTCTCAAGCAGTCGTAAGCGAAAGAGGCAGCTCTAACCAATTAAGCTATACACCTATACTTGAAAAGTCCGCTTTTAACTTCGAAATTGCATTTTCTTTTCGAACCTTTATCGAACCTCTTTCAAACGCCAAGTTTCTCAAAAATATGGAATTTAAAAAAAATGTAACTTTTATTTAGGTTCAAGTTTCTGCAGATTTATCCTGTTTCTCAACATTTCAAGATTTTATGCAATATTTCTGTAAATTTCGACTTTTCTATTAAAATTTATTCTTTCTTCAAAACTGTCAAAACTTATTTATTCTTAAAATTTGACATTATCTGCAAAATTTTTCAAATAATTTCAAAATATAACATTATATCATATAATAAAAAGATGCAGCATTTGATATGTATATGGAATTATCTACATTAGTTTTGAGTTAATATATCAATATATTTCATTTTAATCCATATTTTAGGAGTTAACACAGGTTTATTAACTACACGGAACACAGTATTTACGGCAGACTAAGGGTGCGTTTAGATTAGACACTTTATTCCTAACGTTTCTCTCTGACATTAGTGTCGACTATGCTGAGAGAAGCTGTCCGAGATTTATCCACACAGCTGGGGGAAGTTGTCCGAGACTTATCTACACAGCTGGGAGGAGATAGCTTTTCTGAGCATAGTTTAACTTATGTCAGATATTGCCTTAGATCTAACACGGACGTTCAACGTAGTACAGATCAAAGTTCTTTACATTATTTCATTTAGATGCATATTTTAGGAGTTAACACAGGTTTATTAACTACACGGAACACAGTATTTACGGCAGACTAAGGGTGCGTTTAGATTAGACACTTTATTCCTAACGTTTCTCTCTGACATTAGTGTCGACTATGCTGAGAGAAGCTGTCCGAGATTTATCCACACAGCTGGGAGAAGCTGTCCGAGAATTATCTACACAGCTGAGAGGAGATAGCTTTTCTGAGGATAGTTTAACTTATGACAGATATTGCCTTAGATCTAACACGGATGTTCAACGTAGTACAGATCAAAGTTCTTTACATTATTTCATTTAGATGCATATTTTAGGAGTTAACCCAGGTTTATTAACTACACGGAACACAGTATTTACGGCAGACTAATGGTGCGTTTAGATTAGACACTTTATTCCTAAAGTTTCTCTCTGACATTAGTGTCGACTATGCTGAGAGAAGCTGTCCGAGATTTATCTACACAGCTAGGAGAAGCTGTCCGAGACTTATCTACACAGCTGGGAGAAGATAGCTTTTCTCAGGATAGTTTAACTTATGTCAGATATTGCCTTAGATCTAACACGGATGTTCAACGTAGTACAGATCAAAGTTCTTTACATTATTTCATTTAGATGCATATTTTAGGAGTTAACACAGGTTTATTAACTACACGGAACACAGTATTTACGGCACACTAATGGTGCGTTTAGATTAGACACTTTATTCCTAAAGTTTCTCTCTGACATTAGTGTCGACTATGCTGAAATAAGCTGTCCGAGATTTATCTACACAGCTAGGAGAAGCTGTCCGAGACTTATCTACACAGCTGGGAGAAGATAGCTTTTCTCAGGATAGTTTAACTTATGTCAGATATTGCCTTAGATCTAACACGGATGTTCAACGTAGTACAGATCAAAGTTTTTTACATTATTTCATTTAGATGCATATTTTAAGAGTTAGTACAAGTTTATTAATTACACGCAATACAGTATTTACGGCAGACTAAGGGTGCGTTTAGATTAGACACTTTATTCCTAAAGTTTCTCTCTGACATTAGTGTCGACTATGCTGAGAGAAGCTGTCCGAGACTTATCTACACAGCTGGGAGAAGCTGTCCGAGATTTATCCACACAGCTGGGAGAAGCTGTCCGAGATTTATCCACACAGCTGGGAGAAGCTGTCCGAGACTTATCTACACAGCTGGGAGGAGATAGCTTTTCTGAGGATAGTTTAACTTATGTCAGATATTGCCTTAGATCTAATACGGATGTTCAACGTAGTACAGATCAAAGTTCTTTACATTATTTCATTTAGATGCATATTTTAGGAGTTAGCACAGGTTTATTAACTACACGGAGCACAGTATTTACGGCAGACAAAGGGTGCGTTTAGATTAGACAATTTATTCCTAACGTTTCTCTCTGACATTAGTGTCGACTATGCTGAGAGAAGCTGCCCGAGACTTATCTACACAGCTGGGAGGAGATAGCTTTTCTGAGGATAGTTTAACTTATGTCAGATATTGCCTTAGATCTAACACGGATGTTCAACGTAGTACAGATCAAAGTTCTTACATTATTTCATTTAGATGCATATTTTAGGAGTTAACACAGGTTTATTAACTACACGGAACACAGTATTTACGGCAGACTAATGGTGCGTTTAGATTAGACACTTTATTCCTAAAGTTTCTCTCTGACATTAGTGTCGACTATGCTGAGAGAAGCTGTCCGAGATTTATCCACACAGCTGGGAGAAGATAGCTTTTCTCAGGATAGTTTAACTTATGTCAGATATTGCCTTAGATCTAACACGGATGTTCAACGTAGTACATATCAAAGTTCTTTACATTATTTCATTTAGATGCATATTTTAGGAGTTAGCACAGGTTTATTAACTACACGGAACACAGTATTTACGGCAGACTAAGGGTGCGTTTAGATTAGACACTTTATTCCTAACGTTTCTCTCTGACATTAGTGTCGACTATGCTGAGAGAAGCTGTCCGAGATTTATCCACACAGCTGGGAGAAGCTGTCCGAGACTTATCTACACAGCTGGGAGGAGATAGCTTTTCTGAGCATAGTTAACTTATGTCAGATATTGCCTTAGATCTAACACGGATGTTCAACGTAGTACAGATCAAAGTTCTTTACATTATTTCATTTAGATGCATATTTTAGGAGTTAGCACAGGTTTATTAACTACACGGAACACAGTATTTACGGCAGACTAAGGGTGCGTTTAGATTAGACACTTTATTCCTAACGTTTCTCTCTGACATTAGTGTCGACTATGCTGAGAGAAGCTGCCCGAGATTTATCTACACAGCTGGGAGAAGCTGTCCGAGATTTATCCACACAGCTGGGAGAAGCTGTCCGAGACTTATCTACACAGCTGGGAGAAGCTGTCCGAGACTTATCTACACAGCTGGGAGAAGCTGTCCGAGACTTATCTACACAGCTGGGAGAAGCTGTCCGAGACTTATCTACACAGCTGGGAGAAGATAGCTTTTCTGAGGATAGTTTAACTTATGTCAGATATTGCCTTAGATCTAACACGGATGTTCAACGTAGTACAGATCAAAGTTCTTTACATTATTTCATTTAGATGCATATTTTAGGAGTTAGCACAGGTTTATTAACTACACGGAGCACAGTATTTACGGCAGACTAAGGGTGCGTTTAGATTAGACACTTTATTCCTAAAGTTTCTCTCTGACATTAGTGTCGACTATGCTGAGAGAAGCTGCCCGAGACTTATCTACACAGCTGGGAGGAGATAGCTTTTCTGAGGATAGTTTAACTTATGTCAGATATTGCCTTAGATCTAACACGGATGTTCAACGTAGTACAGATCAAAGTTCTTTACATTATTTCATTTAGATGCATATTTTAGGAGTTAACACAGGTTTATTAACTACACGGAACACAGTATTTACGGCAGACTAAGGGTGCGTTTAGATTAGACACTTTATTCCTAAAGTTTCTCTCTGACATTAGTGTCGACTATGCTGAGAGAAGCTGTCCGAGACTTATCTACACAGCTGGGAGGAGATAGCTTTTCTGAGCATAGTTAACTTATGTCAGATATTGCCTTAGATCTAACACGGATGTTCAACGTAGTACAGATCAAAGTTCTTTACATTATTTCATTTAGATGCATATTTTAGGAGTTAACACAGGTTTATTAACTACACGGAACACAGTATTTACGGCAGACTAAGGGTGCGTTTAGATTAGACACTTTATTCCTAAAGTTTCTCTCTGACATTAGTGTCGACTATGCTGAGAGAAGCTGTCCGAGACTTATCTACACAGCTGGGAGGAGATAGCTTTTCTGAGCATAGTTAACTTATGTCAGATATTGCCTTAGATCTAACACGGATGTTCAACGTAGTACAGATCAAAGTTCTTCATTCCATATAACTGGAAGATTTTTCGATGGATGATACACCGATTTGTCGCTTACAGAACGCTGACATAGGTTTATTGATAACGAACAACTATGATCGTTTCTTTTTAGTTTATAACAATGTTAATATTATTGCGCGTTATCAGTTCGAATGATAAACACTTGGTGAATTATAACTACTTTATTTCTAAACTGAACTCGGAACACTACAATTCACTAACACTGCCTAACTCATTTATTGAATTTTAACTAACTAACTGACTGAGGGAAAGCTGACCGGACCCTCTATACATATAGATCCCGTTTCGGGTTCTAGAAGAATCCAGCAGATAAAGCTTATCGTTTGCCGACATTTCTGGAGGGTTTATCTACCGTTTGATTTATTATCGCGGCCTCTTCCACTTATCAAATTTTCTAGAAAATTCCCAACTAAACTTTATAATTACTTTTCCAATTCTCAGGTTATGTTATGTTGCTTAAATAAGATTTTTAATTGAATTCTAAAATGAACATTCACAATTTCGTATGCTTAACAGAAAAGACTCTTATTTTTTATGTCAAATGTTTATAAAATATTTATTAACTTTTATTTTTTTATTTGTGTATAGTCAACAATATGAATCCTTACTTTTCTTTACAGGGCAGTTGTGTTTGGAACAGTTTATCTGGACGCCAAGTGATATTAGGAGATGATTCATTACTTCATCTTTCAGAAATAGAAAGGAAAGTGCTCCAGAAAGTTGCTTTAGCGAAACTGCAAGCTCTCAATCTTGGAGTCAGCATCAAAGTTCCTACAGGTGAGCCCAAAATCTTACCTAAGAATATCTTGTATTTATACAAAGGTTAACACGTCACCATATCATTAAAAAAATGTAATCAATTTTTATCACAATGCAGTATATAGTTACATCCTTAGTTAGATTAGATTAGATTATATATGGGTCGTTTCGTGTTTCTCTTCGTCCACACCCCACCTCGACCTAAGGAGATCTTTTGTGCTTCCTCTATCTATCTATGTAGGTTCCCATGTTCAAACTCTTGTAGAAGTTCATTATGGACCTGGGATTGAATTTTTCCACATCTGAGGGGTCCAAATTGGACGTGCCTTTTGCGTGCAAGCGCATCGCACTTGCATAGCACATGTTCTGCAGTCTGCGCATTTTTTGGGCTCCGTTGTTGAAGTGGAGCCATCAGAGCGGAGCCTTTTTGACCCCTTACTCGTCTCCTTCTTGTCCATTGGCTCTTTTGCCAATTTCTTAGCTTCCTCTGGGGAGTGTCCCTTCTTGAGGAGCCATTTGAATCTTTTTCTCGCCGCTCCAGAGAGTCCTTTACCGCGTTCCTTAAGCTTTAAGTCGTATACCGACTTTAAAAGTCTTTCAGATGCCGAGAACTCACTATCGCTTGAGGCTAAGAGGACGTCTTCGATGGTTTTAGGGACTTCCGAGCTTGATTGTGAGCTTGTATCCATTCCTTCAATGTTTTGCGATTCTTAAGGCGTATCGCCAGCCTCTGGGTTTAGGTTACTAGATTCCATAAGGTTTCCACGAATAGCTAGGGAAATATTCAGTCGACTGCATTAGAGCCCCGCATTAATGCAGCAAGGCTAAATTGAAACTGGAAGGCGCCTTGGTCTCCAGAGTTCGCATACTAATGGCTAAGCTTCCCCTTAACCACGCAGCTATCGCCGTATGCTGTTCCACCTTAGCTTGGGGGGAGTTTTTATTGTGGCTCACCACTCCACTTGGGCCGGGCGATTAAGCCAAGCCCCTCACCAATCATAGATTGACGATTTATCCTGTTCGATGGTTTCAAAGCCAAACGAGACAGGGCATCGTTACCCTTCGTGTAAGACTCTTAGCCTCGATACGACAGTTGAGCAGGGTTGAGTCACCCTTGGTCACGTCGATGTTTACCTTCGATTGCTCTCAGGATCACATTTTAACTAAGCCTCTCCACCACGACAAGGTGGTGACTCGGGGAGAGATACATGCTTAGTTAATGTAATAATTATTTGCATATTATTCCACAGTGTGTAATGGACACTAGGGGGTGTACACCTTTTCTTGACATCTCGGTAGGTATCATTAGTAGAAGTGCTTACCAAAAAATTTTAAGCGCTTGTGATGAAATATTTCAGAAGCAAACAGATACCTATAAGTTAAAAAAACAATAAAATAAGCCAGCCGAATTGGAGTTTAACCAAACTCCGTGGAAACATCAACTTTGGAAAAATTCGAAAGTACAAAAAGTATTTAATTTTAAAAAGTTTTTGAAGGTTTGAGAAGATTTCAGTCGAAATTTAAAAAATAACTTTCATTTTATTTAAAAAAAATATCGAACTTTTAAGAAAAAATTTACGTTTTATGTTAAGGTTGGGATATCAAGAAAAAAGTCAGAAAGTGTCGAAATTTTAGTTGGAAGTTTAAAAATTTGTTAAAATACAAATCTTGTTCCCTGAAACCAAGAACGATTGAAAGAGACAACAATTATTGCTCTAACGCGTTTCGATAACCAAGCTATTATGTTTAGAGAGATACAGTATCTCTCTGAAGATGATAGCTTGGCTATCGAATCAAAGAAATATTAAAAAACACAATAATGATTACTCTAATGGTTTGGATAGCCAAGCTATCATCTTCAGAGAGATACAGTGTCTCTCTGAAGACGATAGCTTTTCTATAGAAACCAAGAAAGATTAGAAAACAGAACAATAGTTGCTCTAACGCTTTTCGATAGCCAAGCTACCATCTTCAAGGAGATACAGTGTATCTCTGAAGATGATAGCTTGGCTATCGAAACGCGTTAAAGCAACCATTGTTGTATTTTTTAATCTTTCTCGTTTTTAAGGGGCAAGATTTCAATTTTTGAAAGATAACCAAGGACCAGTCCATTGCATCAAAGATTTGCAAAAAAAAATTAAAGGCGAAATTTCCGGAAAAAGTCAAAATTTGAAGAAAAAAGTTGTCGACATTTCTTGTTATAAAATATATTATAAAATATAGAAATTTCGTAAAAAAACAATCGAAATTTTGTAAAAAAACATCGAAATTCCAAGAAAAAATTCAAAATTGACATACAAAGAATCTAAACCTTTTCAAGGTAAAACTGGATAATTTTTTATAGAGAAATGTCACAGTTTTGGTGGAACGAACTGATCCTTGGTTATTTCCAAAAATTGAAATACAAATCTTGTCCCTTGAAACCAAGAAAGATTTAAAAACACAAGAAAGATATTTCGAAAATAAATTAAAATTTCAAAGAAATGCGAAATTGTTAAAGTCTTAAAATTTGAAAAAAGTTGAAATTAAATGGAAAGATTGAAATTCGAAAATTTCAAAATATAAAGTCGAAATGTTTAAAAAAATTCGAAATGTTCAAGAAAGCCAATTTTTTCAAAATATTTCGAAATATTTCGAAAATTTTGACTCTAAATTTTGATATTTTTGCAAAACTGAGACTTTTTTACAATTGGAACTTTTTTCAAAATTTTGATATTTTTCATAAATTTAATTATACCAAAATATTTATAAAAATGATGTATAATAATATTTATAAAAATATCTGAATTTTGAGAAAAATTTAATATTTGAAAAAAGGGAAAACTAAAAAAAGTCAACTTTTTAAACAAAAGTCTGATTTACTATGTAAAAGTTAAAACTTTGAGAGAAAGTTGATATTTTTTAAAAAATTGTGGAGATTTTCAAATAAGGTCAAAGGTCAAATAAACTCAAAGGTCAAATGAGGTCAAAACTTGGAGAAATTGTCAAAAGTTTGAATATATCCACTTTGCTCAAACTTTTGACAATTTCTCTAAGTTTTGACCTTATTTGACCTTTGACCTTATTTGAAAATCTCCACAATTTTTTTTAAAATATCAACTTTCTCTCAAAGTTTTAACTTTTGCATAGTAAATCAGACTTTTGTTTAAAAAATTGACTTTTTTTAGTTTTCCCTTTTTTCAAATATTAAATATTTCGCAAAATTCAGATATTTTTGAAATTTTTGAACATTTTTTACAATTTTTACTCTTTTTAAACATCTTTACTTTCTATAATCATCTTTTTGACTTTTTCTCGAAATTATAACTTTTCACAATTTGATTTTTTTTCAAAAATTCTACCTTTATTTAAAATTTCGATTTTTTTGTAAAAACGTTGATTTTTTTTATAGGAAGTAAAGCGTTTTTGTTCCTGAAAATTTCTAATATTTCTTAAATTGCGAATTTTCGAATTTTTAACAAAAAGTTTTAAAAAAGTGGAAATTTGGTGGAATTTTCGAGTTTAAAATCTAGGGAGTGTTTTTGAAAGAAAAGCTTAAAAAATTCTGACTTTGATTTAAAAATTATGATGCCTGAGCGATTGTAGAAAAACATTTTTTTTAAACACTTTGAAATTTCTTCTCGAAATTTCGACATCATTTTCAAATTTTACCTTTTAACTAAAAATGTTTGACCTTATTTGACCTTTGACCTTATTTGAAAATCTCTACATTTTTTTTTAAATATCAACTTTCTCTCAAAGTTTTAACTTTTGCATAGTAAATCAGACTTTTGTTCAAAAAATTGACTTTTTTTAGATTTCCCTTTTTTCAAATATTAAATATTTCGCAAAATTCAGATATTTTTGAAATTTTTGAACATTTTTTACAATTTTTACTCTTTTTAAACATCTTCACTTTCTATAATCATCTTTTTGACTTAGTATCGAAATTATAACTTTTCACAATTTGATTTTTTTTCAAAAATTCTACCTTTATTTAAAATTTCGATTTTTTTGTAAAAACGTTGATTTTTTTTAGGAAGTTAAGCTTTTTTGTTCCTGAAAATTTCTAATATTTCTTAAATTGCGAATTTTCGAATTTTTAATAAAAAGTTTTAAAAAAGTGAAAATTTGGTGGAATTTTTGAGTTAAAAATCCAGAATTTTTACGAATTAAATTTAATTAACATCTTATAGTCCTCCAAAATTATTTTCATCGAGAACAAAAAAAAACAGTATCGACATTTCTGAGCCCCTTAAAGTACTCTGTGCAGTTGCACCTGGTCACGGTTCTAGATTACTTAATTAAAATTGTTTGCTTTCATAGGAATAAAATTATATCACGTTTTCATGAAAAATGCTATTTGAAGATAAAATGTATTTTATTACAAAGTTCTAATTAAACTCTACAAAAACACTAAAAAAAAATATTTTTTAAACAAAATTCGCTCTACGATCTTTTAAAGAAATAAAGTGTTTATTACTTTCTCAGCAAAATTGTTTAAATCCAAATTTACAAATTAATAACTAGACCCTAGAATGGGTACTGCCATCTCTTTGTGAATAGATGTACTATTGGCAGTTAGGCCTGTAAGCGGAATAATTAGCAATCGCAATCAGATCAGCCGGCACCTACGCATCATAAACCGTAAATAAACACTTTAAACTATTTGGCAATATCGCATAAGCGCGGAGCGGCGTACCGCACCGCGGGCTAGCTTTAACGTGGTGTTCTGTAGTCTATTTCTCCATATCCCGTGGAGACCGTTGATAAGCATCGCATGGCAGCCACGCTAGGTGCATAATTCTGCGCGCACCGACGTATTTCAATTTCCTCATAGTATATAATATAATGGAAATAATGGAAGTACTTTATTCTAAGTCACTCACAAGTATTATTAGTTAATTAGTATATTATTATTTATGTTTAAAAATGTGCTAAATCCAAGACTTTTACATTAAGTAGAAAAGAATAGATCGCTCATATCACGAGGAGCGCGCGCTCTTGCGCTCTTTAAGACCAGCCGCCACTGATTAGGGGGTGAGTTTTTAAGAGTAAAAAACGGTTTATATCGATTTCTGGCAAAACTACAAACTCTATGAAAAAAAGTTAAATGGCAAAGTTATAGGTAATAAGAAGATCTACAACTTTTGTATCTACACTTTTTAAACATAACCTCAAAATTAACGTGAACAATTTAAAAAACCAGGTTTATGGTTTTTTATTTTTATCTTTTACGAAAAACAATTTTTTTTCACGAAATTTGGTGAATACTTACCTTTTTATATCCTAAAGACACTGTAATTTTTTTTGATTTAAAATATTTATTTTTTCACCTTATTTTGACTAATATCGAAAAAGCACCCTAATTCTCAATCGAAAAATCTAATTTTCGTCATCTGTATAAAGCGTGGGTGTTTCCGAAAGCTCGTGCGCCTTTGTAAAATTACTGAAGTAACATAAAGTTTATTTTAAATACAATAATCCGTTTGAATCCTTTACAAACTTTTCCCCCAAAATATATGCAAGCAGATTATGAATGTTTCGTAAAATAAATCCTCTTATAATCGGTTTAATTTCCCCCTCATAAAAAAAACAAGCTGAAGACGAGACTATTTTAAAACATATTGTTGCGTGTTATCAGTTTGAAAATTAAAACTTCGTGAATTTAAAAATTTTATTTCAAACTTATTTCGGAACACTACGATTAAGACTCACTTAGTTATTAGACTATCTAACTATCTGACAATCTGACTATCTGACTACCTGACTATCTAATGATCTGATTATCTGACGATCTGACTATCTGACTATCTGACTATCTGACTATCTGACTATCCGACTATGTGACTATCTGACTATCTGACTATCTGACGATCTGACTATCTGACGATCTGACTATCTGACTATCTGACTATCTGACTATCTGACTATCTGACTATCTGACTATCTGACTATGTGACTATCTGACTATCTGACTATCTGACTATCTGACTATCTGACTATCTGACTATCTGACTATCTGACTATCTGACTATCTGACTATCTGACTATCTGACTATGTGACTATCTGACTATCTGACTATCTGACTATCTGACTATCTGACTATCTGACTATCTGACTATCTGACGATCTGACTATCTGACTATCTGAATATGTGACTATCTGACTATCTGACTATCTGACTATCCGACTATGTGACTATCTGACTATCTGACTATCTGACTATCTGACTATCTGACTAACTGACTATCTGACTATCTGACTATCCGACTATGTGACTATCTGACTATCTGACTATCCGAATATGTGACTATCTGACTACCTTACTATCTGACGATCTGACTATCTGACTATCTGAATATGTGACTATCTGACTATCTGACTATGTGACTATCTGACTATCTGACTATCTGACGATCTGACTATCTGACTATCTGACTATCTGACTATCTGGCTAACTGACTATCTGACTATCTGACTATCCGACTATGTGACTATCTGACTATCTGACTATCTGACTATCTGACTATCTGACTATCTGACTATCTGACTATCTGACTATCTGACTATCTGACTATCCGACTATGTGACTATCTGACTATCTGACTATCTGACTATCTGACTATCTGACTATCTGACTATCCGACTATCTGACTATCTGACTATCTGACTATCTGACTATCTGACTATCTGACTATCCGACTATGTGACTATCTGACTATCTGACTATCTGACTATCTGACTATCTGACTATCTGACTATCTGACTATCTGACTATCTGACTATCTGACTATCTGACTATCTGACTATCTGACTATGTGACTATCTGAATATCTGACTATCTGACTATCTGACCATCCGAATATATGACTATCTGACTACCTGACTATCTGACTATCTGACTATCTGATTATCTCACTATCTGACTATCTGACTATCTAACTATCTGCCTAACTGAGGGAAAGACGACCGCGTATTTATACCATTCCGGTTTTCTAGAATGAATCTCCTCACAGATAAGATTATCGCTTGCGGAAACGTTCCAAGGGCGTATCTTCTGTATGATTCATTCTCGCGGCCGCTTCCCATTATCATGTGTTGCCAGAGAGTTCCTTACACTGCACAATCACTACTACAAATTTTATAACTACATTTTGTTAGAATATTTTACTTAAGCTATAGACTTATTTGAAGCCAATTAAATGCTTTCTTTGTTTCAGAAAATATTGGTGCCACTCCTGCTAAAGCAAAACGACGTCCGTATCTTCTAAAAAGGAAAGCAATAACCACCGGTATTTTTGATTCCAATAGAAAAGAGGGCGAAAAAGATAAAGGTAATTGAAAATTTTAAAACCGTTTTAAATTCGAATGTAAACATTCGAACAACTCCATTTTGAAAATATAATTTTTATTAGAAAACCACACTCCAATTTCTGGTTTTATGAATAAACAAAGCAACTTTGAAGTCAACGTTTGACTAGTGTTGTGTTGTTACAAAAAAAGTATTAAATTTCGTTTCCCACCTCCGAGACACAAACAAAGTGGGATATAAATCGAAATGTGTTTTAAGCGCCACTTAATTTCGAATCTATAGACCGTAATTTATTTTAAATTTACATTAAATGTTATTTTTAAATTTCGTTGGTGGGATGCTTTGTTTAAATATGGTTTCAAGACCTCTAATTTTAGATCTCGATCTATATTGGAAACAGATTAGTCTTGTCAAATATAACATGCGTTGAATAATATGAAAATATGTAATTTCGAAGTTTATTGAATGTTATATCTTGTGTGGTATAAACAAACGTCTCGTGGATTTTATTCTTACATATCCTCAAGATATTTGATTTGATTTTCATTATTTTTCTTTCCCTTTTTTATATACATGGAGTTGGAGCTTGATAAAAATCGAGATTTATATAAGTTAATCTATATCAAGACAGAAAGAAAATTGTTTTTATATTTGAACACAGTAGACCATGAAAAACACATTTTACATTAACTCTTTGTCTGTATATTAGGATCTGGGGCAAAATTGGGTTTCGTAGTCACGTTTCGCAATTTTAAATAAAATTTGGAGTCGTCAATGAAGTGTAAAGGAAAAAAATTGACTTTGGGCTATTCGAATATCTGCGATTCAGTGAGTAAGTGGACAAATAACTTTTAAAAAATGTCGACATTTTGAAAATATTAAATACGACGAAATTTTTAAAGAAATCTGAATAATAGTCGAAAATTTGAAATATGTATTTCAACATTTCAAATTTGGCGATTTAAAAATCAATTGAGTTTGCAAAAAAGTTCTAATTTTAAAGAAACTGAAAATTTTCAAAAAAAAAACGTAGTGTGCAAGAATTAAAATTTTAAAAAATATTGTTTTAAAAATAACCAAAATCTGAGTTACAAGAAACTTGACATTTTCACAAAGTAAAAATTTTCGAACTACGTAAATTTTGAAAAAACAAGGACGTAGTTTCTCTCTGAAGATGACAGCTTGGCTGTGCTAACGCGTTAGAGCAATCTTTGTTGTATTTTTTAATCTTTCTTGGTTTCAGGGGACAAGTTCTGTATTTCAAACAAGGACATTTTAAAAACTCAAAATTTTTAAAAAGTCGATGGTTTTGAACAAAAATCTAAACTTTCTATAAAAAAAAGTAAAAATGTAAAATGTAAATGTAAAATAAAATGTTGAATTAAGTCTTAATGTTGAAAAAAATAAAATTTTAAAATTGGTCGAAATTTTTTTGAAATAATTTAAAATTTTTAGAAAGAAAAAATCGAAATTTAAAAAAAACATTATTTTTCAAAGATATACCCTATGAACTTTACAAAAAGTTAAGCTTTCGAGAAAAAGTCTAAATCTGGAAAAAGTGAAATTTTCTAAAAAATTTCGAAAAACGTTTTTTCAAAAATCAATTTTTTCAAAAAAAGTGGAATTTTTCAAGAATATATCAAAATCAAAATCTTAATATTTAAAAAGTCGAAATTTCCAAAAAAGGTGAAATTGTCAAAAACCTTCAAAACATTTAAAAAAGAGGCATTTTTCAAAAAAAGGTCGAAAATAAAAATGAGTCAAGATTTTGAAAAATGATAAACTATTTTAAAATGTTGGAAATTTAAAGCAAAATTGGAACGAATTTAAGGGATCGAAATTCTTAGTCAGAATTTCTAAGAAATTCGCCTAAAGGTCGATATTTTAAAAAATGGAAATTTGAAAAAGTTTTATTTTTTAAAAGCAGTTAAAATGAAAAATTTATATTCTTCGATGCTAGCGCCTCTAATGGACTTAATCATATTTAATTACGGTAAATGTTTTATTGCATTTTAGATCTATTTTAAGACATCCTACCTAACATCACCATCTTGGTTAAATTAATAAGTTGATCCAAAGCTTCTATTAAATTTGAATCCATAATTATTGACTGATATTTTTTTGATCCTTAGTTATTTTCAAAAATTGAAATAGAAATCTTGTCCCCTAAAACCAACTAATCCATCTTACTTTCGGGGGACAAAATTTGTATTTCAATTTTTATTGACTGATATATTATTTATTTATTAATTATTGACTGACAACGTCCATATAAACGTATTTTTTTTGCAGAAAACCAAGGTCCAAGTGGCTTAGTTTTTGGCATTCCTTTAACTCAGTGTGTAGAAAACGACAGACTATCAAGAGCTGCTTCTTGCACGACTGGAGCCTTCGCTGGTGGTGGTGAGGACGGTCGCATCAGAAGGCATGGTTCCAGATCTAGTTTTAGTTCTTTGATCGATACAACGACGACGGGTGAAGAGGTAAGCAGAAAACAAATAAAAAACTATCTATCTATCTATCTGTCTGTCTGTCTGTCTGTCTGTCTGTCTGTCTGTCTGTCTGTCTGTCTGTCTGTCTGTCTGTCTGTCTGTCTGTCTGTCTGTCTGTCTGTCTGTCTGTCTGTCTGTCTGTCTGTCTGTCTGTCTGTCTGTCTGTCTGTCTGTCTCTCTATCTGTCTGGTCTGTCTGTTCTGTCTGTCTGTCTCTCTGTCTGTCTGTCTGTCTGTTCTGTCTGTCTGTCTGTCTGTCTGTCTGTCTGTCCGTCCTGTCTGTCTGTCTGTCTGTCATGTCTTCTGTCTGTCTGTCGCGGCTGTCTGTGCTTCTGTCTGTCTGTCTGTCTTCTGTCTATTCTGCTGTCTGCTCTGTCTGTCTGTTCTGTCTGTCCTGTCTGTCTGTCTGTCTGTCTTTCTGTCTTTCTGTCTTTCTGCTCTCTGTCCTGTCTCTCTGTCTGCTGTCTGTCTGACTGTCCGCCCGTCTGTCTTGTCTTTCTGTCTCTTTGTCTGTCTGTCTCTCTGTTTCTCTGTCTGTCTGTCTCTCGTCTGTCTGTCTCTCTGTCTGTTCTGTCTGTCTGTCTGTCTGTCTATCTGTCTGTCTGTCATGTCTGTTTGTCTGTCTGTCTATCTGTCTGTCTGTCGTCTGTCTCCTGTCCTGTCTGTTTTCAGGCCTGCCTGTCCTGTCTGTCTCTCTGTCTGTCTGTCTCTGTCTGTCTGTCTGTCTGTCTGTCTGTCTTCTGTCTGTCTGTCTGTCTGTCTCTGTCTGTCGTCGTCTGTCTCTGTCGTCTTCTGTCTTCTGTCTGTCTCTGTCTGTCTGTCTGTCTCTTCTGTCTTCTTCTGTCTGTCTGTCCTCTGTCTGTCTGTCTCTGTCTGTCTGTCTGTCTGTCTGTCTGTCTTCTGTCTATCTGTCTTGTCTGTCTTCTGTCTGTCTGTCTGTCTGTCTCTGTCTGTCATCGTCTGTCTGTCTGCTCTCTGTCTTCTGTCTGTCTGTCGTCTGTCTGTCTGTCTTCTCGTCTGTCTGTCTGTCTCTGTCTCTCTGTCGTCTCTCTCTGTCCTGTCTTCATCTCTCTCGATCTGTCCTTCCTGTCTGTCTGTTTCCATCATCCATCCATCCATCCTCCATCCATCCATCCATCCATCCATCCATCCATCCATCCATCCATCCATCCATCCATCCATCCATCCATCCATCCATCCATCCATCCATCATCCATCCATCCATCCATCCATCCATCCATCCATCCATCCATCCATCCATCCATCCATCCATCCATCCATCCATCCATCCATCCATCCATCCATCCATCCATCCATCCATCCATCCATCCATCCATCCATCCATCCATCCATCCATCCATCCATCCATCCATCCATCCATCCATCCATCCATCCATCCATCCATCCATCCATCCATCCATCCATCCATCCATCCATCCATCCATCCATCCATCCATCCATCCATCCATCCATCCATCCATCCATCCATCCATCCATCCAATCCATCCATCCATCCATCCATCCAATCCATCCATCCATCCATCCATCCATCCATCCATCCATCCATCCATCCATCCATCCATCCATCCATCCATCCATCCATCCATCCATCCATCCATCCATCCATCCATCCATCCATCCATCCATCCATCCATCCATCCATCCATCCATCCATCCATCCATCCATCCATCCATCCATCCATCCATCCATCCATCCATCCATCCATCCATCCATCCATCCATCCATCCATCCATCCATCCATCCATCCATCCATCCATCCATCCATCCATCCATCCATCCATCCATCCATCCATCCATCCATCCATCCATCCATCCATCCATCCATCCATCCATCCATCTATCTATCTATCTATTTATTTCTAAAAGTTTAGACTTTTTCTTCGAAATGTTTTTTCTACTACTACTACTTATTTTTTTTTAAATTCGTTTATGTTCTCGAAGTTGACAAGATATTAATTTTAAAAAAAAGGAATTTCTCGTTATTTTTCGGAAATTTCAACTTTCTTTTCTCTAATTTTGAAGGTTAGGTCAAAATTTGAATCAAAAAGTCAAAATTTCTAGAAAATTATTCTTGGAAATGGTGGTTTTTTTCTCTCAAAATCAAATTTTGTTTCCACAAAACTCGACTGTTGCTTTCGAAATTTTTATGCTTTCGTCAATTTTTCGAAATTAAGGTTCAGATTTCGAAAATAAAGAACATTTCAACAATAAGTCGCAATTTTGTAATCGAAGCAAAGCGAAATTAAACACCTCGAAATTTAAATAGTGAACTCAAAATTTTGTTAAAAATTCGATGGTTTTTTTGAATGTTTGACTTTTAACTTCTCAAAATTTCGTCTTTTTGAAAATTTTTTGAAGCTTTTACTTTTCGAGAATTTTAGCTTTTTTTGAAAACTGACAATAGACATTTTTTAAAATGTCGGGGTTAAATTTTTTTAAAATTTCGATTTTATTTTAAAGTTTAGATTTTATTTCAAAATTTCGAATTTTTCTACCGAAATTTCGACTTTTTTCATCAACCTTTCGATTCTTGTCAAATTTTTTTAATTGTTTGACTTTTTAAAATTTTCACTTCTCAGAACTTGGGATTTTTGAAAATTTCTTCATTTTTCAAAGCTTTTACTTTTCGAGAATTTCAATTTTTTTTGAAAACTTGGCAATAGAAGTATTTAAAGAAATGAATTTTTTAAAAATTGCGGTTTTATCAAGTTTAGATTTCATTTCAAAATTTCAATTTCATTTCAAAATTTCGACTTTTTTTTATCAAAATATCGATTGTTTGATTTTTTAAATTTTCACTTCTCAGAACTTGACGTTTTTGAAAATTTCGTCATTTTTCAAAGCTTTTACTTTTCGAGTATTTCAGATTTTTTTGAAAACTTGACAATAGAAGTTTCTGGAGAAAGGAATTTTTTAAAAATTTCAATTTTATCAAGTTTAGATTTCATTTCAAAATGTCGACTTCATTTCAAAATTTCGACTTTTTTTATCAAAATTTCGACTCTTCAAAATTGGGGTTTTTTAATTGTTTGATCCATCCATCTCTATTTCTCTCAAAAGCTGTTTAAAAGCCATATTTATTTACTTCCTTCCTCATTGGTGGTAGAAATCCGTCACTCCTGATATCAGGAGAATGTACACCTACTGTCTAGACGCTTTTCGACACACCGTTTTCTACGATCGTACACTATCCTCCTATAATCCATGATAATATCTAATGTTTTAACTTTTAACGTACGACGTGTCACAAGAGTTTTTTCTTGGCCACAATTCGAGAGTGTCACGAAATGCACATGTTAATAAGAGCCGCATTGCCAAATTATTTTAGCATCCTCATGGTTCGATATAACGTTCGATAAAAGCATCATTTAAAAATACTTGCATTATAATTCGATGTCGTCCTGCCTTCCTGAACGCTTGCCTGACAAATTCACGTGCCAACTAAGCCACCTTTGACGTCAATGAGTTGATGCAAGAACATTGTGACGTGTTTATTATTAAAATCGTTTGTGCAATTAAATTCTAATAACTTCGAATTAAACTGCCTTAGAAACTACTAAACACCGGAGATATTAAAATATTTATGGTGGAGTTCGCGTTAGATGGTGTGAAAATTAAATCAGAAATTCTCAGTAACTTGCATGGAATGTTTTTAATGGGAGACTGTCCTAATTACAGCATACTTTATTAGATATTTTATGCGTAACGTCAGGTACTAAAATATGTTGTTCCTGAAATAACGGAATGATAAAAAGCTTAATAACGAGCAGGGTTATGAAATTCTCCAAGAATCGATACTTAGTCTCTCTTTTGATATATTTTTCTGGAACATTTAAAACTTGAAGCAAAAAAAATTAACCACAAGTCCTTTCTTAGTCTTGCCAGTTAATCTCATATGCAAGAAGAATGCAACCTAGACTACAAATTCATGCAGCCCTCCAGGCGTGTATAGTGGAATCATAGGTAGCTGAACTTACCAACAGTTGAAACACTGCCACCTAGCGAAGCGGTTGCTCTCTAGGAGAGTTTCCAGAAGACAAGGATTCTATAATGCACAGACCAATAGGTTTGAACATTTATTAGATTCGAAGTTTGGAAACCAAATACCGGTTTCGATCTTGTTAGATCTCGTCAGTTTGGTATATCCAACTGGAATGCTAATAAATGTTCCGACAAGTAAGTACTAAAACATTCACAGGCGTCAGGCGAGTGATTCTTTAGTACTACCCACCTATTGGTCCATAGAGAAACTATGGCCATCGCCAACAATGTCGTATGCAAGAAGAATGCAACCGTAGACTACGAAACTAGGTGGCAGTGTTTCAACTGTTGGTAGTTCAGCTACCTATGAACCACTATATACGCCTGGAGGGCTGCATGAATTTACCAGTTTGGGGTATGTTAGTCTCTGGGGTATGTCAACTGCATACAATGTTGGTGATGCCGAATCAAAATGTACTCTACACTCCTATCTTATTCGTCCTTTCAACTCCTCAATATTTGCAGGTTTGGTCTTAAAAAGTCTGATTTTCAAATATCCCCATAAGAAAGAGTCCATAAGAGTTAAGTCCGGAGATCTGGATGGCCATTTCAAAAGTTCCTCTTCTACCAATCCATCTGCCTGGAAATATATCATCCATATAATCACGGACAGAGTTCTCTCTGAAGATGATTGTTGTGTTCTTTAATCTTTCTTGGTTTGAGGGGACACGATTTGTACATGAATTAATGGACAGGTTTAATTTACAAAAATGCTTGTTCAACCTATTTTTCATTACATCCTAGTGTAGTCATATCATATGAAGTTAAACCGAGAAATTGTTTATCGTCAGATTAAGCAGCCACGGAGCTTGCCAATGTCTATTGTTAGACTAGCCGAACTATATTTAATTTCATATTTTTAATCAGCTGTTTTAATGTTTGTACTACAGACAATACACATTCCTAATGCAGTTGGCACCAGACTTCCTTATTTGAAATAACCTTCTTTCCATTCCTATTGAGTGGCATTTATTTCACCAGAAAAAAAAAAGAAAAAATGATACAAAGAATATCATAAACTTTTATCTTTTATTACAGAGTAGCTCATTCGAAAGTTTGATGGGCAAAGACAGGATAGCATCTAGTGTGCCAGGCCTACTAGATGCATTATCAAGTACTTCGACGACGGATCTTAGGGTGAATACATCGGAAGAGGAAAATGCTGTACCGAGCATTCTTACAGCCTGTATCAGGCATCTGGAGCAGTACGGCCTTCACACTTTAGGAATTTTTAGAGTCAGCACTTCGAAGAAGAGAATTAGACAGGTAGGGCCTAATACTCCTAACCAGAGTCGTGCGGTAAATTTTCTCGGTATGATGCAACTCTTCGAAATGCCGCCCCATAAGAGTTTTTTCTTTAGAACAAACAAAACAACTTTCCATTATAAGTTAAATGATCGATAAAAAGTCTAAGCTTAAAACAGAAGCTGTCAACACATATGCGGCAATTATTTCAAAATTTCGATTAAATTATTCAATTTTTGTAACATCGTATAATAAAAAATATCGAAGTCTCTGTTAAAAGTATGACCTCCTTGAGGCAATTTCAAATTTGACTTTGTTCCCCAAATTGTGGCTTTGGATTTGAAATTTCAAATTTTTCTCAAAGATTCGTGAATACTTTTCAATTTTAGATATTTTGTTCGAAACAAAAATGATAAAAATTGAAGACTTAAAGTAGCAATATTTACAAAGAAAAAATCACGAAATACTTTTGAATGCCATACTAAACACTTTTAGGTTTTTTCGAGATAAAAAGTTCTTTTATTTTTTTACAGGTTTATTTAAAATGTTGATCTTAATATCAACATCTAGACATTTTTCTCCAAATTTTATAAGCAGTCTTTTATAATGCAATTTGTGTTTTAGTTTCGAAATGATTTCTGAAATGTTGGAATTTTTTATTTGTGTACATATTGCTGCTAATGTACAGACCAATAAGTTTGAACATTTATTAGATTTAAAGTGTGGAAACCAAAGACTGGCTTCGAGCTTATGCTCTTTGATTTCCAAATTTTGAATCTAATAAATATTCAAACCTATTGGTCTGTGCATTAGAATCCTTATCTTCTGGGATCTTCCTAGAGAGCAACCATTTCGCTAGGTGTTTGTCAACTGTTGGTAGTTTAGCTACCTATGATTCACTATACACGCCTGGACGGCTGCATGAATTTGTAGTCTAGGTTGCATTCTACTTGCATAAGCCACACAATCCTGTTATAGTGTTGTGCATGCTGTTGTGGGTTTAGCAACAAGACAATTTAATTTGTTGCAGCTAAAGGAAGAATTTGACAGCGGCAAAGAGACAACTTTGGATAATGAGCAATGCCCCCACGATGCTGCAACACTACTTAAGGAATACCTAAGGGAACTACCGGATCCCCTTCTTTGTCGCGATCTTTATCTAGCCTTCGTTCAAACTCAGAGTAAGTTAGAAAGCATATGTCAAATACAGAACTAATTATCAAATTTTAGAAATTCGTAACCGAAGACTCCAGTTTGAAGCGCTTCAGCATCTAATTCAACTTTTACCTGCGGCTCACAGGGACACCTTACACGCTCTTCTTAGTTTCTTAGCAAACGTAGCCAGATATGCGAACGATAGAGTCAATGAAGCGGGCGAAACGATACCTGGAAATAAAATGGATTCGACAAACTTAGCAACAGTTTTCGCACCGAACATCCTCCACTGTATTAAGCCTAATAGTTCGAAGGAGTCAATCTCTGATAAGCCTGAAGATAGAATAGATGTCATAAATGTAGTTAGGACTCTTATAGATCATTACAGAGAGCTTTTTGTCATTCCTGCTGAACTTCTGGATGAGGTGTATCTTCACATGATGGATAGCTATCCTGAGGCACTCAACGACCTGTTGGCGAAAAAGGAAACTTCCTCGGCAGCAGACGAGTACGTATCAAATAAATACTTGTTATGTTATACATATCACATTTGAAATAGAGAACTTGTCCCCTGAAACCAAGAAAGATTAAAAAAACACAACAAAGGTTTTTCTAACGCGTTTCGACAGCCAAGCTGTCATCTTCAGAGAGATGCATCAGTATCGACAGCTTGGCTGTCGAAACGCGTTAGTGCAGCATCCTTTGATGTGTTTTTTAATCTTTCTTGGTTTCAAGGAACAAGATTTGGTATTTCAATTTTTGAGGATAACCAAGGACTAGTCCGACCAAAATTATATCGTTACTTTCATTACATAATATTCAATACTAGGTCGGTGGAAGAGCTTGACAGTGAGAGTTATTCGGCTCCATGGACTCCAGTGTTACCGACAGCTTCGATGTCCATAGAGCAAGCTATTGAAGCTGAAGCTGATTTGCCTCATTCTCCTACAGAACCGAAGAAAACTTGGTCAAGAGAAGAATGTCTTCATGAGAGTGCCGCAACAGGAGGACCGAATATCAGTATGAGAATTAGGTAAGAAATGATTACGTGGAAACATTACCATTATTAATTTTATTTTACCATTTTTTCGACCCAGTTTAAAAATTATTAAATTTTTACCGCCGTAAATTATTGATGAAACCTTTATTCATTTTTTATATATCTCGATTTATTATTTTGTTAAAAATAAGAAGGAAGTAAATGTACTTCCTCCTCCTTTATTGGTTCCCTCGTTATGCCTTACTGACGAGCTTAAATGAGAACGAAACATCGATGTCCAATGCTTCAACCTTGTTTTTTACATTTTTTTAAATTACTAATATCTTTATAAATCAGCTAAATCAGGTTTAATGTTGGTCTTTATTTTGTGCAAAATAAATTAACCTATTTTCGTCAGCTGAAATTTTTTAATAATAGATATTGTAACGAAATGTAAATTGTAGAATCTAGTACATAAGGAAAGTTTCTAGAAAAATCTGATAATGGGAAAGCGGCCGCGATAATGAAGCAAAAACGGCAGATAAGCGTTCCAGAAATTTCGGCAAACGATAAGCGTTATCTGCGAGATTTTTCTAGAACCTGGAAACCAAAACTATATAAAGCGGTCGCCTTTTCCCTTAAGTCAGTTAGAGGCAGTCAGTGTAATTAGTGAATTAGTAGTTAGAAGTAAATAAATGAGTTCAATATTCAGTTGTAGTGTTTCGAGTTTAGTTTGGTAATAAAGTGGGTATTATTCAATTCACGTGTTAATAAACAATTTAAACCGATAAGCCCGTAACAATATTGTTACGGGCTTATCGGTTCGATTGATTACACGTGATGGATTATACCCACTTTATTACTGAACTCAACTTGGATCACCACAATTGAACAATTAACTCAATTATTATTGACTTCTACTAACTCACTAATTGCACTGACTTCTAACTGACTGACTCGAGGGAAAGCTGACCGCCTTTTTATTGTTTTGGCCCCCGGCTTCTAGAACTTTTGCCGAAATTTCTGGAACGCTTATCTGCCATTTGTTTCGTTATCGCGGCCGCTTTCCCCTTATCAAATCCTTCTAGAAACTTTTTTTTATTTACTAAATTCTACAATTCTATTCTAAATCCTATTTACATTGCGTTACAATATTTTAAAAAAATCAAAATTTTGAAAAACTCAAACTTTTTATAAGTCGAAATTTTCAACCTATTTTATATTTTTTTAAAATTTTCACATCTTTATAAACTACTTTAAAAATGTTCACCTCTAATGTTGGTCTTCTATTTTGTTTAAAATAAGCTAACTTGTTTTTGTCAGCCGTCATGGGATGACGTTTTGAGAATGTAGAGATCACGTAGTTGTATTCAAAAAAATGTTTCAGAAGTTGTCAAGTTTCATTACTAAAAATTTAAATATTTCCAAACTGAGTCAAAAAACTGTTAAAATGCTTCCTTTTTTTCCCCAAATTTCGAATATTATTTTGAAAACACTTTAATAAAAATGTTTATTTTTTTACAAACCTTCGACTTAAAAAATTTGTTTTCTGAAAATTTGATTTTTGAAAATTTCGATTTTTTTGGCATGTCATTTAGGGTGAAAATTTTTAGTTGTTTAAATATTTGGAATCAAAATTTCGTTATAACTTCAAAATTCAGACATTTTTATCAAATTTTCGTTCTTTTAACCTTTTGCAAACTTTTGACTTTCAAAATTTCAAGTTTATCAAAATTTCGACATTTTTTAAAGCTTTCACTTTTTTAAATTTGAAACGTTTTTGAAAATTTCGATTTTTCTGATAAATCCGAATTGTATAAATATTTTCTTTTTAAAAATTTCATTTTTTTTTTAAACCTACACCAAAAATTTTTGATAATCTCGATTTTAATGAGAGATTGTAGATTGCAAATAGAATGCAACCTAGACTACAAATTCTTGCAGTCTAGGTTGCAGTCTAGGTTGTATTCTACTTGCATACGACATTGTTGGCAATGGCCATAGTTTCTCTATGGACCAATAGGTGGCGGTAGTCTGAGAGTCACACGCTTGACGTTCGTTGATTCTTTACTACTTACTTGTCGGAACATTTGTTAGTATTCGAGTTGAATATACCAAACTGACGTGATCTAACAAGATTGAAACCGGTATTTGGTTTCCAAACTTCGAATGTAATAAATGTTCAAATCTATTGGTCTGTGTATTAGAATCCTTGTCTTCTGGGAACTTTCCTAGAGAGCAACCGCTTGGCTAGGTGGCAGTGTTTCAACTGCTGGTAGTCCAGCTACCTATGATTCACTATAAACGCCGCCTAGAGAACTGCATGAATTTGGAGTCTAGGTTGCATTCTACTTACATACAATATTGTTGGCGATGGCCATAGTTTCTCTATGGACCAATAGGTGGTAGTACTAAGAGTCACTTGCTTGACGCCTGTAAATGTTTTAGTACTTACTTGTCGGAACATTTGTTAGCAATCGAGTTGGATATGCCAAACTGACGAGATCTAACAAGATCGAAACCGGTATTTGGTTTCCAAACTTCGAATCTAATAAATGTTCAAACCTATTGGTATTTATTATTTTAAGATTTATAAATTTTTAGCAAAATTCGGCTTTTGTTAAAACTTTCAAACTTTTCTTATATTTTCGGCTTGGTAAATAGTTAGAATTTTCGAAAATAAAGAAAAAACAAAGCGAAATTCCTAAAAAAAGGCAGAATATTGAAGAAGCTTCTAAATTTGAAAAAGGGTTGATATTTTCTAATAAAATCGAAATTTTGAAAAATCCGGAACATTCAGAAACATCCATGTCAGAGGTAATCAACCTTTTTTTTATTAACTGCTCATTTTTGTGCATTTTGGCAATAAAATGTTTATACCGCCCACTGAGTTTGTTGTAAATACCAGATATCAAATTTTAAAGACTAATAAAAGATTTTTACATTCAAAATTCGAATTTCGAAATTCGAAATTCGAGATTCGAAATTCCAAATTCCAAATTCCAAATTTCAATTCCAAATTCAAAATTTGAAATGCGACGTAATTCGAAATTCACAATTCAAAATTCGAAATTCAAAATTCCACGAAATTTAAGACTTTGACGAAATCCGACGTAATTCGAAATTCAAAATTCCACGAAATTCAAGATTTTGACGAAATCCGACGTAATTCGAAATTCAAAATTCGAAATTTAAAATTCGAGATTCGCCAAAATTCGAAATTCGACGAAATTCAAAATTCGACGAAATTCGAAGAAATTCAAAATTCAAAATCTAAAAATCAACATTTAAAATTCGAAATTCAAAATTCAAAATTCAAAATTCAAAATTCAAAATTCAAAATTCAAAATTCAAAATTCAAAATTCAAAATTCAAAATTCAAAATTCAAAATTCAAAATTCAAAATTCAAAATTCAAAATTCAAAATTCAAAATTCAAAATTCAAAATTCAAAATTCAAAATTCAAAATTCAAAATTCAAAATTCAAAATTCAAAATTCAAAATTCAAAATTCAAAATTCAAAATTCAAAATTCAAAATTCAAAATTCAAAATTCAAAATTCAAAATTCAAAATTCAAAATTCAAAATTCAAAATTCAAAATTCAAAATTCAAAATTCAAAATTCAAAATTCAAAATTCAAAATTCAAAATTTAAAATTCAAAATTCAAAATTCAAAATTCAAAATTCAAAATTCAGAATTCAAGTTTCGAAATTTGAAATTCAACGAAATTTAAAATTCGATTTTCGAATTTCGTCAAATTTCGAATTTCGTCGAATTTCCAATTCCGAATTTCGTTGAATTTCAAATTTCGAATCTTGAATTTCGATTTTTGAGTTTCAAATTTTCAATTTCGAAGTCGAATTTCGATTTTCGAATTTCAAATTTGGTCGAATTTCAAATTTCAAAACTGGTCGAATTTTGAATTTCGTAGAATTTCGAAAATCGAAATTCGAAAGTTTTGACTTTTTTAAAATTTTAACTTTTTTTGAAAATTTCATCTTTTCTCAGAATATTAACATTTATTGAAAATTTTGACTCAAACTTCGACTTTGTTTAAAATTTGATTTTTTTTAATTGGCCTTATTTTATATTTTCAATTTTATCAAAAACTCGAATTTCTAATTTCTAATTTCTAATTTCTAATTTCTAATTTCTAATTTCTAATTTCTAATTTCTAATTTCTAATTTCTAATTTCTAATTTCTAATTTCTAATTTCTAATTTCTAATTTCTAATTTCTAATTTCTAATTTCTAATTTCTAATTTCTAATTTCTAATTTCTAATTTCTAATTTCTAATTTCTAATTTCTAATTTCTAATTTCTAATCTAATCTTTCTAATTTCTAATTTCTAATTTCTAATTCTAATTTCTAATTTCTAATTCTAATTTCTAATTTCTAATTTCTAATTTCTAATTTCTAATTTCTAATTTCTAATTTCTTAATTTCTAATTTCTAATTTCTAATTCTAATTTCTCATTTCTAATTATGGCTTTCGAATTTCGTGGATTTTCGAATTTCGTGGATTTTCCAATTTCGTGGAATTTCGAATTTCGTCGAATTTGGATTTTCGAATTTCGGATTTCGATTCGAATAATGTCGAATTTCGAATTTGGTCAAAATGTTGAATTTCGTCGAATTTTGAATTTCGAATTTGAAATGTCGAATTTGAAATTTCGAATTTTGAATTGCCAATTTCGAATTTCGAATTACGTCGAATTTCGATTTTCGAATTTCAAATTTCCAATTTCGAATGTCGTCGAATTCCGAATTTCGTCGAATTTCGAATTCCGAATTTCGAATTTGGTCAAATTTCGAATTTTGTCGAATTTCGAAAATCAAAGTTCCAAAGTTTCATTTTTTTTTAAATTGGTCCTATTTTATATTTTCAATTTTATCGAGAGTTCGAATTTAGTCGAATTTCAAATTTTGAATTTTGAATTTCTAATTTCTTGTTTTTGTTTCTTGTTTCTTGTTTCTCATTTCTCGTTTCTCGTTTCTCGTTTCTGGTTTCTCGTTTCTCGTTTCTCGTTTCTCGTTTCTCGTTTCTCGTTTCTCGTTTCTCGTTTCTCGTTTCTCGTTTCTCGTTTCTCGTTTCTCGTTTCTCGTTTCTCGTTTCTCGTTTCTCGTTTCTCGTTTCTCGTTTCTCGTTTCTCGTTTCTCGTTTCTCGTTTCTCGTTTCTCGTTTCTCGTTTCTCGTTTCTCGTTTCTCGTTTCTCGTTTCTCGTTTCTCGTTTCTCGTTTCTCGTTTCTCGTTTCTCGTTTCTAGTTTCTCGTTTCTTGTTTCTTGTTTCTTATTTCGACTTTTGAATTTCGTGAAATTTCGAATTTCGTCGAATTTCGAATTTTAAATTTCGAATTTTAAATTTCGAATTTTAAATTTCGAATTTTAAATTTCGAATTTCGGATTGCGAATAATGTCGAATTTCGAATTTCGTCAAAATCTTGAATTTCGTCGAATTTTAATTTTCGAATTGGAAAGTTCGAATTTTGAATTGCGAATTTCGAATTTCGAAGTACGTCGAAGTTCAAATTTCGTCGAATTTCGAATTTCGTCGAATTTCGAATTTGATCAAATTTTTGACTTTGACAAAGTTTTGACTTTTTTTATAAAATTTTAACTTTTTTGAAAATTTCATCTTTTCTCAAAATATTAATATTTGTTGAAAAGTTCAACTTTAAAACTTCGACTTTGTTTAAAATTTGTTTTTTTTTAATTGGTTCTATTTTATATTTTTAATTTTATCGAAACTTTCAATTTTATCAAAATTTTCACATTTTACCACTTTTTAGAAAATTTTAATTTAAATTTTTGGAAATTTTAGTTTCATAAACATATTTTATATTTTTCAAAATTTCGATAGTTTTCAATAATTTTGATTTCAAACCTTTCAATTTTCGTAATTTCTATATAAAAGAAGAAGGCCAATTTTTAAGCAAAGATACAAACCTTTTTAACCATTTAAAATCAAATAAAAATTATATTAAAATTTTACGAAAAATATCGCATTTTCTACAAATTTTGAAAAAAAAACGTAAAATTTTTTGAGAGAAAAATGCATTATTTCAAAAAAAAATCGACATTTTGGGTAATAGTCGAAATTTTGAAAAAAAAAAGATATGTTTTTTAAAAATTTTGAAAAATCTTGCTCTTTTTAAAAAATTAAGAAAAGACAATTTAAAGAAATAATTTCGAATTTTTCAAAAATTTAACATTTTCCACTTTTTTAAAAACTTTAATATCTTAGGAAATTTCTATGAATATTTTAACATTTTTCACGGTTAAGTTGTTTTAAAAGATTTTTATTTTAAAATTTGGGCCTTTCTAAAATTTTAACTTTTTGAAATTATCGATTTTTTTCAACAGTTTAACTTTTAATAAAAATGTTTACTCTTAAATTTTGACTTCCTCGAAAATTGAAATTAAAAAAAAAGACCCAATTACAAATTTTTCATTTTATCAAAAATTTCAATTTCATTAAAATTTTGACATTTTTTAACTTTTTTAAAAACCCTAATTTTTTTGTGACAATTTTAGTTTTTTATAAAAATGTTAACATTTTCAAAGTTTCGATTGTTTTAAAAAATTTTGATTTCAAAATTTTGAAATTTTTCAACATTATAACTGAAAATTTCGACTTTTTTTCCAAAATTTGATAAAAATTTCAACTGCAGAAATTTGATTTCTTCTAAAAATTTTATTGTTCTTTAAATTGGCCTTATTTTTAAATGTTTAATTTGTGCAAAAATGTCAATTTTGGTTATTAATTTTATTTAACATTTCTTCGGCCCAGTTTGGAAATATTTAAATTTTTATGTTTCTGGTCAATAAGAGTCCACCATGAAGAATGATTTAAATTTCATCAAAATTTTGACATTTTTTGTCTTTTTTGAAAATCCTAAATTTTAACGTTCCATGAACATTTTAACATTTTTAAGAATTTCGATTGTTTTAAAAAATTTATTTCAAAATTTTCGATATTTCGAAATTTTACTTTTTTAAAAAATTTCTACTTCTTCAAAATTTTAACTTTTATGGAAAATTTAAACTCTAAAACTTTGACCTCTTTTAAATATTAAAAATTTTTGAAACACTGGCCTTATTCCAAATTACCAATTTTATCAAAATGTTGAAAATTAGACAAATTTAAGGAATTTCTTTAAAAAAAATGTAAGAATAGTTGAAATTTCGCAAAATGTTGAATTTTTACATATAAATTTAAACAAAAGTCGAATTGATTACACTTATCGAATAAGACCCACTTTATTACTAAATTAACTCGGCACACTTCAACTGAACAGTAACTCACTACTTATTTACTAATTGCTAACCCACTAATTGCACTGACTCTAACCGACTGACTCGAGGGAAAGCTGACCGCCTTTTATAGTTTTGGCCCCGGCTTCTAGAACTTTTCGGCAGATAAAGCCTATCGTTTGCCGAAATTTCTGGAACGCTTATCTGTCATTTGTTTCGTTATCGCGGCCGCTTTCCCCTTATCAGATCCTTCTAGAAACTTTTTTTTATTTACTAAATTCTACAATTCTATTCTAAATCCTATTTCATCTATTTACATTGCGTTACATTATTAATGAAAAGAGTCAGTATTATTTAAAACTTGATATATGAAATGATTTTACTCTTTTGCAGACACAAAGATCGAATCAAAGAGAGAAGTTCTAGAAGAAAACGTGAAGAATCCGCTAGTCGAAGGAGGAAAGAAGAAGACTCCAATCCGACAATGGCCATATTGTCCAGATTGAGAAGTCAACGAGACGATGATTACCAGTTTGGGAAAAATAGATCGTCTTCAATGGAAAGCTCTAGTTCCACTCACACCGACTACGAACTATCTAGAGCTTTACGATTGTCAGAAGGCTTGGACGAAAGAAGAAAATCCTCTCCATACCTCCTCGAAAATGCAGGAGTTATTAAAGCTAGTCTAACCATACCAGTTCAGACCACTAACCATAGCATAGGCTATAATTTAGAAGATGACATTCCATACATAGAAGAAGGTGATGGGGGAAAACAACAACTGACAATCGGAATGATTAAAACATCCCAGGTACCCCACCGAGGACGACAGCAGTCAATTAGTGGAAGTGATTCGTCAATAGCATCTAATATTCAACCGATAACTGGATCGCTCTCTTTGGTAAGTGATAATTTGGTAGAACTTGAGGGTCCATTGGTAACGTGATGGCAATAAATCTTGGTTATTTATTCAAAACACTAACACTATCGTTGAACTGTTTCTAACTAGTTAAAGGCTCGAATAGGGTCAGTGTATCCTCAACATGTTATAGTACTTATTTAAGTTTCTGGAAACAATTTCTAAGTTTAATCCATTCGCAAATGGTAACCCCATTATGTCTTCTTAGGATGCGAAAACAAGGATAGATGATGATGATGATGAACGCCTTCTTAAACAAAGATAGGTTGTAATTTTTGGGGTAGATTCCTCTTGGTAACGAGTTCCACAGCTTAAAAGTTTTATAGAAAAGAGAGTCTTCGTAGACAGAGAAGACTTCACTGTGTCGCCAGACGCTGTCTCCGACTGTCTTGTATGCCTCAAAAATCTTGCCATATTAGTTCCTGCGAGCATCTCTCATGAAAGTACTTGTAGAAAAGAGACAAGTCACCATCTACCTGTGCTCTAGTGTCTCGAGAGAATAGATTAAACTCTTGTCATCAATTAGACGAATTGCTCTTCTTTGAATTGAATCTAAAAGAGCTAAAGTGTGCTTTGGGGCTGAACTCCAAACATGAGAACAGTATTGGCTAGTGTTGGCCTAACTATGTCAAGCAGGAATTTGCAGTCTCCTACTGTCTTGTATGCCCCATGCCCCAAGAATCTTGTGAAAATAAAATGTGCTGATGGTGACAAACTCAACCTAAAATGTCTCTGGATAGCAACAGTTCTGTTTGTTTTAATTTCATCACGAATTACTAAACTTGATGTTTATGTCATTCATTGCTAACTGGCAATAAAAAATATGACTACTACTTTACAGAGAAGATGCAGAGGATATCTTGATGTTTATGGTTCTTCTATTGAAGAACCATAAACATCAAGATATACATAACCATAAACATAAACATAACCATAAAAAGGTACAGTTTAATCTTTTGAATACAAAAGATTCAACTGTACCTTTTTATTATTCTTTTTGATGGAACGACAAACTGGTCCTTGATTACCTTCAAAAATTGATATACAAAACTTGTCATCCGAAAAAATACCAACAAAAAATTAAGAACACAACAACAGACCAACTGTCGTTGTGTTTTTTAATCTTTCTTGGTTGCAGGGACATAATTTGTATATCAAGTTACCAATTGTATTAAAAACTAGTTTGCAGTCAAGTCTTGAAAATATTCAAATATCATTTTTCACCCCAATCTCCAGTTTTAATCAACATGATGTTATTTCAGGTGCAAGGGTACGACTCCGCGGTTGGTTCTTCTACAGCAGGTAGCACAGTCCAGAATACTCCCACCAGCATCTCCAGTAGCATTGCAGATGCAGGAGTCCTAAGCTCCCCACCTTCGTGGGCATCATCACCACCCACCTCTCCAGACAGTACCCATACGTCAGTCAATTACATACCTGACGACAACCAATTTGCCAAACCACGAATCCATAAAATTATCACCAAAGAATCCCCAACAATTCAAAGAGTGACTTTCAGCACCACAAAAGATATACAAACGAAACCTAGAGAAATCAAAATCGTTCCCGTTGGAGCCACACATCAAGAGGAACCCCAAAGACAAGCGCATTCGTCCCAGGAAATACGCAAAAGTTCGAGCGCTTCAATATTTGAAGGTAAACCGACGAATAGAGAACCGAAAGTGGCCGCTAGCATTTCTAACATAGGAAATGCTGTCCTTCGCTCGAAAACGGCCGATTTTGAAAGGATAACGAAAGCGGATACGAAATCTAAAACCACGACCACCACGACTTCATCCGATAAGAAAAAATACACTAAACGGCGTTATACGGATTCTAGACATCCGACGAAACATATTCCTGATTCAGAATCTTTGGAAAACTCGTCCAGCAGCACCAAAAAGGAAAATAGGAGCAGCTCTCAACCTGTTCCTGTGTATAAACGAAGGGAACTTATCTCTAGTGTGCCACCTAAGTAAAAAAAATGTTAACACTGATTTAGAAATGTGTTCAAACTATTTGTGGTGATAGAAGTGACTATATTGATATATTTTTAACCAAATTTTACATCAATTTTGCTTGATCATTTTTGTGCCATATGCTTCGAAAATAAAACAAGTTATTTTACCTTCGTTTTTATTTTGTAATTCCTATATGTACTCACCGTCCTGTCTTTTAGGGTTTCTTTAAAAGCAAAAACTAAACTAAAAACGGAAAACTTATAATCTCACTCTCGTGTCCGTCTGTCCGTCTGTCCGTCTGTTCATCTGGCTGCCTGACTGTCAAAATTCAAAATTCGAAATTCGAAGTTCGAAGTTTGAAGTTCGAAGTTCCAAATTCAAAGTTCAAAGTTCAAAGTTCAAAGTTGAAAATTCAAAATTCAAAATTCAAAATTCAAAATTCAAAGTTCAAAGTTGAAAATTCAAAATTCAAAATTCAAAATTCAAAATTCAAATTCAAAATTCAAAATTCAAAATTCAAAATTCAAAATTCAAAATTCAAAATTCAAAATTCAAAATTCAAAATTCAAAATTCAAAATTCAAATTCAAAATTCAAATTCAAAATTCAAAATTCAAAATTCAAAATTCAAAATTCAAAATTCAAAATTCAAAATTCAAAATTCAAAATTCAAAATTCAAAATTCAAATTCAAAATTCAAAATTCAAAGTTCAAAGTTCAAAGTTCAAAGTTCAAAGTTCAAAGTTCAAAATTCAAAATTCAAAATTCAAAATTCAAAATTCAAAATTCAAAATTCAAAATTCAAAGTTCCAAGTTCCAAGTTCCAAGTTCCAAGTTCCAAGTTCCAAGTTCCAAGTTCCAAGTTCCAAGTTCGAAGCTCGAAATCCGAAATCCGAAATCCGAAATTCGAAATTCGAAATTCGAAAATCAAAATTCAAAGTTCAAAGTTCAAAGTTCAAAGTTCAAAAAACAAAATTCAAAATTCAATTTTCAAATTTCGTCGAATTTCAAATTTTGACTTTTGAATTTCGAATTTCGTCGAATTTCTAATTTAGAATTTCGATTTGAATTTCTAATTCCGAATTTCGTTGAATTTCAAATTTCGAATCTTGAATTTCGAATTTCGATTTCAAATTTCGTCGAATTTCGAATTTCATCGAATTTCGAATCCCGAATTTCGAATTTGATCGAATTTCGAATTTCGTAGAATTTCAAGAATCGAAATTCGAAGGTTTTGATTTTTTTTAAATTTTAACTTTTATGAAAATTTCATCTTTTCTCAAAATATTAACATTTATTGAAAATTTTAACTCTTAAACTTCGACTTTGTTCAAAAGTTGAATTTTTTTAATTGGCCTTATTTTATATTTTTAATTTCTTGAAAATTCGAATTTTGTCGATTTCCAAATTTTGAATTTTGAATATTGAATTTCTAATTTCTAATTTCTAATTTCGAATTTCGAATTTAGAATTTTGAATTTCTAATTTCTAATTTCTAATTTCTAATTTCTAATTTCTAATTTCTAATTTCTAATTTCTAATTTCTAATTTCTAATTTCTAATTTCTAATTTCTAATTTCTAATTTCTAATTTCTAATTTCTAATTTCTAATTTCTAATTTCTAATTTCTAATTTCTAATTTCTAATTTCTAATTTCTAATTTCTAATTTCTAATTTCTAATTTTGAATTTCGACGAATTTCGAATTTCATGGAATGTCGAAATTCGAACTTGAAATTTCGAATTTCGAATTAGGTCGCATTTCGAATTTCGATTTCCGAATTTCAAATTTTCGATTTTCGTCGAATTTCGAATTCCAAATTTCGAGTTACGTCGCATTTCGAATTTCGTCGAATTTCGAATTCCAAATTTCGTCGAATTTCGAATTTCTAATTTCGTCGAATTTCAAATTTCGAATTTTGAATTTCGACGTTCGAATTTCGTCGAATTTCGAATTTCGTCGAATTTCGAATTTCGCGGAATGTCGAATTTCGAACTTGAAATTTCGATTTTAGAATTTCGAATTTCGAATTTCGAATTTTGAATTTCGAATTTCGAATTTCGAATTTCGAATTTCGAATTTCGAATTTCGAATTTCGAATTTCGAATTTCGAATTTCGAATTTCGAATTTCGAATTTCGAATTTCGAATTTCTAATTTCTAATTTCTAATTTCTAATTTCTAATTTCTAATTTCTAATTTCTAATTTCTAATTTCTAATTTCTAATTTCTAATTTCTAATTTCGAATTTCTAATTTCTAGTTTCTAATTTCTGATTTCTAATTGCTTATTTCTAATTTCTAATTTTTAATTTCGTCGAATTTCAAATTTCGAATTTTGAATTTCGACGTTCGAATTTCGTGGAATGTCGAATTTCGAACTTGAAATTTCGATTTTCGAATGTCGAATTTCGAATTACGTCGCATTTCGCATTTCGATTTCCGAATTTCAAATACTTGTTGAATTTCGATTTTCGTCGAATTTCGAATTCCAAATTTCGAGTTACGTCGCATTTCGAATTTCGTCGAATTTCGAATTCCAAATTTCGTCGAATTTCGAATTTCTAATTTCGTCGAATTTCAAATTTCGAATTTTGAATTTCGACGTTCGAATTTCGTCGAATTTCGAATTTCGCGGAATGTCGAATTTCGAACTTGAAATTTCGATTTTAGAATTTCGAATTTCGAATTTCGAATTTTGAATTTCGAATTTCGAATTTCGAATTTCGAATTTCGAATTTCGAATTTCGAATTTCGAATTTCGAATTTCGAATTTCGAATTTCGAATTTCGAATTTCGAATTTCGAATTTCGAATTTCGAATTTCGAATTTCGAATTCAGGTCGCATTTCGAATTTCGATTTCCGAATTTCGAATTTCGTCGAATTTCGAGTTTCGTCGAATTTCGAATTCCAAATTACATCGCATTTCGTATTTCGATTTCCGAATTTCAAATTTCGTCGAATTTCGAATTTCGTCGAATTGCGAATTCCAAATTTCGAATTCGGTCAAATTTCCAATTTTGTCGAATTCGAAATTATTCGATTTTTACTTGTGTTTTAACTCGCATATATTGTATTTATTATACATTGTATGCGAAGTTTGTTTTAGGTGCAGCAGGAGCTCTGCAACTGTATTGCAGAGCAAAATTATTACCATGGCGGCGACTTTGGAAAGTATTGCCGCCCAACTGAATAAATTCATGGGGATGTTTCATGAATTAAAAGAGGAACTTAAGGTCGAACGTCGTAGAATCGACCAAATCTACGAAGAAAGACTAACACAATCATCACCAATAGACAGTATTACCGATTTCGAGAGCGAAATTAGCGTAATAAGTGAAGCTCCGAGCGAGGAATCAAATGGAAAGCGCGCCCGATCATCTTCCGAGGAGGAGGAAGTTAACGACTTTCAGGAAGTTAAGAAAAAGAAAGTCAGAAGAAAGAAGGCAGTAAAGCAGCCTTCGACCCAAGGAGAAACGTCGGGAGACGAAACTCCAACACCTTCAAATGCAAATACGGAGTAAAAGAAAAGGGGAACGACAATTTCAAAGAAGGAGTCAAAAGCAGCCCCAGTAAAGTTTCAAGGAAATGAGACTGAGAAAAATACCTCCACCGACACCAAAGTTCCACCTGTTATCATCAGGGATGCAGGTAAGTTGGAACATATAAATTCTATTATGTGTTCCAGAAAAGTTGGTTATACAAAAGCCAAGTGCGTCTTCGAAGGAGTGCGAGTGCAACCGGCTACAGTGACCGGACTTTAGAGACCTGACAAGGTTGCTAGAGAAGGAAAAAGTGCAATACCACTCTTTTGCTCTTCCGGAGGAAAGGAGTGTCAAGGCAGTGGGAAGAGGAATTCCAAGGGACATTTCCGAGAAAGATTTCAAGGCCGCTCTTGAAGAAGATGGGTTCAGACCCATCAATGTCAAAAGGATGAGGAATTCATTCACAAAGAAGCTTCACAATATGATGTTTGTGGAGCTTCAGCACGGTGAAGAGGAGATCTTCAAACTTGAGAAGCCGATGGGTCTGGACACTCAAGTGGAAGTTCCAAGACCGAGCAAACAAGTAAGACAATGCCACAGGTGCCAGAGGTTTAACCATGGACAGAGGAATTGCCATGCTGAAGCAGTTTGCGTCAAGTGTGCTGGAAAGCACCTTAGCAAAGATTGCAAGCGTCCCAAGGACAAGCCCAAGAAATGTGCCAACTGCGAGGGAGAACATGTAGCCTGCTACAGAGGTTGCCCCGCTTTCCCACCACCGAGGAAGCAACAGTCGACACCAAAGAAAGCTCAGGAACAACCCAAGAGTAAAACGTCAAATTCTAAGGAAAAGCCTACGAAAGCCAAGACGGCAACTGCAACTACGAAGGTTTCGCCCAAACCAGAAGCTTCCAGTGCTAGGGTAAGTGGAAACACAAAATCCTACACTTCAGTTGTTGCAGGAAACTCCAAAAAGTCCATAACGTAGAAAAATTTTTCGAAGGAAACTAATCAAGTTGTACTGGACTTGGTGAGAGCAGTCTCCGAAGCTGGAAACAGCCAAGAAGCCATTGTCTCCATAATGATGATGCTTCCAAAGATTCTCAGCCTAAAGTGTTAATGGAGCGACGCCAAGAAAGGAGAGTAAACGAAGGAAACCCTGCTCGTCGACAGCATCTCAGGGCAGTTTTCTGGAACTGCAACGGACTCCAAGGCAACAGGAACGAACTCGAAGTTTTCGCAAAGGAAAACGACTTGGACGTACTGATGCTGAGGGAAACCAGGATGACGTTCAGATCTAAGGATCCTAAAATCCGAGAATATGTTCTTCACCGCAGAGACAGAGCAACTGGCCCAGGAGGAGGTACAGCTATTTATGTAAGTAGAAAGCTAACACATTTTGCTGCAGGCACCCCGGAGTTGGAAAAGCTGGAAGGAATTGGAGTAACAATTCAAATGGCGCAGGGACCTCTGACGCTGGTATCTTGTTACTCCATAACCAACGCCCTCACAGAGACAAATTTGGCACGCATCTTCGAAATAAACAATAACAATGTTATTGTAGCCGGAGACCTTAATGCCAAAAACGTCGAGTGGGGCAGCAGAGTCAACAACAAAAACGGGAGTACACTTCAAAGGTTCACAGCACAGAACGGAATCGATGTAATGGCTCCAGAAGAACCAACCCATCATCATCACGCCACAGGAATACCAGATGTCCTGGACGTTGCACTGATGAAGGATGTTCGATACACTGTTGAGTTAACATCAGTTAGTGAGCTCAGCTCAGACCAACAGTGATGATGACCATCGGAGATGATCGTGGACCCAAGCCTCCAGAAACCTGCAAGAAAACAAACTGGACACAGTTCAGGGAGTATCTGGCAGCAAACCTGGAAGAGCCTGGAGAGCTCAATACAAACGATGACATCAACACAGCGGTGGAAAGACTGGAAATCACCATAACAAATTCAATTCTGGCTGCGACCAAAACTTTCCGGCGTATAGAAGGAAGTGAACCACTCCCAAATCACTTGGTGGAGCTGATTAGAAGGAAAAATCGTGCCAGGAAGAGAGCAAGACGGACCAATCTGCAAGCAGATAAGGCGGAAGTCAACAGGGTGATCCACGAGCTCAGGTATGAACTCAGAGAGCACAAAATTTCTAAGTTTCAGGAACACCTAAGAAGTTACAACCTCGAAACTTCATCAGATCTCTGGCGCACAGCCAAAGGTCTAAGAGGAGTTAGGAAACCTATCCCTCCGATACACGGACCTCAAGGAATGGCTTACTTAGATCAGGAAAAGGCCGCAGCTTTTGCTGAGACCTTTGAACGACACTGTCAGGCCACACTTGAAGAAGTGGACTTAGACTTCGTAGATGAGGTGGGAGAAGAGGTTCAAATTCTTCAGGAGGAAGTGCCAGAAGAAGACGACATCATCCAGCCGACTAACGAGGAGGAAATCCAAAGCTTTCTGCGCAAGCTAAATGTCAAAAAGTCTCCAGGTCCAGACGGAATTCCAAACCAAGCTTTGAAGTCTCTTTCGGACCAAGCTGTCAAATACTTTGGAGCAATAGTCAATTCCATGTTTAAATTCGGGTATTTTCCAACCAGATGGAAGACTGCAAACGTTATCTTCATTCCTAAGCCAGGTAAGGATGGGAAATTCTCCTAAAATTACAGGCCAATCAGCCTCTTATCCAACCTGGGTAAGGTGACGGAAAGGATTTTGAGGAAGCGTCTGCAGAATATCATCAGCGATCGCGACATTATTCCTAAGGAACAATTTGGGTTCCAACCTATGCACTCTACCTCAGACCAACTGCTGAGAGTGGTTGAATCAACGTATGAACTGGAACCAGGTAGTTGGAGCTATTTTCTTTGATATCTCCAAGGCATTTGACACAGTTTGGCACCAAGGATTAGTCTACAAGATGCACCAGAACAATGGTTCAAATGGTAGGCTCGTTCCTGGACCAGCGCTCTTTCAGAGCAAAGGTGGGACAGGAACTATCAAACCAGTTTAGGTTACAGTTTGGGGTGCCTCAAGGTTCTGCCTTGTCACCTCTGCTGTATTCTCTGTTCACAGCAGACATTCCGAGAACCAATCCAACAACCGACAACACCTTATTGGCAACTTACGCAGGTGACACAGCTTTAGTGGCGTACTCTTTCAGCCCAGAGGTGGTTACCAGACGACTTAAGGAGGCAACAAACAGTCTACTAGATTACTTTGGCCAATGGAGAATCCAAGTCAACGCAGACAAGACCCAAGCAGTCTTTTTCACTCGAAAAAGACTCCAACCATATGGACATGTAAATGTTCATGGGCAAAACGTCGACTGGAGACTTCAGGCAAAATATCTAGGTGTAATTCTGGATGAAAGACTTACATTTCAGACACACATCGATTATGCAGTGTCCAGAGCCAAAATGCTGAAGGGACTGCTGCAAGCGATGATTGGTAGAAATAGTTACCTGTCCATTGGACTTAAAGTGTTGCTATACAAATCAATCATAAGACCAGCGATGACCTACGCATCTGTAGCTTGGTCACAAGCGACGGATAATCAGATGAAGAAACTCCAGGTGTTCCAGAATGTCTTTCTAAGACAAGCCATGGACGCTCCATGGTTTGTAAGAAACAACCAACTCCATAGGGAAGCTGAACTACCTTTGGTAAGAGATTTTCTTAGGGAAACTAATTCCAAGGCGATGGTAAGAGCGGAAACGCATCCCAACGAGCTAGTTCGACAGACAGTGGATTACGATCCAAACATCCCAACCAGGATTAGGAGATCAAGGATGGGCCTCTAGGCTACGACTTCCATGTCGGAAATGTTTGTTTTGTTTGTTTCTTATGTTTCAGGCAAAACAGCTTACAATAGTGCTTCAGCACTATTGTACTGTTCCGACGGAGGGATTGGGGGCCAAGGGCCCGGCCCGAAGAAGTAGGGGTTTTTAGTCGGTACCCGTAGTTTGAGCGGAAGTCCGACACTATTTGAATTATCTTCCCAGATGGGCGTAAAGCATTTTCTCCTACTTTAACAAAAAAAAAAAAATTCAGACTTTTAGTCTCATCAGTTTAGGCTCTGTGTTGTCTGTCAGTCAATGGGTGGAGTTTTATTAAATTGTTTTGGAAATTAAATAACAATGAAATACAGGTTTGTAAAAATTATAATACAGCTTTATTTGTATATCACATTTAAGTTTTAAAAGCTTATACAGTAGCAAATGTATAAAACATTAACATCATACAGTAGCGTGATATTTATTTTAATATCATTTAACTTATATTAATTTTTTCAAACAACTAACTTAATTGTCCGAAGCTTTAAAATATGGTAAAAATAACAATGATATAACGTTTACCTATACAGTTTAATGTTCTAAGAACAAATATAATAAAATATATAGATTCATTTAAAAAAACAAAAAAAATACATATTTGTGTAAAATGGACGGAATATATTTAAGTATTTATAGAAAATACTGCGTATTATATACAGTGGAATGTTTAAAAATAGTACAATAATTACCTTTCAAATATAATCATTCTTTAGATACATATATATTTTTAATAAAATATTTAAATGAATTCTCAAAATTCCAGATGAATTTGCTGCAGCATTAACTCATAAGCAATTCGAAATAATATTAAATCAAATGCTTAACGTAAAAAAAAATGGATTTTTACCAACAAATTTTAGCAATTTAAGCTAGCGAGAAAAATTGGAAAAAAGCAAGCATCTGATAATTAAGACACGATGTATACAAGTTATAAATTACATATGTTCATATTAACAAATATTGTACTAACGAGTAAATTCAGGATTTAGATAATTGCACACATAGTACGTCAAAAATGTAAACTTCAGGTCACTTATCCTGAGACTTTTTACAAGAACAGTCCTAATAACTTTGCTAGAAAAATTGGTCCAATTGGCTAAAGTCAATTAACAGATTATAATCTATACAACCAAATAGTTCAGCCTTAATAGTACAAAACAATTTTTCGATTTGTCACCGATGTTATACTTCGGTGCTATGTGTCTGAATTCGAACCTTCTTGGTGCTACCGTTCCTCGACATAGTTGGGGATGTTCCCGAAAAGCCAGGATTCTGTATACCCAAACCGTCTTTCGGTTTGGGTTTCTTCAAGCTAGAACGAAGCGGCGATCTAGTTACCGAAGAGGACCCAACGGTGGAACCGTTCGTGGAGCCCAAAGTGGTGGATGTAGTGGTCATTGATGCCATACTGCCGTTCGAGGCAGCTGTACGGACGTACGGCTTGCCGCTGGCGTCGGTCATCGATATGCCCCCACTTCCTATAAATTAAAGAGAGATTTGCAATTATTACGTTTAATATCTTTAGTAATTTTGCTCGTTTTAACTGTTGTAGAAAAACCAAACTTTTTTACGAAAAATTCAAACTATTACATTGTATTATCGATTAAAACAACAACAAATAGTAAAAATTCAACGATGTTTCTATGAATATTTGATATGACCGGACCTGGGTTCGCTTGTCAGCATGATGGGAGGTTATATCAGCAATTTTTGATATAATTGCTGGTATAACCGCCGACGACCAGGCCCAGTCATAACAAATGTTTATAGAAACATTGTAAAATTTTTAATATCTCAATATTCATAATTATTAAATTTTATTAACGATTAAAACAACAACAGTAGTGTACTTAGGAGAGTTCTGGCGCACAAAGAGGGGGGGAAGTTCCGACGCATGCGCAATAGGTTTAGTTCTACAACTACTATGAGGCGTTAAATACGGCGACGTATTCCAAAAGTTTATTGGTTTCAATCCATCACGTGATCTGCTGAATTTCTATAGGCTGAATAGATGTCATAAAAGCGCGGGTTTCTTAAGACCCGTATACCTTCACCTTAGGGATGTCGATTCCTTTTTAGAATAATCGATTTTTGGATCGATTCGAATCCTGAGCAAAATTATCGATTCTCGATAAAATTGAGTGCTGAAAGATCGATTTCCGATTAATTGCCTTGTTGGTGAAATTTTTAAACATTTCTAATAAAAGAAAAATTAAATGATAATGATGAATTGGCGTAGTTTAATTTTGAAAGTTTTTTCTTGGATTTTAAACACTAATATTTATATTTTAATTATTTATACCTAATAAGAAAAATCCGATACATATTTTTTTCCCGCTTTGTTTTTTATTTATGCATTTTTGGTTTTTTTACAAAGATGTAAAAGGGGCATTCATTTAAAAAAATATATTTAGAAATATGAAGTTTAAACTGGAAATTACTAAAGACTAAAGTGAAAATCTCTACTTTATTCTCTAAATTTCGACTTTTTTTAAGGAAATTTCATAAATAAAGTCGAAATGTCCGCTTTAATCTGGAAACTTTAACTTTTTTTCACGAAATTTCGAGATAAGTCGAAATTTCTTATTCTATGGTTAGGTTAGGCAGATGACAGTTAAGCCCCACCAACCCTTAGAATATAAGAATATAGTATATTCTAAGGGTTGGTGGGGCTTAACTGTCATCTGCCTAACCTAACCATAGAATAAGAAATTTCGACTTATCTCGAAATTTTTAGAAAAGCATCAACCCTTTTACAATTTAATATTGACACCACTAGGGTACGTTCAGTTCGACTTTTTTCTTGACATTTCAAGGTTAAAGTAGGATTTTTGAGAAAAAAGTCGAAGTTTCGGGTTCAAAGTCGACATTTTACAAAAGCGTAGAAAGGACATCGATTAAAAGAGATGTTATTTTTAGAAATTTGGACTTTTTTCTCAAATTTCGATTTTCGGCTCGAAATTTCGACCTTTTTCTCGAACTTTTGACTTTTTTCTCAAATTTCGACCTTTTTCGCAAAATTTCGTTTTTTTTTTCCTCCAATTTATACTTTTTCTTCGAAATTTTGACCTTAATTACGATATTTCGACATTTTTCTGGAAATTTCAACTTTAAAGTCAAAGTTTCGACTTTTTTTCGAAATATCGACTTTTTTCTCAAATTTCGACTTTTTTCTCGAAATATTTCAAAATTTCGACCTTTTCTCGAAATTTCGACGTTTCTCTTAAATTTTGACTTTTTTCTCGAAATTTCGACCTTAATCTGAAAAGTTCGTCTTTTTTCTCTAAATTTCGTTTCTTTGTCGAAATCTCGACTTTTTTGTCAAATTTCGGCTTTTTTCTCGAAATATTTTAAAATTTTGACTTTTTCTCGAAATTTCGACGTTTCTCTCAAATTTTGACTTTTTTCTCGAAATTTCGACCTTAATCTGAAAAGTTCGTTTCTTTGTCGAAATTTCGACCTTAATCTGAAAAGTTCGTCTTTTTTCTCGAAATTTCGTTTTCTTTTTCTCAATTTTCGACCTTTTTCTCAAATACCGGTTTTTTTTTCTCGAAATTTCGACTTTAATCTTGAACTTTCGGATTTAAATTCAAAATTTCGGCTTTAAGCTCGAAATTTCGTGTTTACACTAAAAATTTCGACCTTTTTCTAGAAAATTCGGCTTTTTTTCTTAAAATTTTTACTTTTTCCTAAAATTTTTGAGATTAATGTCGAAATTTCGACTTTAATCTTGGATTTTCGACTTTCATTTCGAATTTTTTCTCGAAATTTCTCTATGGTTAAATTAGGCAGATGACAGTTACGTCCTACCATTCCTCTTTCTCAACAATCTTGACAGTTGATAGTACGGTGCGTTCAATGATTGCTATTTTTAATCAGCAAATGTTGGTCTTTTTTTTAGAAATTTCAATATTAAAATTGAAATTTCGAAGAAAAAAGTCGAAATTTCAAGCTGTAAATGGAAATTCCGTGATTAAGATCAAAATTTCGAGAAAAAAGTCGAAATTTGAGAAAAAAGTCGAAATTTCGAAAAAAAAGAGTCGAAATGTGAGACAAACGTAAGTCGCAATTCTAAGAAAAAAAAGTCGAAATTTGAGAAAACGGTCGAAATTTGTAAAAAAAAAAGTCGAAAATTTAAGTTTAGTTGAAATTTCGAGAAAAATGTCAAAATTTCGATATTAAGGTCAAAATTTCGAGAAAAAAAACCGGTATTTGAGAAAAAGGTCGAAAATTGAGAAAAAGAAAACGAGGTTTCGAGAAAAAAGACGAACTTTTCAGATTAAGGTCGAAATTTCGAGAAAAAACACGAAATTTTGAGAAAAAAGTCGAAATTTGAGAAAAAAGTCGAAATTTCGAGCCGAAAATCGAAATTTGAGAAAAAAAGTCGAAATTTCGAGAAAAAAGTCGAAATTTTAAGTTTAAAATCGAAATTTCCAGAAAAATTTCCAAATGTTAGGGTTAAAATTTCGAAAAAAAGTCGGTACTTGAGAAAGATGTCGTAAATTGAGAGAAAAAAACCGACATTTCGAGAAAAAAGTCGAAAATGAGAATTAAAATATTTTTTTTTTAGCAAAAGTGTTATTTATTTTTTTATGAATAATCAATAAAAACATTTTCATATCTGTCAGATTTTTTTTAACTTTTTTTGAGCGACTAAATAATTCCGTAATTTTTTCAAATTTGTAAATCAATATTCAATTATGTAAAAAATAACCAACATTCAAGGTCTATTCCATATCTTAAAATTTATTTTTTTAGCCGCCAAGTGTCATCTTTAACCTCCAGGTACATTTTTGAGTCATCAGGTATTACTTTTGAGTCACCGGTCAGTATTTTTGAGCTAGTAAGGCCCATTTTTAAACCTCCAAGTGCGTTTCGGAGCCATTTTGAGCCCCCTAGTGTGATTCTTGAACCTTCAACTGTTACTAATCAAGTTTTAATCGTCCAAATTTCGTGTTAAAATGAAAATTCCTTTAAACCTGTAAATAACGTTCCAATTTAAAAAATTTGACCAGAAATACGATGCATCCCTAAAGAGTTCCAAAGGGCAGTTTTTGAAAAATCCCACTTTCATGGAATCAAAAATATTAAGCTACCAATCGCTTACAGAAGCTCCAAATCACAAACGAGGCTTATTCAAAAACCAGGAGACACTTCAAGGGGTTGACTTGAGCTAGAAGATGCTTTCAAATCTTCCAGTCGCTATCACTCGCCTATTGAAGCTCCAAATCGCAAACAAGATTTGTTGGAATACGTCCAAATTTCGTCCGGAATTCAAAATTTACTTAAACTTGAAAATTACGTACTAATTATAAAATTTTGACCAGAATATTAAGCTACCATTCGCTTACTGAAGCTCAAAATAGCAAACGAAACTTTGTAAAAGAACTAGAGAACACTTCAAGAAGTTGGTTTGAGCTAAAAAAATATCTTTAAATCTTCAGGAAAACCAGAAACCGTTTTTTTTTTCAAAGTGCTACCAAACTTAGTTTTGAGCCAGCAAATACCGTTTTTGTACTTCCAATACATTTTGAACTTCCAAGCACATTTTTGAACTTCCAAGCACATTCTTAAACCTTCAAGCACATTTTTTAATTTCCAAGCACATTCTTAAACTTCCAAGCACATTTTTCAACTTCCAAGCACATTCTTAAACTTCCAAGCACATTTTTTAATTTTCAAGCACATTCTTAAACTTGCAAGCACATTCTTAAAGCTTCAAGCACATTTTTTTAATTTCCAAGCACATTCTTATACTTCCAAGCACATTCTTAAACCTTCAAGCACATTTTTTAATTTCCAAGCACATTTTTAAACTTCCAAGCACATTTTTGAACTTCCAAGCACATTCTTAAACCTTCAAGCACATTTTTCAACTTCCAAGCACATTCTTAAACTTCCAAGCACATTTTTCAACTTCCGAGCACATTCTTCAACCTTCAAGCACATTTTTTTAATTTTCAAGCACATTCTTAAACTTCCAAGCACATTTTTGAACTTCCAAGCATATTCTTAAACCTTCAAGTACATTTTTTAATTTCCAAGCACATTCTTAAACTTCCAAGCACATTTTTGAACTTCCAAGCACATTCTTAAACCTTCAAGCACATTTTTTAATTTCCAAGCACATTCTTAAACTTCCAAGCACATTTTTTAATTTTCAAGCACATTCTTAAACTTCCAAGCACATTCTTAAAGCTTCAAGCACATTTTTTAATTTCCAAGCACATTCTTAAACTTCCAAGCACATTTTTCAACTTCCAAGCACATTCTTCAACCTTCAAGCACATTTTTTAATTTTCAAGCACATTCTTAAACTTCCAAGCACATTCTTAAACCTTCAAGCACATTTTTTAATTTTCAAGCACATTCTTAAACTTCCAAGCACATTTTTGAACTTCCAAGCATATTCTTAAACCTTCAAGTACATTTTTTAATTTCCAAGCACATTCTTAAACTTCCAAGCACATTTTTGAACTTCCAAGCACATTCTTAAACCTTCAAGCACATTTTTTAATTTCCAAGCACATTCTTAAACTTCCAAGCACATTTTTTAATTTTCAAGCACATTCTTAAACTTCCAAGCACATTCTTAAAGCTTCAAGCACATTTTTTAATTTCCAAGCACATTCTTAAACTTCCAAGCACATTTTTGAACTTCCAAGCACATTCTTAAACCTTCAAGCACATTTTTTAATTTCCAAGCACATCCTTAAACTTCCAAGCACATTTTTTAATTTCCAAGCACATCTTTGAACTTTCAAGTATATTTTTGAGTCACCGGGCATCATTTTTGTGCCTTTAAGATCAATGTTTAAATTTCAAATGCATTTTTGAACGTACAAACAATATTTTGAGCCCCAAAACGCCTTTCTTGAATTTTTAAGCATTACTAATCAAATTTTAGGAATTTAGATTTCGAGTCGAGGTCGAAATTTTATGAAATAATTAAAATTGCAACAAAGTAAGAATTTTATGAAGAAAGTTAAAAATTGTAATAAATGAAAATTTTGGGGAATAACCTCCTGAATTACGTCGCTTAGAAAAAAAAATATTTTTGAAAAATTAAAAATAGTACAAAATTTTATTTTATTTCAGAATTGCGGTTAAGCACGGGGCTTTTAATGTCGAATAGTCGATTTCTTTTTACCTCTAGCTTACTCCAAACAACAGGAAAGAAAAATCGGCATTACCTGAGGTTTTGCAAGGTGTACGCATTTTTCAGAACAATTTGACTGGGCTATAAAAGGTACTCCAGAATAAATGCACAAATCCTATACCTAACCTCAACTAGAGTCTCCAATGGACTTTTAATCATGCCAACAATAATTCTTCAAGAAAGACACCGTAAATTATTGATGAAACGTCTATTCATGTTGAAAACTTCTTATGTGTTTCAATTTATTATTTTTAACTACTTCTTCCTCCTTTATTGTTCCATTTCCTTGTTAAGCATTGATGGCGAGCTCAAATGAGAGTAAAACATCGATCTACAACATTTTTTTTATATTTTCATAATTTATTTTTAAAAAATTGTTCATTTCTTATTTTTTCCTGTATGTCATTTTTTTCCTATTCTATGTAAAATAAACTATTTCTTGTCAGCTGTCATGAGCTGACGTTTTTAAAAATATTTCCAAACTGGCTCGCAGATATGTTAAATAAAATTAACAAACAAAATACCAACAAATAATTGTAAACACTAACTGCAGCTTTAGGTATCAAATGAATAATAAATAAATTGCAAAATATAAATCTTTTCTATTCGTTAAACCTTCATACTAAAAGAGTATTTTCAAATATGCCTTACCATTAGTCTTTCTTTCTCTAAATCCAGGATTCCCATACGTTGTGGCTTCTCCGGGATCTGATACTTTCGTAGGGTCGCCGCCCACCCTTCTTGCAAAGATCATATCGTATATTGACATTACGAACAGAGCTGCATTTAATATTATAAGCAGAATCTGCAACAATATTGATATTTTAGCTCACTTGAGCGAACGTATTATCGGTTTGGACATTTGACTTCCGAATGTTTGACAAAGCGTGGTTGCAGAACTAAATTGAATTTATACGTATGAAATTAAAGCTTCCTAAACTGCATATCTGGAATTAATAGATTGATTTTTTAAATGGATTCGTATTAAAAATATATGAAAAATGCAAAGCTGTTGAAACTGAATATTCCAATCTGTCATCAAGAATCCAGTCAGGAATGATATCTCATAAGTATTAAGCAGACTTAGTTATCTGATCAAGACAAATGATATTGTCTCTTCATCGAAATACGCCACAGGCCAGTAGTGCTTCGTTGTGTCACTCGTGCCGTTTGTGCCCTTTGTTTGAATAACGAGGGCTTATTTCAACTGTAAATTCGCCCATCTAAGTAAAAAAGAGATAAAATATTGTAAGAGATATTTTTTCCTATTGTAATGCCAGACTTATCCGCCTTAATGCAATTCTTATCTCGTAAAAATATATGAGAAAGAAATTCTTTTAAAAGAGATACTGACCTGAATATAAAACGCTGGTCCTCGTGTTATTTGAAAGCCGTTGTGGGCTCTATCGTCCGTTTGAAGGGCAAAGAGTCCTGCTGCAGCTATCGCCAGCAGTGCTGGAAATACATTTGTATTAATAAAAGTGTAAGTGAGTTTGCAAGAAGTGGGAGATGCGGCTTTAAATACTTGTTTGCCGCTAAAGTAAAATTTATTGATTATCGATTTGTTGTAATAGGCGACATACGTTCGAATTTGTTACGAAGATACAGTATTTAATAAAACGGACTGACTTACAACACGCAGCCTAAACTGATGATTCTAAAAACACGAAATTTTTCACACGAGTTCCTTATGTATCACAGGTAAGCACTAGGGGAGAATTTTTGAAAATTCATCCCTCAAGGGTGTTAAATACGGGATTAAAATTTGATTGGAAGATTGTAATTTTTTAGAAATATGAATATTGTAACGCAATGTAAATCGTTAGAATAGAATTGTATAATTTAGTAAATAAAAAAAAGTTTCTAGAAGGATCTGATAAGGGGAAAGCGGCCGCGATAACCAAACAAATGGCAGATAAGCGTTTCAGAAATTTCTGGAACGATAAGCCTTATCGGCCGAAAAGTTCTAGAAGCCGGGGGCCAAAACTATAAAAGGCGGTCAGCTTTCCCTCGAGTCAGAATCAGTGTAATTAGTGAGTTAGTAGAAGTCAATAATAAGTGAGTTAATTGTCAATTGTGGCGATCCAAGTTGAGTTCAGTAATAAAGTGGGTATAATCCATCACGTGTAATCAATTCGAACCGATAAGCCCGTAACCATATTGATGCTTAGGTTTCAATTTATAAATAAACGTCAATTGTATCAGCATTGTTGGCTTTTCATCCTCTTAGGGGGTAAAATCTACTTATAAAGTAGAGAAAGGTTGGGTGAACTGGCCATTATACTGCTGTTATCCCCTTAATAATAATAACATATTCGGTAATTTCCTAATTTTCATCGTCGGTGTTTCTTATGATCGTTATAATACATATTCCAGAGGATTAGCTTAGTGATATAGCATACAACAGCAAGAGTATCCGACAATGAGATGGGTTGACATTTAGTTATTTATTCAGCCCATGAAGTGATCAATTACAAGCTAAGCATACAATCACGTTCTAACTAATATAACATCTTGCTCATCGGATCGATGCCACATTTTCCCATTAGTGTCTTTTCGACATAAATTGAAATGTTTGCAACTATGTCTACAGCGCATCATTAAGATGGTTCAAACTAGAAATTTCATTCTATTTACGCAACTGATTAAATAATATCAGTCTGCAAATAGAGATTTTTACTTAGCGGTAGCCAAATGCAATCAACTAATTCAAGTATAACCTTGGTTTACCAATAGAATCGATACCAACGTGTAGATGTAAATATCATACGTACATTCCTATCTACCTTTATATTCTTTAGTCTTATTGATTGCGAGCAACGTGATTTGCTCACCACATGTACCGTTACAGAGGAAATGCTATTGAACCGAACGAGAAAGAGGAATCGATTACTATTACATTTACTTATTATTATGTGAGTGAAACCCATAGGAAATTTAATAAGCTCTATTTATTATCGAATTCGATGCCGCCAATTTAAGTGAAATTGGATGTAAGGAGTCATTTGGAAATATGACGTCCGTGTGGGTAGATTTTCAGTAAATTGATCACATCAAATGTTTGTGTGGAATTTTAAATATTTGTTGTTGTATTTATTAGGAGCAAAGAAAATGTTACCCCTTTGTATGTTTATTTTTAGGTTGTTTAAATATTGCGTTGGATTTATGGCAAAATTTAAACAGAGTATCATTTTTATTTAAAAGTGTAATATGGTTCAAAGTGCTAACGGCCTTGCTCAATACAATATTGTTGCGTGTTATCAATTCGATAATTAAAACTTGGTAAAGTGTAAACACTTTATTTCAAACTTATTTCAGAACACTACAATCATGATTCACTTAACTATCAGACTATCTAACCATCTAACTATTTGACTAAGTGACTAACTGACGAAAGGACGACGGCGTATTTATACCTTTTCTGTTTTCTAGAACGGATCTCCGTACAGATAAGATTACTGCTTGCGGAAACGTCTGGAGTGCTTATCTGCTGTATGATTCATTCCCGTGGCCGCTTCCATTATCAAATGTTTCCAGAGAGTTTTTTGTTACAATATATTTCAAAAGTCTTCTTTCTAAGCAACATTCACATCAATAAAACCTGTGTTCGGCATTGTATTTTGAAATTTAATGAACGTATCTTTAAGGCAAGGTCACTTATTTTGTGGTATAAATATTGTGAAATCTCTCTTAAGCGGACACCTTCCGGAGTGGCAAAATATGTCCGCTTAACGAATATGTCCGTTTATGAGAAAGTGTGTTAAAATTTTGTTTGTTTACGGATTATTTCCGCTTCTTTAAAATCATCCGAAATGTTTGTGGTTGGCAAGCATAGTTGCATAATCAATAGGAACACAATACCCCTATTTCTATATTACTGGATTTAGGTTGTGGACTTATCCTTCAGTTAGTGTTTAGGATTTTATTAGATAGATGCAATTCGTATAAATAACCTATATTTGACGCCAAAGCCAGGAAGTCAAATTGATAACATTTAATCCATAATGCATATTCCTTTATCATATACATGCGTGGTATTTAACTGGTTAAATATATTTCCTACTTCAGTAAAGATAATAAGGTATGTACCGGCAACTATTGTTGTATGCATGGGTAACTATTAATACAATCTTGTATACTATTAATTCCATAAAAATCACCCAACTGTTGATGTCCATTCTTACCATCTTAGAGGCTTAATTTTGTAAAATCATCCCTTAGTGCTCACCTACGTATTACGGGGAACACCTTTGTGAAATTTCATGCTTCTAAATCTACCCGCTTAGACTTTGCGTTGTCTGTCAGTCAGTACTAGAGATTTATTAAATATATTTGTTAATTTTCATTATATTTATTGTTAATAGCATTTTTAAATTATTGAACAATTTCAAGAAATAAGTGTAAAAAATACCAAATACTTACTGGTCAAAAGTCCTATTGCTATTTTACTGATAAGTACAGTCATATATTTCATAACTACTTTTTCCCTCGAACTCAACATGGCCAACTGTAGGATACTGAGAATACAAAATACGCCTAGAAATGATACTCCAATCGATGCCACCAATCCTGCCACCCAAACAGCAACTGAAAAAAAAATAATAATAATAATACATAAATATATAAATAAAACAGCAATAACTAAAAATCGGATGTTATTAACAATTGCAATTTTAAAGATTTTTGCCATTTTTAGTGTTATTGCAATGTTTATGGAATTTTAGACAAAAATGCAGTTATTTGTCAATTTTTTTAAATTCTCTTCATTATCATTGTTAACGATTCCTTGGGGACCTTTATACAAGTCTATCCACAGAAGTGTTTGCAAATTAGAGAACACTTCAGCACCGATCAGCTAGCTGCAACTTCAAGATCTGCTGCAGCTTTTTTTAGAGATGCCTGAAATCAACTTGGCTAATGAGCGGAGCAGAGGAACGGAACCTCGCTCCCGGTCGGCATCGGCGGTTATCAAGGGGGCCCCACCCGACCGTCATCCAGCAATCGCGGGACACCCTTAGTGAGCAGCCAGGTTGAGATGCCTACAAAATCTACCGGCGAAACAGCACCGGGTGAATCTAACGAGCCACCCCAAATCCCCAGAATCCGGAAAAGAATTTCCGAGAATCAAAAAGGAAAAGGCAGAGAGAGAGAGAGAGAGAGAGAGAGAGCGCGAGCGAGAGAGAGACAGAGCGAGCGAGAGAGAGAGAGAGAGAGAGAGAGAGAGAGAGAGAAGAGAGAGAGAAGAGAGAAAGAGAGAGAAAGAGAGAGAGAAGAGAGAAGAGAGAAGAGAGAAGAGAGAAGAGAGAAGAGAGAGAAGAGAGAAGAGAGAAGAGAGAAGAGAGAAGAGAGAAGAGAGAAGAGAGAAGAAAGAAGAAAGAAGAAAGAAGAGAGAAGAGAGAAGAGAGAAGAGAGAAGAGAGAAGAAAGAAGAGAGAAAAGAGAAGAAACGAGATACGAGAGACGAGAGACGAGTGACGAAAGACGAGTGACGAGAGACGAGAGGAGAGAGAGAGAGAGAGAAAGAGGGAAAGAGAAAGAGAAATAAAGAAAGAAAGAAAGAAAGAAAGAGAGGGAGAGAGAGAGAGAGAGAGAAAAAGAGGCAGGCAGCAAAAATTATTGCAACCTGAAGTGCCTCTGCCGAACAAAACAAACTCGGCCCTTCAGGACGTGAGGACGTGTCAGCGAGCATGCGCCTCAGGGTGCTGATCGTCGACTGACCTCAAGGTCCGGTATAAAGAGAGCTCGATCGAAATCGTTTTCTGGCCCCTCTCCTACGAATGTTCCCAAGAAGAAATCGGGTAGGAAGAGACCGGTCGCAAACTATTCTATAACTACATACAGCGAAATGGTGACCAACCACCTAAAGGTGGCCATTATCGATAAAATAGATTGGAACTCTAGTTCACTTGGCCGGCTTACAGCCCGCCAAGCTAAACCGGTAAAGAAACGGTTGGCCTAGCTCCTGGACATTAACTTGTCCCGGCACCAGGCGAACCCCCCAACGTTCCAAAACTGCATCAAATACTTAAATTTTTCTGTGTCAACGAACACTCCCTGATCTCGCTATGAACTACAGTTAGGGGGCTCCCCCCCCCCCGGGAGGGTACAAATCTAGACATTCTTCCAGTGGACCAGCTGCCGAAGTTGATGAAAGCCACCTTGTAGGTTCCTGAATCAACCGGGGATCCGCAGATAATCCTAAGCTGGCTGACGGCTCAAAATCGCTGGGCCAAGGTACACGACTGGGTTGTTTTCCACAGCGCTAGCATGAGAAACCTAAGGGTACCATCCTTGTTTTTGAAGTTGGGGAAAGCAGCCGGAAAACTTTAGAAGAACGCCAGGGGAGGGTAAGTCCCCTCTTCTCTTCCCTTAGGATAAAACTTGATAACTCATCCTGATCATTGAGTCGGGGGGTGAGGGCTTCATCCTCTATGGGGGTAGAGGAGCTGTCTCCCAAGGACGGAAGTAACACAACCCGCAGCTCCAGGCCTCTTCTCTTCTCTTCTCTTCTCTTCTCTTCTCTTCTCTTCTCTGCTCTTCTCTTCTCTTCTCTTCTCTTCTCTTCTCTTCTCTTCTCTTCTCTTCTCTTCTCTTCTCTTCGTTCTCTTCTCTTCTCTTCTCTTCTCTTCTCTTCTCTTCTCTTCTCTTCTCTTCTCTTCTCTTCTCTTCTCTTCTCTTCTCTTCTCTTCTCTTCTCTTCTCTTCTCTTCTCTTCTCTTCTCTTCTCTTCTCTTCTCTTCTCTTCTCTTCTCTTCTCTTCTCTTCTCTTCTCTTCTCTTCTCTTCTCATCTCATCTCTTCTCTTCTCTTCTCTTCTCTTCTCTTCTCATCTCATCTCTTCTCATCTCTTCTCCTCTCTTCTCATCTCTTCTCATCTCTTCTCATCTCATCTCTTCTCATCTCTTCTCATCTCTTCTCATCTCTTCTCATCTCTTCTCATCTCTTCTCATCTCTTCTCATCTCTTCTCATCTCTTCTCATCTCTTCTCATCTCTTCTCATCTCTTCTCATCTCTTCTCCTCTCTTCTCATCTCTTCTCATCTCTTCTCATCTCATCTCTTCTCATCTCTTCTAATCTCTTCTAATCTCTTCTCATCTCTTCCCATCTCTTCTCTTCTCGTCTCTTCTCTTCTCTCCTTTTTTCTTTTCTCCTCTTCTCTTCTTTTGTCTTCCTTTCTCTTCTCGTCTCTTCTCTTCTCTTCTCTTCTCTTCTCTTCTCTTCTTTCTCTTCTCTTCTCTTCTCTTCTCTTCTCATCTCTTCTCATCTCTTCTCTTCTCTTCTCTTCTCTTTTCTTCTCTTCTCTTCTCTTCTCTTCTCTTCTCTTCTCTTCTCTTCTCTTCTCTTCTCTTCTCTTCTCTCTATATATTTATTTTTTCATCTTATTTTGACTCAATATCGTAAAAGCACTCTAATTTTCAATCAACAAATCTCACATTAAAATTTTACCTTTTTCAAAAAAGTCGGTGGGCTTTTGTTTGTTAAAATGTCTACTTTCTGATGGGGTAAAAAAAATATACGTTACTATGGTACATCTCATAAAACTCAAAAAAACGAAAAGTACCCTAATTCGAACATTTTTTTATCTTTATGTACAATTTTGAGCTATTTGTTAAAATTTATACTTTAATTACTTGAAAAACGTAGGATTTCATTTTACATTGATAAACAAAAAGTTGTAAATCAAAATATACTACTATAATTAACAACGAATAAGCTAACTAAAAGAGGAGAACGCAGTTGCAGAAAGACCTGAGACAATATTCCAGAGTTCAGTTATCAAAACCATACAAAAATACCATTTTTTGCAGAACAATTTTTATCTAACGAGAAAAACAAAGACAAAATAATAAAATCTAATAAAAATATTACAGTGACAAGGATTTTCCTGTAAACAAGCAAAAGAAGATGCTGATGCTGACATAATTAAGACCTCGACAGAAATTGCCAGAGATACTAATAAAACTGTCATTGTTGTGGGTCAAGATATTGATCTTTTGGTCCTTTTGAATCAATTAAAATCTAATAATCATGACATTTATTTTCTGAAGCCAGGTTCTGGAAATATAAAAGATCTTTTTTTCACGTCTAATAGTTTCAAATATGAATCCGTCAAAAACATCGTTGCATTTCTGTATTGTTTTTCTGGTTGCAATACAACATCTGGATTTTCCGGAAAAGGAAAGAAAAGTATCGTGAATTCATTAATAGGCCATAGAAATTTATCAAATTTGGCTAATATTTTTTTAAAAAAAGATGCAAACAAAGAAGATATAAAAAATGGATTACAATTAATCAAATCTATTTATAAATGTAAAAATGATAATAGTACACTAAGTTAATTGGGATTTCAAAAATATTGATACAACATCTGGATTTTCCGGAAAAGGAAAGAAAAGTATCGTGAATTCATTAATAGGCGATAAAAATTTATCAAATTTGGCCAATATTGATGCAAACAAAGAAGATATAAAAAAAATGGAATACAATTAATGAAATCTATTTGTAAATGTAAAAATGATAATATTACACTAAATCAATCTAAAAAAAATTTGAATTTCTACAAAAATTATTTAAAAAATCGCAAAATTCAACTTTTTTAAATAACTTTTGTAGAAATTCAAATTTTTAAACAAAAGCTAAAAAATCAAAGTTTTCACAATAACTCGAAATTTTCAAAAAAGTAGAATTTTTAAAAAAAGTTGGTCAAAACCTCAAAACCTAAATAAAAGTGGAAATTAAAAAAAAAAGGTAAAATATTTCCAAGACCGAAAAAGCTGGAAAAATGTAGAAATTTTCAAAAAAAAAATCTAAATTTTCGAAAAAAATCTTAACCTTGAAGATTTTTTCAAAATTTCGACTTGAAATTTTCGAAAGTTTTTTAGAATTTTCACTTTTTTTGAAAATTGTAACTTTTTGTTATCGAAGTTCGATTTCTTTGAAAGTTATGACTTTCTTCAAAATTTAAAGATTTTTCAAAAATTCTACTTTTTTGTCAAAATTTCGAGAACTTTAATTTTTTTTGACTTTAGTTTAAAAATTTGAATTTCTACAAAAATGTTTGTTTCAATGTTATTTTGAGTTTTGAGTTCAAAGGCAGAAGGAAATGATGTCGAAGTTTCGAGAAGAAACTTCAAAATATTTTTAAAAATGTTCAGTATTTAGATTTAAACATCGGAAGAACGAAATTAAAGCAATAATTTCGAGATTGAAACTTAAATATTTTAGAGTTCATATTAAAAAAAGAACTCGTGAAAAAGTTGGATAAATTCGTGTGGAATTAGAAATACATTTATCATCGACGTCAGTTCTCAAAGAGTATAGGCAACTTTAAATACAATTGCGTAGATTAATCATTGCATAACTTTTTTGGGTTTTCAATGCCCATTTTTAGGCTCTTACAAGGTGAATTTTGAAAAATTCTTTCGTAGTGCTCACTTACGTTATACTTAGCAATTCGTCTGCAAAATTTTATTTTTCTAGAGCCACCCGTTTAGGCTGAACGTTGTCTGTCAGTCAGTGCTAGAGTTTTATTAAATAGCTTGCCTTCATAATGACTTTCAAGGTACCTCACGTAAGAATTGAATATTTCAGTCATGACAATATTTCGTTTATAGATGACTTTGTGCAGAGAAAGTCATCCGTCAAGTACCACAAATTGGTGCCTTTATACAGTTCAGCGATGTGAAACCAGCGCAAAATGTTGAATTTGTTCCGGAAAAAAATGAAATGAATTGTTACCTTGTTTAGTACAATTTTAAGAAAATGACTTTTTTCAAAGTTCCGTAACTCAGGAAAATTGAAATTAAAAAAAAACTTTGTATATCAAATTGTAGATCAGTTTGTATTCTTTATAAACGAAAATAGTTATCGTTACGCTAAGTCGCTTAGATAAAAAGTTTTTTTTTTTCAATTTTTCATGAAAAATTAAAAAAAATACGAAAACGAATATGATTTTTATCTGAGACATTACGAATGTTATCTGATTCCATAAAAAATTTGATTGATTGTAGGAAAAAGTGCGCATATCTGAAAAGAGATATTTTTTTTTTGTGAAACGGACTGGTCCTTGGTTATCTTCAAAACTGAAATACAAATCTTGTCCCCTGAAACCAAGGAAAATTTAAAAAATCAACAAAGGTTGTGTGTGCGTTTCGAAACGCGTTAGAGTAACTTTTGTTGCGTTTTTTAATTTTTTTTGGTTTCAGGGGACAAGATTTTTATTTTTATTTTTCAATTATAACCCAAAAAAAATTAGATAAAATTTCAAATTGATACACAAGTTAAAATGATTTAGGTAATTTAGTCTACAGTCTGTTCACTGTAGCACTTGGTACGGAACCCTAATAAGCTCGACTTGTTTTTAGCTAAATTTTCATTTCTTAATTATGGTATTTTTTCAGTCATTTTAATACTACACTATCAATTTCTACTTTATTGCCAACATTTCTAGCGTCGTTTTTTTAATATGATTTTCTTCGACATTTAATTTCAAGTAAAAATTTCCCCCTTTTAGCAATTTTATGGATGGTGTTTTTTCCCTAATTGCAACGGCTTAGTCTTTCTCTGGAAAAATACCATTTCGCAACTATTGATATTAAGTAAAAAGACAAGATGACACGTAATATAAAATAAAGTAATGTAACTGGTAATATGTAAAAAAAAAAGTCATTATAAAACTAATAATATTTTGCCTTTGACGTTAACAAAGCAAAGGTGTCCAAACTGTTTACGAGGTTTTTAATGAAACACTCCTTTAAGTGCCATGTTTAAACTTTAATTAAAACTTATTGCGAATTGCTTTCAAAGTATTAGAGGGTATTTCATCTGCACTTTGTCCGATGAAAGTATTACGCTTTGTTTAGTGTAAGTGTTACAATGTAAATAAACACTGTAATCAACACTAAATAAATGACCAAGTAAATAAATGAAAGAATCTCTTTATGAATAAAAACACATGTATTTTTATTTAATGGTTTAATGGGGAAATATTCGATGGAAACTCTTTCTTTCTCCACTTTAACCTACAAAGCTTGGTTATCGAGCAACTTTTCGAGGATGTGCAATTAATCTCAGCCCTTAAAACTTGAAACGTAGTTAACTAAAGTTAGGTCGCCGTTTTATAATTAAGGCACAGGTGTTCATAAACTTTTCGAAGCACTCGAATGTCAAGATACAATTATTTTTTGGCATAATTTTCACGTAATATTCAGCTTTGGTTTAATTTTGTTCTCCAGTGGTTGTCCTATTTAAAACTCATTAAATGCTAGAAGATCTCATTTCAAGTTGGGTAACTGTTTGAAAACGAACCACCCCAAATATCTAAAAAACAAAAATGTTATGTTCAAAATGCCGTTGTTGTGAAGGGGACACTTAATTAGTGTAGTTTTAGACCTCTTGGCCAGGACTGCAGCCACCTCAAAAATCTATAACCTTCTCCACTGCTGTGGCCCCCTTTCTTTGGAGCAGTCAACACTATTTGATTTTGGAACTATTTTCGTCAACATTCCTATAACTAGTAACCTAATTTAATAACTTCTACTCAAAGTTCCTAATAACCACTGACAGTCGCATGCAACTGAGCTAAATTCTTTAGATTACGCCACTCGTCGTTGAGAGTGGCTCTGACGTGATTCAGTGTTACCATTTCTGCCACTTCAGAAGTCGCTGGCGCTCTCTAAGATGGAAAAATTATTCGAAAAGGGACCCAAACAGTGGCGGCTAGCGTATAAGCACTGCAGAACTGCATCACCCCCAATTTCGCTTACGAGTTTTTTTCTCAAAAATTTGTGAACACTTTTCATTACACAATGGTTTGTAGAAATTTTAAATTTTCTCTCATTTTTTTTATAGAAATTTTAGGTTGTTTCACGAAGTTACGACATTTAAAAACATATTTTATTTTTAATTTTGATCAAAATCACATTTTTAAAAACTAATTTTTGTAAAAGTATTAAGGAAGAAATCAATATTTCGAGCAGGAATTAAAATATTAAGAAAAAAACTCAAATTTCTTTGTAATTATTTTCCCAAAATGTTGACATTTTCAATTTCAAGGAAAATCTAAATCCAACCCATCTCGCATTTTACTATTTCTCTAAAAAAATAAGTCAATACGGCATCTTCAAATTTTTACCTCAAATCTCATTTTGTATAAAAATTTTTAGTTTTTTTCAGATATTTCGATTTTTTTAGGAAATTTTGATTTTTTCTGCAGTTTTCATGTTTCCTAAATATTTTATAAAAATAAATTTTCTCGAAATTTCCATTTTTCATAAAAGTGTTGTTCCTAAAATTTCTTCTAGAAATTCTAACTTCTCCAGATTTTTCTTTGTTCCTTCAATTTGCTTAAAATTGTCAAGTTTTTTCACAACACCTTTGACAATTTAAAGTTTATTTTATTTTGTAGTTTTCACAAAAAAAGTTTGGAAAAAACCCTGAAAACTTTATAAAAATTTCAACACTTTAGGAAAAACAATAAATTTCGACTTATTTGTAAAGATTTACCATTTTTTTTTTCAAATTTCGATTTTTTCTCTAAGAGATTCTGCGTTTTTTTTCTATGAAATTTGTGTTTTTCTCTAAACATTTTACACAAAGAACTTTTTTAGAAATTTTGACTTTTTCTGGAGATTTTGTCTTTAAAATATTTTTTCTTATAGAAATTTTGATTTCTCTCTAATCTGATTTGAAAACTTAAAAGTTTTTGAACGAAATTTTAATATTTTAAAGTTCATTTTATTTTGTAATTTTGGTACGAAACTTAAAATTGTTCAGTAAAAATTTAGGGAAAATAAACTACAAATCTGCATAAAAATAAGAAAACTTTGGAAAAAATATTGAAACTTCAAGAAAAAATGAACCTTGCTAACTTCAACCTTTTTTACAATTTGATATTTCTCTTAAAAAATTACAACTACAGTAGGACCAAAGAAAATTCTAAATCGAAATTTCCAATTTTTCTAGAAACGTTAAATTTATTCTTGAAATTTTAAAGTTCGAATTTGAAATTCAAATTTCGATAAAAAAAAAGATCGAAATTTAAAGATTAAACTCAAAGCTTCAAGAGAAAGAAGACTATATTGCTAAAAAAAGTTGAAATTTCTTATTTGTAAACATTTTATACAAAGAATTTTTTTAGAAATTTTGACTTTTTCTGGAGATTTTGTTTTTAAAATATTTTTTCTTGTAGAAATTTTGATTTCTCTCTAATCTGATTTGAAAAATTAAAAGTTTTTGAACAGACGAACAGATAGATCGAGGTTTTCAAAAGTCCAAATATTGAGAAGTTAAAATTTTGGAAAAAGTTTAAATGTTTGGTAGTAAAATTTTGAATCAGTGGAACATGTTTTTAAAAAGTTGAAATTTTAGGTCAAAAAAATTAAAATTTTGAAAAACTGGACCTTTGACTCTTTAAATTTTCGACTTTTTTCTAAATTTTATCCTTGTTTATAATTTTTTTTTGGAAAATTAAAACTTTTTTATTGAAAATTTCGATTCCTAATAATTTCGACTGGTTTTTATTTAAATGTTAACTATTTTTCAAAATTTCGATTTTTTTTTTATCTTTATTTGTTGAAAATTTCGCTACTTCCCAATTTTCGAAATTCTTTCAAACTTTCGATGTTTTTGAAAATTTTATGAAATGTTTGACAGTTTTTCAAAATTTTAATTTCAAAAAGTCGAAAGTCGAAATATTGAGAAGTTAAAATTTTGGAAAAAATTTAAATTTTGATAGTAAAATTCTGAATCGAAGTGGAACATTTTTTTAAAAAGTTGAAATTTTAGGTTAAAAAAATTAAAATTTTGAAAAACTGTCAAACATTTCATAAAATTTTCAAAAACATCGAAATTTTGAAAGAATTTCGAAAATTAGGAAGTAGCGAAATTTTCAACAAATAAAAATCAAAAAATAGTCGAAACTTTGCTTCTCTTCTCTTCTCTTCTCTTCTCTTCTCTTCTCTTCTCTTCTCTTCTCTTCTCTTCTCTTCTCTTCTCTTCTCTTCTTTCTCTTCTCTTCTCTTCTTTCTCTTCCCTTCCCTTCCCTTCCCTTCCCTTCTCTTCTCGTGTCTTCTCTTCTCTTCTCTTCTCTTCTCTTCTCTTCTCTTCTCTTCTCTTCTCTTCTCTTCTCTTCTCTTCTCTTCTCTTCTCTTCTCTTCTCTTCTCTTCTCTTCTCTTCTCTTCTCTTCTCTTCTCTTCTCTTCTCTTCTCTTCTCTTCTCTTCTCTTCTCTTCTCTTCTCTTCTCTTCTCTTCTCTTCTCTTCTCTTCTCTTCTCTTCTCTTCTCTTCTCTGCTTTCTCTGCTCTGCTCTGCTCTTCTCTGCCCTTCTCTTCTCTTCTCTTCTCTTCTCTTCTCTTCTCTTCTCTTCTCTTCTCTTCTCTTCTGTTCTCTTCTCTTCTCTTCTCTTCTCTTCTCTTCTCTTCTCTTCTCTTCTCTTCTCTTCTCTTTTCAGCTCTTCTCTTCTCTTCTCTTCTTTTCTCTTCTCTTCTCTTCTCTTCTCTTCTCTGCTCTTCTCTTCTCTTCTCTTCTCTTTTCAGCTCTTCTCTTCTCTTCTCTTCTTTTCTCTTCTCTTCTCTTCTCTTCTCTTCTCTGCTCTGCTCTGCTCTGCTCTTTTCTGCTCTTCTCTGCCCTTCTCTTCTCTTCTCTTCTCTTCTCTTCTCTTCTCTTCTCTTCTCTTCTCTTCTCTTCTCTTCTCCTCTCTTCTCTTCTCTCTCTCCCTGCAGCGGCTGGTGGCTAGAACTAAAACTCTGGGAAGAAGCCGAATTACAGGCAGTAAAAGAATTACCTCGTTCACAAGTAGTCGTGGGATACTTTCCGAACAGTTCGGAGAATCCTACTGAAAAGATTTTAGGATCCATGAAAGCCCAAAACGAGAGCACGAGCGCAGAGTACTCAAACAGGATAAAGTAAGTAAAGTAAAATAAGTAAAATACTCAATCGAGTAAATGAGAAAACCTCCGCTCAACTCAGGCTATCGGGAACCTTTCTTGTGAACTTTAAGTTTGGTCAAGTTCATCCAAGGCCAAGGACGAGCACACAGAAAGTTAAAGAGCCAGGAAACATAACCAAATTGGCTGAGGCAGCAAAGCCTATGAAAAGTGCATTCCATAAAGAAAACGCCCCTCAGCGGCCTTCGAGAAATGCATCCTCCAAAGGTAAGGCTATTTCACTTTCAAAGAAACCTCCAACCAATGGAAGAAGCAGAAGGGATTCACGAAAGATCCAGACAGGAAAGAGGTCGTAAGCTTCAAAAACAGTAGCACGTAGTAAGTCTCTATCTCTGAATATGAAAGTTTGGCTATCGAAACGCATTAGAGCAACCTCTGTTGTGTTTTTTCATCTTTCTTGGTTTCAGAAGACAAAATTTGTATTTCAATTTCCAAAAATAGAGTCAAAAAATACCTCTATCGGTTGCATCCAAGTAAACCTTCATTATGCAAAAGCTGCCTTGAACGTGCTTAGTCGAAGATCTATTTGGGAGAAACTAGATATAGTGCTCATCCAAGAGCCTTAGGTGAATAGAGGACAAATTAGCGGCCTCCCAATCGAAATATGTAAGCTAATTTATAATGACCAAGTTGAGAAGTGCCCTCCAGAGTTGACTTCTGGCTTAAGCAAATTGTTCACACTCTCTTACAACAAAGGTGTATTCCCTAACATCTGGAAATCCGCTACGGTGCAACCTGTCCTTAAAAAGGGAAAAAGGAATCTAGCTAACAACTATCGCCCTATATCTTTGTTGCCCGTTATGTCTAAAGTGATGGAAAAGGTTACCAACATTGAGATTCTCAAATTTCTGGAGGAAAATAGAATCTTGAACAGGCAATACGGTTTTAGACTACAACGTTCCACTGGCGATCTACTGCCATATGTCCCTCATATCTGTAACTCAACTATGGGAAAACATGGTGAGGCTAGGATTGTGACATTGGATATCTCAAAGGCTTTCGACAGAGTCTGTCACCGATCTCTTCTCACCAAAGTAACATCTTTATGGTCTTCCACCTGGGCTCTGCCATTTGGCATCCAATTTTCTCGCTGACAGATCTCTTCAGGTCATCGTCGATGGCATCTCATCCGAGACATTTGCGATTAATGCAGGAATGCCTCAGGGGTCTGTTCTGTCTCCTACTCTATTTCTGTTACACATAAATGATCTCTTAGAGTCTGGCACCGATCTCTTCTCGCCAAATTAACATCTTATGGTCTTCCTTCTGGATTCTGTCATTTGATATCCAATTTTCCCACTGACAGATCTTTTCAGGTCATCGTCGATGGCATCTCATCCGAGACATTTGCGATTAACGCAGGGCTGCCTCAGGGGTCTGTTCTATCTCCTACTCTATTTCTGTTACATATAAACGATCTCTTAGCTTCAACTTCCAATCCTATATACAGCTACGCAAATGATAGTATCTTTGTGTCATCTTTTTTCTCCGACAAACCATTATCCGTCGCTGCTTTGGATCGACTAAGAGAATAGAAGATACAGATGGTTAATCGAAATCTCGAACTCATTTTGGAATGTGATAAGAAAAATTTGGTTTACTTTAACGATTTGAAAACCTAAGCCGCAGTTTTCTCTAAGAAAACCTTAAGAGATAATGCAACAAACATACTAATGGAGGGTAAAATCCTCTCGATGGGATCTAATCTATCTATCCCAGAAGTGAATGCCAGCACTAACTTCTCTTGGGACGATTATGTGCGCGCCATTGCTAAATCCGTCTCTCAGAAGCTAGGCTTTCTTTTTAGAGCTAAAAAGTACTTCACATCTCATCAGCTATCACTGCAAAGCTCAAGTCAGGCCAACACTAACCAATACTGTTCTCATGTTTGGCCATGTTCAGCCCCAAAACACACTTAAGCTCTCTTGGATTCAATTCAAAGAAGAGCGATTCGCCTAATTGATGACGAGAGTCTGACCGATTCTCTCGAAACACTAGAGCACAGGCGGATGGTTGGTGACTTGTCTCTTCTCTACAACTGCTATGATGGAAGATGCTCGCAGTAATTAATAGCACTGATCCCCACAAGGGCAAGATTCTTGAGGCATACAAAACAATTAAAAACAGCAAATTTCTGTGCGCTCCACTAGAGCACAGGCTTATGGTTGGTGATTTGTTTCTTTTTATAAGTACTATCATGAAAGATACTCGCAGGAACTAATAGGGTTGATCCTTCGAAGGGCAGGATTCTTGAGGCGTACTAGACAGTCGAAGACAGCAAATTCCTGTGCAGTCCAGCTTAATACAGTGAGAACTTCTGTCTACGGACACTTTTTTGTCTATAGAACTTCCAAGTTATGGAACTTGTTACCGAAAGGAATTTTCCCCAAAAAATTACAACCTCTCCTTGTTTAAGAAGGAGGCTCATCGCCATCTAACCTTGTTTCGGCATCCTACTCGCAGTGCTTTGAAAGCATAATGGGATTACCCTTTGCGAGTGGATTAAATCTAAAAAAAAAATTCACCAACACAACAAAATAAATTTCGTATCTTTTCCAGAGTTCATCAAGAAGGACTTAGCAGTAGTAGAGGTGGAAGTGTCAACGTCAGGGGATATGCAAAAGGTAGTCATTGCCTCTGCATATTTTCCTGGGAAAAACACAGTACAATTACCACCAGAGGACGTTAAACGAGTCATTAACTAGTGCAAAGAAAAGCACAAACATCGTAGGCTGTAATGCTAACTCACATCATGCACCATGGGGCAGCACAAACCTAAACTAACGAGATGAATATTTGTCACGTATTAATAAAGACATTATCAATACTGATAACAATTCCACCTTTATAAACAGTGTAAGGAGGGAAGCGTTAGATATAGCACTGGCCAGCACCTTTATAAGTAACTTAATCTATAACTGGAATGTCTTAAAAGATAGGCTTCACACGACGCACGTAATTTCACCTTCGCATTGCGAACAACCCTGGACAGAGCTACAAGAATTAGCAACATTTGGCTAAGCGTTTGGCGACGCTGTTATATTTTTAATGACATTTCTTAAAAATTTTCAATAAACATTTTGATTTGGGTAATATTGGAACATTCACAGTTAAATGTTTTAACTTTTATGACCATTGTAAAACATAAAATAGCTGAGTATATATTTGCTATTATATAACGAATAATTGTGATAAATACATTGAATTATGTCACGACGAATAAATCGAAAGATTCAGATAATAGCAGGATCAAGGGTAGCTAGTATTAGTCGCGTCTGTCACCTTAATTTGATGTATGTGATATAAAATTTTAGGTATTCATGCATATACCAAAACATATAAACATTTTAGACTAGTTCCAGAATAATTAAATTACTTCATATTCGATAACATCAGGAAAAATTCGGTCACTGTTAATTCCTAGTTTTAAGTTTTCACTTCTGTCGGCAGTCTACCGTCTATTTTTTTACATTCAATAACATTTTCATTAATAAGAAATTTGTAATTTAACTAATATCCAATCAATTAAAATACTTTTGTACTTACTCGATGGTCTAAACCTAGAAGCTCCTTCTTCGCACCGTTCCCTGTTGTATAACAAAAGTTTGCAAGTTTTCCAAGGTCCGAAGTATCCAGAGTCTTCTCGAACTCCAACTGGGGAAAAAGAAAAGCGTGAATAATACACAATAAATGTAAATTACTTACACTGACAGAAAATTTAATTTAGAGTTGGTAACAAAGATGAAAGTTGAGCAGAATTGTGGAAAGCAATTAGAATTGCTTTTGTACGCCTCAGTCTTTTAAGAGCTTTATTGCCAGCAAAGCAATTTTATGAGGAAAATGCCCATATAAAAGTTGTAATAAGCAGTTGTTTTGAATAATAAAATTTTAAATGAATGTAAATCATAACGAAATATAACCAGCGTTGGATTTTATTTTTTCTTTAACGTAAAAATTGATCAGCATTATAAAAATAATCACGTCCATCTCCACATCCATATTGTAGTTTATTAATGTAAAATTTTATCTAAATTTAAAACAACACTTTTGTTCCTAATTTCACCTAAATTTGATTTTAAGAATTTGTTTTAAATGTCTATGCTGCGGCTAATATAATTGATTTCTGCGAAAATTGAACTGTAATCAAAACCAATTTCCGTCGTGTGCACTTTCAGTTTTACCAACAATTTGGGTTTGGATTTTACCTAATTACCTCTTAGTAACGTAGCAGGGCGCATCTTATCATTTTATATTTAAGCCCAGCGGCCATGAAAGGGATTTTCTAAATCCATTTATTACAGAAACGAAATTGCAGTTACTAAAGCTCAATAATATGATTTGGATTTATGTCAGAATTTTCAATTATTCTTCGACAGTTCACTCGATCTTATCCGGTTTATTAAATTAAAATTGGCAAATTGAAACTTTGTATTTGTCCAATAAATAATGTTAAAGCTAAACATAATTGCGCGGTAAGTAGATTCTGTCAGATTCCTGCTTCTGTTTGATGTTTCTCTGACATGTAACGTGGAAGATATACCGCTGAAACAAAGGATATTTCAGATGATTATCTCTAATGGAAACCATAAATATAAGTGTCGGAAGGTGGCGAAATGCTTTTAGAAAATATATTTCCCACCTCGTAGTTTCTTTCTATATTCTTAATTGCGCGTCTAGTTTAAAAGTTTTCCGTAGTCCCTCTCTCAATAAACCTGACGTTTTCCGTAAAAGTTACTTCACGTAAAATGTTGCCAGTCGTCAGTCGCAATCGAGACTGAAATTCACCTTCTAAATTACTGAGAAACAAGATTCGACAGCAGAAAATTAGCTCAACTGTAACTGTTCAAAATACCACCATTTATGTAAAAATTATTTTTTTAAAACGTACTTAAAATGTATCTTGTTCAAGTAATTCATTTTGTAATTTATTTCGAAAACTTTAAATCATTTAGGTAAAATTAACTCTGGACGTAAATTATTGTTCACTTATATCTTATTTCTTATATGGGGAGGTTCATAAATAATGTATAAATTCATTACTTATACCTAATTTACGTGTGATTAAAATACTGCGCCTTATCGGTTCGAAGGATTACACTTGGTGAATTGTAACCACTTTATTTAAGAAGTGAACTCGGAACACTACAACTATAATTCACAAACACTATTTCATTAACTAACTTATTCATTGACTTCTAACTAGCTCACTGACTGAGGAAAAGCCGACCGGACCGCCTATTTATAGATCCCGTTACGGGTTCTAGAAGGAACGAGCAGATAAAACTTATCCTTTGCCGAAATTTCTGGAGCGCTTATCTGCCGTTGGCTGAATTATCGCGGACCGCTTCCCCTTATCAAATTTTTCTAGAAAAATTCCTTATACACTAAATTCTATAAAATATTTTTTTGCAACATTTTGGATTTGTTAATCGATAAAAAAACTAATTAATAATCCGATTAGGATTAGTTTGAACAAATAGGCCCCTAAAAATAGCAATTATAAAGATATCTTTTTATATTTAAATGAAGCAAAAGAGGTAGAATTGGCCTCGTTAAACGCATACATGACATTGTTCACAAGCTACCAACAGATTGTTTCATAAATCCGCACATAACGGGAATAGGTAAGAGATGGTTGAATCCGTTATAACATGAATTCCTCTATATTCCCATAGCTTATATTGCTCAATGGCAGTGAACGTTCTACACTTTTAAACGGAAACCCAGCATGGTTTTAATCAGAACTTCATCTCACTTCACAGTTTGCGGTACACATTATGTTTAACCGGCTTAACGTCTTAAATATTAGAATTCAAACTTGAGACTGCAAAGTTTATATTGGACGAAAATCAATTTTCTTCCTAATCTGCATATAGATTTGATCCCTGGAAAACGATATTCTCTTTGCATGATAACAAAAATTGTAGCTATGTGATTCCGATATTCAAATTGAAATGAAAAGGTCACCACCTGTGATTTTTGTTGGAAGAGTTTCGCACGCGAAGGATATATTGCAGATCAGATTTGACCTTTTCATTATCTTATTTAAGTGGATATTTCCAGAGTTAGCACAGGTTTGTTAATTAAAGGCGACACAGTAATTACGGCATAGCCAACTAAAATGTTGGCACCGAGCATTTTAGGGCAATCCGAGGTTTATGTTGTATGTTGTCATAAACGGTGTGACTCGTCACCAGAGAGAGGCTACTCGTTACAAATGAATGCTTTTTCCTTGAGACATTATCGTTAGAGTCACCACTTGATGTTGCGATTGACTGTAGAAAAAATGTGTGTATTTAAAAAAAGACAATTTCTTAGAGAAACAGTTTCTCTCTGAAGATGACAACTTGACTGTCGAAAAGCGTTAGAGCAACCTTTGTTGTGTTTTTTAATCTTTCTTGGTTTCAGGGGACAATTTCTGTATTTCAAACCTCTGTTGTGTTTTTTAATCTTTCTTGGTTTCAGGGGACAATTTCTGTATTTCAAACCTTTATTGCGTTTTTTAATCTTTCTTGGTTTCAGAGGACAAGTTCTGTATTTCAATTTTTGAAGATAACCAAGGATCAGTCCGTTCCATCAAAAAAAAAAAATAAATTATTTCAATAAATCGATTTTTTAAATATCGCTTTTTTAGAAATGTCTGTCTTTTTAAATTTAGTATTTTTTCAAATTTTAACTTTTAACATTTTTTTCTTTTGAAATTTCGTCTCTTTTCAAACTTTCGACCTTTTCAAAAATTTCAACTTTTTTCAAAATTTTGCCCACTTCACTTACTGAAAATTTCGATTTTCTTTACTGATATTCAACGCATCGAACAGTTCGCCTTTTTAAAAAATTTGACCTTTTAAACATTTCAATTTGTTTAATTCAAAATTTCTGAAATTTCAGCTTCGCTGGAAAAATCAGTTTTATTGAATTTTTCTATAATTCCGATTTTATTTGGAAATTTTGAATCTTTTATCAAAATTTCGACTTTTTCAAAATTTTCACTTAAAAATTTTTATTCATACAATGTTTAACTACCCAAAATATTAACTCTTTTCAAAATTGTACTTTTTTAAAAATTTCTTTTTTCCCTTTCAAAAATTCAAAATTTTTTGGAAAGCTTGTCACCAAAGATTTTCCTAAATGATGTCCATCTTTTTGACAAATTGTATTTTTTCAAAATTTCGAATTTTTGTCAAAACTTGAAGTTTTAAGACTTTTGACTTTCTAAATTTCGACTCTTTTTTAAATCTCCCCCTTTAAAAAAAAATGTTTTTTTTATTTTCGGCTTTTAAAAATGTAGATATGAATTTGGAAAATTTCGACACCTTTTGAAAACCTTAACTTTTTGAAAATTTTGACATTTTTTCAAATGTCCACTTTATTTTTCAAAATTTTAACTTTCTTAAAGGTTTTTTTTTGAAAATTTCTTCGTTTTACCAAAATTCCTGAATATTTTGAAATAGTCGACTTTTAATGTTAACATAATTCTTCAGATTTTTGGTGGAACGGAGTGGTCCTTGGTTATCTTCAAAAATTGAAATGCAGAACTTGTCCCCTGAAACCAAGAAAGATTAAAAAACACAACAAACGTTGCTCTAACGCATTTCGACAGCCAAGCTGTCATCTTTAGAGTGATACTAAGAATCTCTTTGTAGCTGACATCTCTCAGTATCTCTCTGAAGATGACAGCTTGGCTGTCGAAATACGCCAGACGAAACGTTTCTTGTGTTTTTAAATCTTTCTTGGTTTCAGGGAACAAGTTCTGTATTTCAAGAATTCTTCAGAGGTTTGATTTTTTAAATCCTAATTTTTTAAGAAAATTTTGAAGTTTTTTGAAAACTCGTCATTTTTCAAAATTTTGATTTTTGAAAATTTGTACTTTCCTTAAAATTTTGCCTTTATCTAAAAATAACGATTATTTTTTATTGATTCTTGGATTTTTTTTGCAAAATTTTCGTTGCATCTTAAAGTTTTTGATTTATTTAAAAAATTTAAACTTTTTTTCAAAATGTCGATCTTTTTCAACATTTTGGCCTTTTTAAATATCATACTTCTTTTTGAAAATGTCGACATTGGTTTTCTTTTCAAGATTTGTGACTTTTTAACTTTTTTCTCAAAGTTTTAATTAACGAAACTTTTAAAATTGTTGATAATTTTGACCTTTTTTCGGAATTTAGGCTCTCCAAAAATTTAGGTGTTTGGGAGATTTCCCTGAAAATTCTTGATTTTTTTTTTAAATCTCGACATTTTCACATCTCTTCTCTTCTCTTCTCTTCTCTTCTCTTCTCTTCTCTTCTCTTCTCTTCTCTTCTCTTCTCTTCTCTTCTCTTCTCTTCTCTTCTCTTCTCTTCTCTTCTCTTCTCTTCTCTTCTCTTCTCTTCTTCTCTTCTCTTCTCTTCTCTTCTCTTCTCTTCTCTTCTCTTCTCTTCTCTTCTCTTCTCTTCTCTTCTCTTCTCTTCTCTTCTCTTCTCTTCTCTTCTCTTCTCTTCTCTTCTCTTCTCTTCTCTTCTCTTCTCTTCTCTTCTCTTTCTCTTCTCTTCTCTTCTCTTCTCTTCTCTTCTCTTCTCTTCTCTTCTCTTCTCTTCTCTTCTCTTCTCTTCTCTCTCTTCTCTTCTCTTCTCTTCTCTTCTCTTCTCTTCTCTTCTCTTCTCTTCTCTTCTCTTCTCTTCTCTTCTCTTCTCTTCTCTTCTCTTCTCTTCTCTTCTCTTCTCTTCTCTTCTCTTCATCTTCTCTTCTCTTCTCTTCTCTTCTCTTCTCTTCTCTTCTCTTCTCTTCTCTTCTCTTCTCTTCTCTTCTCTTCTCTTCTCTTCTCTTCTCTTCTCTTCTCTTCTCTTCTCTTCTCTTCTCTTCTCTCTCTCTTTCTCTTCTCTTCTCTTCTCTTCTCTTCTCTTCTCTTCTCTTCTCTTCTCTTCTCTTCTCTTTCTCTTCTCTTCTCTTCTCTTCTCTTCTCTCTCTTCTCTTCCTCTTCTCTTCTCTTCTCTTCTCTTCTCTTCTCTTCTCTTCTCTTCCTCTTCTCTTCTCTTCTCTTCTCTTCTCTTCTCTTCTCTTCTCTTCTCTTCTCTTCTCTTCTCTTCTCTTCTCTTCCTCTTCTCTTCTCTTCTCTTCTCTTCTCTTCTCTTCTCTTCTCTTCTCTTCTCTTCTCTTCTCTTCTCTCTTCTCTTCTCTTCTCTTCTCTTCTCTTCTCTTCTCTTCCTCTTCTCTTCTCTTCTCTTCTCTTCCTCTTCTCTTCTCTCTCTCTCTCTTCTCTTCTCTTCTCTTCTCTTCTCTTCTCTTCTCTTCTCTTCTCTTCTCTTCTCTTCTCTTCTCTTCTCTTCTCTTCTCTTCTCTTCTCTTCTCTTCTCTTCTCTTCTCTTCTCTACTCTTCTCTCTTCTCTTCTCTTCTCTTCCTTCTCTTCTCTACTCTTCTCTTACTCTTCTCCTACTCTTCTCTACTCTTCTCTACTCTTCTCTTCTTTTCTCGTCTCTTCTCTTCTCTTCTCTTCTCTTTCATTTTATTTCGACCTTTTCTCGAAGTTTTGATTTGTTTCTTTCAAAATTACCACTTAGTTTCGAAATTTTGGCTCCTTCTCTAAATTGCGACTTCTATTTGAAAAATTGGACACTTTTTTTTAAATTTCGTCTTTTTCTTAAATTTCAAACTTTTATTAAAATTTCGTTTTGGCTTAGAAATTTCGACCTGTATTTATAATAACGACTTTTTTTGAAAATTTGACAAATTGCAAAAAAATGAAATTCTTGACAACTTGGACAATTTGAAAAATCGACCTTTTTGAAAATTTTGACTTTCTGGAAGTTTTCGGCTATTTTAAAATCGTGGATTTTTTAAAATTTCCTGTTGTTGAGCCTAAATTGAGGGTTTAATTATTAAGATCGGCTAAATATAAACTTAACTATTTATTTCACGTACTCTTTACACAAAATGTAGGATAAGAAAATGTTTTTTTTATAATTTTTATTTGAAATACAGAACTTGTCCCCTGAAACCAAGAAAGATTAAAAAACACAATAAAGGTTGCTCTAACGCGTTTCGATAACCTGTTCGTTTACGTTTGTACCCTAACTTTGGTCACTGAACGTACCTAAATAAAAAACGTTTCAAAACGTATATATCCTAAAAGGGTAAACGTTCGAAATGTATTAAAATACAAAACTTGTCCTCTGAAACCAAGAAATATTAAAAAACACAACAATGGTTGCTCGAACACGTTTCGACAGCCAAGCTATTATCTTCTCTTCTGTATTTTTAGGTATCTCTCTGAAGATGATAGCTAGGCTGTCGAAACGCGTTAGAACTACCTTTTTTTGTGTTTTTTAATCTTTCTTGGTTTCAGGGGACAAGTTTTGTATTTTAATACATTTCGAACGTTTACCCTTTTAGGATACATACGTTTTGAAACGTTTTTTATTTAGGTACATTCAGTGACCAAAGTTAGGGTACAAACGCAAACGAATGGTTTCGGGTTACCAATAACGCTGATTTGAACTCCCGACCTGCTCTGGTGTCTCGTAGGTACATCTACCTATGAATGGATCCCGCAATACATTTAAAAAAACGTGGGATCGGCATCTAGGTTCGAACTCGGACCCCGTCACGCACGAAAACGAAGCATTTATTGTAGACCACTAGACCACTCCCGCTTGCAGTTTTTAAATCTAAACTGGCCTGATAATCTAACCCTACCCCTCAAGTTAAATTGAATACGCGAAAATGTGTATACAGTGTTTAAAATTGTTTTAGTTTGATTAATATTAGTTCTTTTCTCTCCGTAAGTAAAAATTGCTTACATTAGAAAAGAAAAAATACTGGCAAAATTCCGACAAGCGTCAATTCGAAATGCGGCGTGCGAGATACGCGAGACAACAGCAATAAAAACACGCCTCACGCGAAACGTAAAATTTAACGTCTCTACGCGATTCCTTGTTAATGACTTATTACTTTTTGCCTATTACATTCGAACTTATTGATGTTTTTGTTTACATTTTTGATCTGTCAATTTTGGATATTGCTTCTGTTGGGAAATTGCTTTTTCTTTGAGATTGGAATCTCGTATCGGTAACCATTATAAAGAAACGATTAGCAGCTTTATACTATGTAGCATTAACTGTTTATTTATATAGAAATAAACGTTAGTGAGCGAGACCTTGATTATAAGATAGGGCAGTTGAAATCTGGTGAATTGGGGACTTCAGGAAGGCACTTGTGAAACCCTTTTGGATATTTTTAAGAACGGACCAAAAATGTTATGAACATTAAACAGTTTATTGAAGCCAGAAGGAGATGACGTAAAATTACATCGAGTTTAAAGAACAATTAATAGCATCTTACAGTTTTTTTAAATCGAAGTTTAATGTATCCTTTTCATGTTGCTGAGGAGCGACCTATTTTCTTATAAATTCAAGTAGCGTAGAAAACTGCCTATGAAGTACTTGCCAGATGCATGCAGGTATTATTATTTTAATCTATTAAAATTTTTAAACTTAATTTTACATAATTTGCATATCGACTCATCCAACAAAGACTGTATTAACTTATTATTTACAGTACTGAGCTTTTCAGCGCTATGCGAGATAATAGCAGGTATGAGCTGCTGTTATTATTATTATTACCTCGAGTTACACCCGAGGACTCATTTCACCGCAAGGCTGAGTCGACCTTGGAAACCAGAGCGTTTCTTAAAAACGGGCGATTCCAGCGAGAATCGAACCCAGCTCTCTTAGTTTGTAGTCCAGCACTCATACTACCGGACCACGGTCCCCCTAAAGACTAGATCGCATTCGAATTTGAAAGATGTAAAAACTAGCAATAATTTTAATTTACAAACTACGAAATTTTTATTTTTGATATTACAATTTGAAAATAAGAAAAAACACTGTTGTATTATAATTTTAAGTTTTCCCTTCTGTGGGCAGTCTCCATAACTGTTCAGTTTTTTTTAATTGGGAACGTTTTAAAGAATTTTTTATTCTTCGGTGGAATTAGCGGTTCCTAAGCTTGAAAAGACTTTTTTTTTTAGTTATCGACAGAAAGCTATGTTTGTCAACAAAACTACACATCGCGTTATTCCTAGTCAACCGGTTAATACAGCGCTTACTTGACGTCGTTAATTAAATTTTAAAGCGAGATGATGAGCAGCCGAACATGAGTAAAACTGTGGTAATTTCTTCAAATGTCTTAAACAAACTAGCTATTTAACGAGGCAAAACTTCTATTGTCTAAAATTACTGTCTGTAATTAAGAAATGAACTGAATTCATTTGCATTTCCGAATTACCTAAAACCTAGATAATGCAACATAAGCGTCTTGACTTTATTACTTGCGCGAGCAATTAAAATTCAAATTAAAATAGTAAGAAGTTGGCTTACTTAACCAACTTGAACTAGATAACTACTTTGTTCATTAGTCAACTGTTGAAGCGAAATTAAATTTCGCCGGGTCTTCTGCTACGAATTCCGTGAATCATTCGACAAATATCATAAAAACGTGTTGTAACACTCGATATATGATTTAAGGGATATTAGCCATCGGACAAGTCCAACAAATGTTGACAAATACCACACTTTCGTTATTTCTGATGGATTAAACTAAAACCAGGTTAAAAATGATTGATTCTCATTCATTAAATCATTTAAATGCCACTTAAGCTGGATTGCACACCACGAGCGATGGTCATGGCTTTCTATTTTATCGAATAACGCTCCAGACACGAATTTTTAAAATAAAACCGACTCTATCTGGAGTATTAATATTTCGATACAATTAAAAAGAAAATAAACGAATTTTGTGAGAAAGTCCAATTTTTCAAAAAAAAAATCAATTTTAAATGGAAATGTCTAGCAATATATCGAATTTTAGAATAAAAGTCAAAATTTACAGAATAAGATGAATTTCGAACAACAACAGAGAACCAAATTTAAAAAAGAAATTAAAAACAAAATTGACAGTTAACAAAAAAACAAAACGGACTTCGAAAAAAATGACGATTTTTGAAAAATACGTACAAGAGAAGGAAGAGAAGGAAGAGAAGGAAGAGAAGGAAGAGAAGAGAAGAGAAGAGAAGAGAAGAGAAGAGAAGAGAAGAGAAGAGAAGAGAAGAGAAGAGAAGAGAAGAGAAGAGAAAAGAAGAGAAAAGAAAAGAAGAGAAATAAAGAGAAGAGAGAAAGGGAGAAGATAAGAGAAATGAAAAGAAGAGAGATTTATAGAGAATTTTTTTAGAAGGTCGATTGAAAATTTTTCAATTTTTTTTAAATTTCAACATTTTTTAAACATTTTGACTCTGGAATTTTAGATTATTTCTCAAAATATTAACTGCAAAATTTAGAATTTTGTTGAAAATTTCGTCATTTTTTGAAATACTCGAATTTCTTTAAGAATGTTAAAGATTTTACACTTCGTGACTTTTTAGAAAATCTTTTTGGACATTTTAATTTTCTATGAAAACTTTAACATTTTACAAAATTTCGATTGTTTTAAACAATGTGAATTCAAATCGACTTTGTCAAAATTTTAACTTTTTTGAAAATTTCAACATTTTTCTTAAACTTCTCCGCTCTTTTCAAAATATTAACTTTTATTAAAAATATCAACTCCAAATTTAGACTTCTTTCATAAATTTGAACATTTTTGAAAATTCAAATTTCAAATTTTCAATTTTATGGGAAATTTCATTAGTTCGAAATTTTGACATTTTTTAAATGTAACCTGATTTTTAAAATATCTTATTTCTTGAAAATTTTAACTTTTTTTTAATTTCGATTTTTTTAGATTCCTGCTTTTTTGAAGATTGGCTTTCAAATTTTCGATTTGATATTTTTTCGAAAATAATGCCTATGTTCTACTTGGAACATATTCATACTTATAGGTATACCGACTGACTGAATTGATGCCGTGATAGGTTTAACAAATGTATAATAACAGTTATAAAACGCAAACAAAAGAATTTTCTAGGAATAAAGTTATGAATCATCCTGACCAAGATGTATTAATGTGAAAGTGTTGACATTTAATAGTTCTTCAATCACGCTCTTTTGCAGAAATGAGAGTTTTATTTGAGCCATTAAACTACGGTTAACCTGAATTTATGAAATTTGCTGCTAATATTTATTATAAACGTGGAAATTATAATTATTTACTTTACTTAATATGTTTACCTCAACTATTTGGTCAACTATTTCACGTTCTGTTGTTATATCTCATGAGAAGTAGCTCACAAAGCTAAATAAATTTCTTAAATGTGACTAGGAGCCATAAAAACAATTATCATGAGAACGCGGGACGCCTGCGGAACAACAGAACAAAAGAATGCACAATAACTGTATTTTTAAACCATAATGAAACGAGCAAAAAGATTACTTTCTATCTGCTCCAACGATCGACTTCCCAAGAGACAAAGTTAGGAATGTTTCGAGATGTTGCACAAATCTCAAGACCTCCAATTCGCCATTTCCTTTCTGACATTCTGTAACTAACGTCGCCTGTAAAAGTAATTTAAATAACGAATGCATCTCCTCTTAGAGATAGAAGCTAATTAATTTGACACTTTATTAAACCTACAACCCTATTTCGCCGTAGTTCGCTCGAGGGCGCCCAAATCTAATTAAAGTATGACCCTTTTTATTATGAAGCGAGTTAATTAAATCAAAATGTTGTTGTAATAAAGACGCAATGTTCGAGGTTATTATGAAAGAAGTTCGCATAAACAAACTTTAAGATTTTAATCCCCTAAAGTAAAAAAAGTTTATACTTTAAATTACGGAAAAGTTTTACCAGGAAAATGCTCGCTAACTATTAGAGAAGAGGGTCTAATGAACTATTTATAAGCAGAATGAAACAAGCAGCTAATTTTTTGATTATTATCTTATAGATATTATACCTTTTAATAAAAATCGTTATGAAGGTCCTAAGTTTTTCAAAAAATCATCTTCGTTTAAGAAAAGTAAATATTTACTTAATTCTCAAGTTACTTATAAAAATAAATCGGTTCCAAATCTATGTTAATTTGAACTCTTTTTCTTGAAATCGCACAGAATTTGGCTCTTTCAGCATAAACTTCTTATTCTGAAACACTCTGTATATTAGATCATTTAGATGTTTGAAAATTTCATTTTTTTTAAATTTGATTTTTAAAAAAATGTCTATCTTATTTCAAAACTTTTACTTTCTCTCGAAACTTCGAATTTTTGCATCTTCGACTTTTTGAGATTTTGATCTTTAACTATCAAAACTTCAAATTTTTCTTGAAGTTTTTACTCTTTTCAGGATTTGGACTCTTTTCAAAATATCCACCTTTTTTCAAAATTTTGATGTTTTTTTGAAAATTTCATCCGAAAAATTCGACTTTTAAAAAATGCCTAGTTTATTTCAAAATTTTTGCTTTTTCTCAACACTCGAATTTTTCTATCTTCGAATTTTTGAAATTTTCTCCTTATCCTGAAAATTTTGATTTTTTAAAAGTACTTTGCCTAATTTCAAAATTTCTATTTCAGCTTTTATATTAATTTAAATTTCATTTGAAAAATTCGAATTGTCAAAATTTCGTCATTTTAGAAGCTTGGATTTTTTTCAAATTTTAATATTCGGAAATTTCCAAATTTTTTTGTAGGATGATAATTTTTTTTTAATTTCGATCTTTTACTATCAAAATTTTGATCTTTTACTATCAAAATTTTGATCTTTAACTGTTTTTCTCTTTCCTTCTTCTTTTTCCCTTCACCCTTCTCTCTTTTGTCTTCACCTTTCCCTCTTTTCTTTTTCTCTTTTTTCTTCTCTCCACTTCCTTCTTCTTTCTCTATTCGTTTTTTTCTGTTTTCTCTTCTCTCTTCTTCCTTTTCTTTTCTCTGTTCTTCCTTCATTCTTCTCCCTACTTACTTCTGCTTTCATTCTTTTGCCTTCTTCTTTCTTCCTTCTTCCTTCTTCTTTCTTCCTTCTTTCTTCTTTCTTCCTTCTTCTTTATTTCTTCTTTCTTCTTTCTTCTTTCTTCTTTCTTCTTTCTTCTTTCTTCTTTCTTCTTTCTTCTTCCTTCTTTCTTCTTCCTTCTTCCTTATTCCTTTTTCCTAATTTCTTCTTCCTAATTCCTTCTTTTTTATTTCTTCATCCTTTTTTCTTCTTTCTTCTTTCTTCTTTCTTCTTCCTTCTTTCTTCTTCTCCTTCCTTCTTTCTTTTTCTTTCTTCCTTTTTCCTTCTTTCTTCTTCCTTCTTGCTTCCTTCTTCTTCTTTCTTCCTCTTTCCTTTTTCCTTCTTTCTTCTTCCTTCTTGCTTCCTTCTTCTTCTTTCTTCCTCCTTCCTTTTTCCTTATTTCTTCTTCCGTTTTCCTGCTTCTTTCTTTCTTTCTTTTTCCTTTCTTTTTTCTCTTTCCTTCTTCTTTTTGCCTTCTCCCTTCTCTCTTTTGTCTTCACCTTTCTCTCTTTTCTTTTTCTCTTCTTTCTTCTCTCCTCTTCCTTCTTCTTTCTCTATTCTCTTTTTTCTCTTTTCTCTTTTCTCTTTTCTCTTTTCTCTTTTCTCTTTTCTCTTTTCTCTTTCCTCTTTTCTCTTTTTTCTTTTCTCTTTTCTCTTTTCTCTTTTCTCTTTTCTCTTTTCTCTTCTTCCTTTTCTTTTCTCTGTTCTTCCTTCATTCTTCTTCCTACTTCCTTCTGCATTCATTCTTTTGCCTTCTTGCTTCTTCTTTCTTCCTTCTTCTTTCTTCCTTCTTTCTTCTTCCTTCCTTCTTCTTTCTTTTTCCTTCTTCCTTATTCCTTCTTCCTCATTCCTTCTTTTTTATTTCTTCATCCTTTTTTCTTCTTTCTTCTTTCTTCTTCCTTCTTCTTTCTTCTTTCCTCCTTACTTATTCTTATTTCTTCCTCATTCCTTCTTTCTACTTCCTTCTTCCTACTTCCTTCTTCTTTATTTCTTCTTCCTTCTTTCTTTTTCCTTCTTCTTTCTTCCCTTTTTCTTCCTTTTTTCTTTTTCTCTTTTCTTCTTGCTTTTTCTTTTTGCTTCTCTAATTTGGCTTTACCTTTTCTCTTTTTTCTTTTTTCTTTTATCTTCTCCCTTGTCCTTTCTCTCTTTTTTTCCTCTTTTCTCTTCTCTCTTTTCCCTTTTCTTTTCTCCGATTTTTCTTCATTTTGCCTCCTTCTTCCTTATTTTTTTTCTTCTTCTTTCTTCCTTCTACTTTCTTCATTCTTCTTTCTTCTTTCTTCTTTCTTCTTTCTTCTTTCTTCTTTCTTCTTTCTTCTTTCTTCTTTCTTCTTTCTTCTTTCTTCTTTCTTCTTTCTTCTTTCTTCTTTCTTCTTTCTTCTTTCTTCTTTCTTCTTTCTTCTTTCTTCTTTCTTCTTTCTTCTTTCTTCTTTCTTCTTTCTTCTTTCTTCTTTCTTTTTTCTTTTTTCTTCTTTCTTCTTTCTTCTTCCTTCTTCCTTCTTCCTTCTTCCATTCTCCATTCTTCCCTCTTCTTTCTTCCTTCTTCCTTCTTCCTTCTTCCTTCTTCCTTCTTCCTTCTTCCTTCTTCCTTCAACCTTCTTCCTTCTTCCTTCTTCCTTCTTCCTTCTTCCTTCTTCCTTCTTCCTTCTTCCTTCTTCTTTCTTCCTTCTTTCTTCTTCCTTCTTCCCTCTTCCTTTTTCCTTCTTCCTTCTTTCTTTTTTTTTCTTCCTTTTTCCTTTTTCCTTCTTTTTTCTTCCTTCTTCTTTCTTTCTTCTTCCGTCTTCCTCCTTTCTTCTTCCTTTTTTTATAATTTAATAATAATAATAATTTTATAAGTGGAAAAGTATGTTGTGATGTATATTCCTGTTGTGTTGTATATCACTGCGCCACCTGCCCTGCTATTTTATAGCAACCTTCCTACTCGAGAATATTTTTCGCTTCAATTGGCCAAAAGGCTGAGCAGCTATCAGAAATAAATGTATGTGCTGCTATCAAGTTCATAAGTAAAACAATTCGAACTCTTTTAATTTAACAAACCATGAAATTGCAAAAACTGTTTGTAACTTTGGATAATTGATTACATAAAACCCTTTATACACACGTATGGAAGGTATTTTTTAATTTGAAAAATTATTCATCGAAACTTTGCTCCAGTACGCAACTATTTATAAATTAACTGCCCATAAATTAATTAAATAATGAGATATTATTTTTATTTTTTGAAATATTACGATTTCCATACTTCAATGTTTAATAAACATGAAATGTTTAAAAAAAACGTATGAATGGCGCCATGCTAACCTACATAACGAACTAATGCAGCTACAGGTGTTCTACCTGACCGCGCAATTGGTCAATAACCCTTGGTGTTCCCTTCCATAACAATGAAGTCATCGTTATTTGACTTTGTGTTCGACACAAATCATCGTTACTGATTGAAGTGCCGTATTTCCTAACTTTTTATTCATTCCGCAATGTTAATTAAAAATGTAGGCTTGCGTTGGATTCTTTCTCGTTTTTAAATGGCCCATTATTGTGACAATTCCCCTTAAAAAGGACAATGTGCTTGTTTGAAGTATTTTTATTAAAAGGAGGAGGAAATGCCATCACTGATTGAGCCTAATGCACATTAAAAAAAATTTAAAACGTCTTTTGTTTGTACTGTTCCAAGGACGTGGAGTGTTTCTGCATTGTACGTGAATCCTTATATTTTAATTGTCGCCGGTCCCCTGCAATTAAATCATTACTTCCAATTTTGCGAACAATGCCAGCAATTCCAGCAATGGTAAATTCGTCTGTTTCGTTCTTCAATGAACTTTAAATGTATAGAATTTGTAACCTCCATCATTTATATTCAAGGTCTAGAACACGTTACCCAATTAGATTTATTCCGTTGGCATCCACTTTTATACTGACTGAAACGCTAAAATTGAATAGAAGATTCCTTATGACTTCTAATCTAACAACTGTAGCATTCATTCTGCTTTTACCTTGTGACAGTGAATAATACGAGTATATCCTTCTCCTCCCACGATCGATTTCATATTTTAATAAATAAAGAAAAGACGACCTGTGTATAAAAATAAAAGAAGACGTTTGAAGGTTTACTTATTAATTTATATAAATTTTGTTATACGATCGTATCTAAATTTTACAATCCATTTTGCATAAATTATATGGATAATGTCAATTGCATTTTAAACCTATTTAATAAATCGCTAAAGACTGACTCTCACAGATAACGCACACCCTACACAGTTGGATCGAAGAGCAAGAAATTTCACATACGTGTTCACTGTAATACGTAGGTGAGCACGAAGAGATGATTTTACAAAATTCAGCCTCTAAGATGGTAAAGATGGGCATTAATGGGATTTTTATCTAATTAATAATACCCAAGATTGTAATTAAAGTTGCCCATCATCAACTTTACTGCGCTACATAATATACAGTGTTGCGATAAAGTTTGAAACAAAATTCCTAACATGTACTGTTTTCAAGAAAAATCGAGGTCGATTCATTGACGTCATCATTGGTTTTTTAAATAGCAGCCCCGATTTATTTTTGCTATTTTTTGTAGTCCTTTTTACTACTGAATTGAGGATGTAAAAATAATTATACCGTACATAGGAATTTTTCAAAAAAAAAAACGAAATTACTTTAAAAGATAAAAATTTATCTTTCATTGGATAACTTGAAATACAAATTTTGTCCTCCCCTTAAACCAAGAAAGATTCAAAAACACAACGTTAGCGCAACCTTTGTTATGTTTGTTAACCTTTGGTTTCAGGAGACAATTATCATGAAAACAAGTGCTACACCTTACTCGGAAGGACAAGACAATAAATTAGATAGTAAGACAATAAATTAGATAGCAAGAATTAGAATTCTAATGCACAGACCAATAGATTAGAGCATTTATTAGATAAGAAGTTTGGAAACCTCATTCTGGTCTGTGCACTAGAATGCTTGTCTTGTCAAGAATTCTAATGCACAGGCCAATAAGTTTGAACAGTTATTAGATTCGAAGTTTGGAAACCTATTGGTCTGTGCATTAAAATCCTTGTCTTCTGGGATCTTCCTAGAGAGCAACCGTTTCGCTAGGTGTTTGTGTTTCAGCTGTTGGTAGTTCAGCTACCTACGATTCACTATACACGCCTAGAGGGATGCGTGATTTGGAGTCCAGGCTGTATTCTACTTGCATCCAACAAGACAAGAAATTTTGCTTTGTACATCACGAAGTGCAAGTCTTTCTATTCCTTCATATCAAGAAATACTTGTGCCTAATTTTTCTTATAACAAAATAATAGTGCTTTATGAAAACAAATAATTAGTTCATTTATTGTAAATCAGATTCAAGTTGAATTAAATTTGGAAATTGTTACAATTATATAAATGTTAATATGTTAAATATTTCTAGAATTGATAAATTTTGGGAAGTACCGACCACATCGAGAAATGCCTGTTACATAATTTAATTAATTATATCCATTGGGTTAGTCATTCATAATTGAATATTATTGTGCTAAATTTTACTCTGCTGAACGTAATTGTCCTAGCGCATAAAAGAATGTCAATCCGACGTGTTATTCGGTGATACTCTTTTACAATAAATATTAATTGTAAACTTGTTTGTAAGCCTAATTATTGCCATTTTACCCACCAACGCTTTAACCTAGTTCATAAAATTATATTTATACTCAAGGTGGGAACCGCTCACGATAACCGACGAGTTATGCGATCGATTGTTGAATTATTATTACCTGAACTTTGCAGTTTATGGCTTATCAAAATGCCATTGGCATATGACGTACAGAATGTGATAAGAACAATATTTTACAGCAACAAGCGTAAACAGTTTTTAAAATTAGTAGTGAAATGTTTAATAAAAAACGCATTCAGTAAAAAAAATGTATTTAATTGACGTGCTGATTTGATTAGCTCTGAAATACAGTATTGGAAAAGTTTGCTTGGTCATCCGACTTATGATAAAGACAAACTCAGGAGCAAGGCAAGTGAGTGAACGAGTGAGTGAGTGTGTGTGTGTGTGTGTGTGTGTGTGTGTGTGTGTGTGTGAGTGAGTGAGTAGGTGAGTGAGTGAGTGAATGAGTAAGTGAGTGAGAAAGCGAATGAGTGAGTGAGTGAGTGAGCAAGTGAAACACACGGAGAGAGAGAGAGAGAGAGAGAGAGAGAGAAGGAAACAAAGAAAATAGAAAAAAGAAATTAGAAGTCAGAAAGAAGAGGAGAAAAGGGAAAGGGAAAAAGAAAGAAAGAAAGAAGAAGAAAGAAGGAAGAGGATGAGGAAAGAGAGAAGCCAAAAAAAGAGAGAATAGGAAAAAGAGAAGAAAGAAGAGAGAAAAGGAAAAACAAAAAAAAGACAAAAGAGAGAAAGGAGAAGGGAGAATGAAGGAGGAAAAAGGAAAGAAGGAAAGAGGAAGGAAAAAGGAGGAAGAAGAAAGAAGGAAGAAGGAAAAAGAAAGAAGAAAAAAGGAAGAAGGGAGAAGGAAGAAATACGAAGGAAGGAGGAAGAAAAAAGAAAGAAGGAAGAAAAATGAAGGAAGAAGGAAGAAAAAAGAAGGAAGAAGAATGAAAGAATAAGAAATAAGAATGAAGGAAAGACGGAGGAAAGAAAAGGAAAAGAAAAGAGGAAAAAAAGAGAGAAAGGACAAGGGAGAAAAGAGAAGAAAGAAGAGAAAAGTGAAAAAGGTAAAGCCAAAAGAGAGAAGCAAAAAGGAAAAAGAAAGAGGAAGGACAAGGGTGAACAGAGAAGAAAGAAGAGAAAAGTGAAAAAGATAAAGCCAAAAGAGAGAAGCAAGAAGGAAAAGGAAAGAAGCAAAGGGAAAAATGAAGAAAAGAAGAAAATAGGAAGAGAGAATAAGGAAGAAGAAAGAAGAAGGAAGGAAGAAGGAAGAATGAAGAAGGAAGGAGGAAGAAAGAAGAAAAAAAAAGAAGGAAGAAGAAAGGAAATTGAAGAAATAACGGAGAAAAGAAAAGGAAAAAGAGAGAAGAAAAAAGAGGAAAAAAGAGAGAAAGGACAAGGAAGAAGGGAAAAAAAGAAGAGAAAAGAGAAAAGGGAAAAAGGTAAGGCCAAAGAAGAGAAGCAAGAAGAAAAAAGCAAGAAGGAAAGAGAAAAAAAGGAAGAAAAAAGGAAGAAAGAAGAAGGAAAAAGAAAGAAGAAAGAAAAAATAAAGAAAAAGGAAGTAGAAAGAAGGAATGAGGTAAAAGTAAGAATAAATAAAAAGAAAAGAAGAAAGAAGAAGAAAGAAAAAGGAAGAAGAAAAAAGGAAAAAGAAAGAAGAAAGAAGGATGAAGGAAGAAGGAAGAAGAAAGAAGGGATAAGAAATAAATGAGAAGGAAGAGAGAAGAAGGAAGAAAAAAGAAGGAAGACGGAAGAAGGAAGAAGGAAGAAGGAAGAAGGAAAAAGGAAGAAGGAATAAGGAATAAGGAAAAAGAAAAAAGGAATAAGGAAGAACGAAGAAGGAAGAAGGAAGAAGGAAGAAGGAAGAAGGAAGAGGAAAAAAGAAGAAGGTAGAGGAAAAAAGAAGAAGGAGGAAGTGAGAAGGAAGAAGGAAGAGGGAAGAAGAAAGAAGGAAGAAGAAAGGACGGAGAAAAGAAAAGGAAAAAGAGAGAAGAGAAAAGAGGAAAAAAAGGGAGAAAGGACAAGGAAGAAGGGAAAAAAAGAAAATAAAAGAGAAAAGGGAAAAAAGTAAGGCCAAAGAAGAGAAGCAAGAAGAAAAAAGCAAGAAGGAAAGAGAAAAAGAAAAAAGGAAGAAAAAAGGAAGAAAGAAGAAGGAAAAAGAAAAAAGGAAGAAGAAAGAAGGAAGAAGGAAGTAGGAAGAAGGAATGAGGAAAAAGTAAGGATAAATAAGGAGAAAAGAAGAAAGAAGAAGGAAGACGGAAGAAGAAAGAAGAAAAAAGGATAAAGAAACAAAAAAGAAAGAATTAGGAAGAAGGAAGTAGGAAGAAAAAATGAGGAAGAAGGAAAAAGGAAGAAGCAAGAAGGAAGAAGAAAGAAGGAAAAAAGGAAAAGGAAAAAAGAAGAAGGAAAAAGGATAAAGAAAGAAGAAAGAAGGAAGAAGAAAGAAGGAAGCAGGAAAAAGAAGAAGAAGAAGAAGAGAAGAAGGAAGAAAAAGAAAAGGAAAGAAGAAGAAGAAGGAAGAAGGAAGAAGGAAGAAGGAAGAAGAAGAAGGAAGAAGGAAGAAGGAAGAAGGAAGAAGGAAGGAGAAAAAAAGAAGGAAAAAGAGAGGAAGAAGGAAGAAGGAAGAAGGAAGAAGGGAGAAGGAACAAGAAAGAAGAAAGAAGAAAGAAGGAAGAAGGAAGAAGAAAGAAGGAAGAAGAAAGAAGGAAGAAGGAAGAAAAAAGAAGAAAGAAGAAAGAAGAAAGAAAAAAGAAGAAAGAAGGAAGAAGGAAGAAGGAAGAAGGAAGAAGAAAGAAGGAAGAAGAAGGACTAAGAAAAAAGAAAGAAGGAAGAAAGAAGAAGAAGAAAGAAGGAAAAAGGAAGAAGAAAGAATAAAGAAAAAGTAGAAAAGAAGAAAGACGAAAGAAGGAAGAAGGAAGAAGGAAGAAGGAAGAAGGAAGAAGGAAGAAGGAAACGGGAAGAAGAAAGGAGGAAGGAGGAAGGAAGAAGAAGAAAGAAGGAAGAAGGAAGAAGAAAGAAGGAAGAAGGAAGAAAGAAAAAAGAAGAAGGCAGAAGGAAGACGAAAGAAGGAAGAAGGAAGAAGGAAGAAGGAAAAAAGAAGAAGGAATAGGGAAGACGGAAGAAGAAAGAAGGAAGAAGTAAGAATAAATGAGTAGAAAAGAAGGAGTAAAGAAGAAGGAAGAAGAAGAAAGAAGGAAGGAGGAAAAAAGAAGGAAGAAGGAAAGATAAATAAAGAAGGAAGAAAGAAGGAAGAAAAAAAACTAAGAAGAGAGAAGAAAGAAAAGGAGAAAGAAGAGAGAAGAAAAAAGAAAGATGAAAGAAGAGAATAGAAGGAAAGGAGATGAGAAAACAAAGAGGAGAGAAGGGCGAAGAAAGAAGAGAGAAAAGGTAAATATAATTACCAAACGATACTCAATTTCCCTGTATCCTCTTAAGAGATTCGATAAGAATGAGTGAATAATCGCTTCATATCTATTCTTAAACTCAACAAGTGCAGGGTAATTACAGATGAACCTCGGTACCTGCAGATTGTATTGAAATTTGGAATCGAACAGGTATTATTTAAAATTCAAAATATTGATATTACACCACAGAAAAAAAAAACGTGCAAATAATTAGGAACCTTAAAAACCCACTGGATTATTCACTTCTCCAATCAAAATAATAAAGGTGCAATCGAGAACAATGCAGAATAGTTTGAAAAAAAAATGGATGCAATTGTTGTAAAATAGCTGGTATTTAAAAGATACTCCTCAAAACCTATCATAAAAGACCTTGAGATGTACCTACATTAATATTATAAAGAGAGAGCTTCTGGTCGACTGAAAAAAATAATCATCAGCGCAGATACGAAACAACTAAAGTCATAAACACGAAATTTGGACAGTAGATTCTTTTTATGGTAAAGGTGAGCAATAAGAAGGGATTTTTGGAAATTCGTATTAGAGAGTGAAATTAACACGAAACAAAGTTACAGCTGCATTTTTATAACCTAAATCTTCTGTAAAAAAAATCTATGACAAAAATGTTGGAGGCTTGTTAGGGGACTATTGAAAGATATTTTGCCAATTTGTCGCGAGACAAACACAAACTTTGATGTCTCGTGTTTTTCTCGCAAATGTGATTGTATACGAGAAAAAAATTACACTTCATTTGACATAAGCATTCTAAACTTGCCACAACTTAAAATAAAATATAAAAATAACGCCCTTCACTGAACCAATTCAAATACTGTCCTGATTCAAGAGCTGTCAGACTTACGGGACTTCCCCCTAATTAAACTCTGACCTAAACTAGTGAAAGGATGTTGGACATTTTGTTGATGTTGGTATTTCACGATGCGGAAATTGTATATCTCCGAAGGACGAAACCTTCAGAGTGCCTTTTTACTGCTTTTTTCAATTGGCTGCCCTGGACGAGAGTCGCTAATGGATCCGGCTGCACGTATTTAGGTATAAAAGGATAAGTGGAAATTGGATGTCGTGTCAACATGTATGCGCAATTTACAATTTTTCAATCCTAATAGGGCTCTTGTACTGGATTATTCACGACCTACGATGGAAAAAAATATCCTGCAATACTTGATTTTAAAAAAATCTTATTTCGGAGGTGGATTTTGGCCTATTGGAGGTACATTTTAAAATCAGTTTCATAATGTATACAGGCTGACCCAAAAACACAAAATATGCACAAGGCTCATTTAGGCCAACACGAGAATACTGTTCTCATGTTTGGATTTTAGCCCCAAAGCACACTTTAAATATTTTTGATTCAATTCAAAGAGTGATTGGCCTAATTGATGATGAGACTTTGATCGATTTTCTCCTACTACACTAGAGCACAAGTGGATGGTTGATGACTTAAATCTTTTCTACAAGTTCGTTCGTATAATAATTAATAATAATTACTGGGACCGATCTACTCTAATGTGATAATTCGATAACATATACGATATGTTTATCGAACCGGAAATTATAAAATGATTAAAAGCGTTGAAATTGTAATAGGTTGGAAGAAAACGAAAACAAGGCATGAACAAGTTTAAAACGGGTTACTGAAAAATAAGTTTTGAGGAAATTATAAAAGGTCAGTTTGGTGATTTTAGGAAACATGATCACCTAGACTATTTTCAATATTACCTTGGCGATATCAGTGAAGAGCTGGATGAAAAATTTCACCATAGGACATCAAAAATTATGGCATATCAAAATGATAACCGATACCACCACGTCGTACACTCAAATCTTGTAAAACGACAAAAAGGAGTTTATCCAGCAAAACAAAATGATACAATCATGCATTTGTTTTGCTTTCTATCTGCTTTTAGATGTTATAGTAGTGTTTTCTTAGTGCATTTTTTTACATTTATTGTTTATACAATATATCTTTGGTATGTCATTTTTGGTATTGCTTTAGTAACCTTACATAGTGAGGCTTACCTCAGATTTCAATTTGTACTAAAACGTAGATCTATGTAATGGCAAAAACTTACTATCATATCCTAATGAAATCAAGTTTTACTCGGATGGATATACAGGATATACTCCTTCCGAAATTGGATCGTGTCAAAAAACTACTAAAAGTATTCGATGTTTAGCTCACCATCATGGGAGGCTTCTTCAGGAAAAAAAAGAAAAGATCAAAAAAAGAGAAATATAAGGGAATATGCAAACAGAAGAGTTTCGCCTCTGGTATGGTGAGCATACTGAGTTACCCTACTCTTTTGTCTAAACTTTCTTATCCTTTTTACCAATTTTCAATTCAATTCATTCTGGTATGGTGGACATACTAAGTTACCGTGCTCTGATGTTTTGAAATTGGCCTTTTCATTTTTTCATTTTTGCATATTCCCTTATATTCCTCTTTCTATTTATTGTTTATTTTCTTTTCTTTGTTCCTGAAGAAACCCCCTACGATGTCGTCGAACACTTTTAGCAATTATTTGACACGGTCCAATCCCGGAAGAAGTATATCCTGTAATAACTCTGGCCGTGGAAGCATTCGTTATCATATTAAGATTGATATAGTTTTAGGATGAAATTATAACTTTCTTTATCTACAGAATTTAAAATAAATCACCTCTTAAAAAATATTAATTCATCAATTTTAAACTGTTGAGAAAAAGATTTCTGCTACATTTAATTTCTTTACTGAAATTTAAACATTATATCAAAATTGAAATAAAAAACTAAAAATTTCGAGAAAAATGTTTTTCGAAATTCCGAATGTTTTCACAGCATTCGACGACTTTTGCGATTTTTTTTTCACAATGTTCGATCTTTGGAAACAAACTGGCATTTTTCCAGTGTTCAACCTTTTTTGAGTTTTTCCCGAAGGTTGGGTTTATATTTTAAATTTGGTTCTTTAAAACTCCGACTTCCCACATTTCGGTTTTTTTTCTCATAAAATTACAACCTAATTTTTTGAAAAATCCACTTTTTTCTCTTATAATTGAACTTTTCCTCGGAAATTCTAAATTGTGTTTTAGAAATGTTTACCTTTTATTTCAACATTTCGACGACATTTTTCAAAAATAATTATATCTTTCGCAATTCAGTTTTTTTAATATTTTGCTTTTTCTGATTTTTTTTTCTAATTTAAATTACCGAAAATTTCGTGTTTCTCGAAGTTTGTCTCGTTCTATAAGTTTGACTTGTACTTCAAAATGCGTTACTTTATACATATTTCTGGAAAACTCCACTTACAGTCAAGACTTTCTCAAAATTACAACTTAATTCTTAAAAATTTCACTTTTTTCTCTCATAATTGAACTTTTTCTCGAAAATTCTGAATTTTATTTAAGAAATGTTTACCTTCCTTTTGACTTTTCGACGATGATTTTCAAAAGTAATTATTTCTTTCGCAAATCAGGTTTTTCAATGTTCAGATTTTTTTTCTAATTTAATTTACCGAAAATTTCATGTTTCTCAAAGTTTGTCTTGTTTCAGGAGATTGATTTGTACTTCAAAATGCGCTACTTTATGTTTTCGGAAAGAAGGAAGAAGGGAGAAGAGAGAAGGGAGAAAAGAGAAGAGAGAAAAGGGAAGGGAGAAGAGAGAAGAAAGAAGAGAGACGAGAGAAGAGAAAAGATAGAAAAAAGGAGAGAGAAGAGAGAAGGGAGAAGAGAGAAGATAGAAGAGAAAAGAGAGAAGGAAGGAGAAAATAGGGAGAAGAGAGCAAGGAAAAGATAGAATTAATAAGGAAAAAGGAAAAAGGAAGAAGATAGAGGAAAGAAGGAAGAAGGAAGAAAAAAGAAGGAAGAAGGAATAAGTAAAAAGGAATAAGGAAAGTAGAAGAAAAAAGAAGAAAGGAGAAAGAAGGAAGAAGAAAAAAGAAAGAAGGGAGAAGAAAGAAAGAGGAAGGAAGAAGAAAAAAGGCAGAAGAAAAAGAAAGGAGAAGGAAGGAAGAAGAAAGGTGAAAGAATGAAGAAGGAAAATTAATAAAGAAAAAGGGAAGAGGAAGAATATAGAGGAAAGAAGGAAGAAGGAAGAAAAAAGGAGGAAGAAGGAATAAGGAAAAAGGAATAAGGAGAGTAGAAGAAGAAAGAAGAAAGAAAAAAGAAGAAAGAAGGAAGAAGAAAGAAGAAAGAAGAAAGAAGGATGAAGAAAGAAAGAGGAAGAAAGAAGAAAGGAGAAGGAAGAAAGAAGGAAGAAGAAAGGTGAAAGAATGAAGAAGGAAGAAGGAAGAAGGAGGAAGAAAAGAGGAAATAGGAAAAAGGAATACTAAAAAAGAAAGAAAGAAAAAGAAGAAAGAAGCAGGAAGGCAGCAAGAGAAGGAGCGAAGGAAGAAAAAATAAGAAAGAAGGAATAAGGAAGAAGAAAGAAGGATAAAGAAGTAAAATGCAAGGAAAAAAGAAGAAAGAAGGAAGCGGGAAGAAGAAATAAAGAAGTAAGAAGGAAAAAAGGAAGAAGGAAAAATAAGGAAGAAGAAAGATGGAAGAAGGAAGAAGAAAAAAGAAACAAAAAAGAAGAAAATAGGAAGATTAAAAGAAAGAAGGAAGAAAGAAAAAGGAAAAAGGAAGAAGGAAGAAAGAAGAAAGAAGAAGAAAGGTAAAAGAGAAAGGAGGAAGAAAAAATAATGGAAAAGGAGGATAAAAGAAGGAAAGAGGAGATAAGAAAAAGGAAGAAGAAAGAATAAAGATGAAAGAAAGAAGAAGGAGGAATAGGAAAGGAGATAAAAGGGGGAAGGAGGAAGAAAGAAGGAAGAAGAAAAAGAGAGAAGAGAGAAGAGAGAAAAGAGAAGAGAGAAGAAGAGAAGAGAGAAGAGAAAAGAGAGAAGATGAGAAGAGAGAAGAGAGAAGAGAGAAGAGAGAAGAGAGAAGAGAGAAGAGAAAAGAGAGAAGAAAGAAGAGAGAATAGAGAAGAGAGAAGGGAGAAGAGAGAAAAGAGAAGAGAGAAGAGAGAAAAGAAAAGAGGGAAGAGGGAAAAGAGAATAGAGGAAAGAGAATAGAGAAAAGAGAAGAGTGAAGATAATAGAGAGAAGAGAGGAGAGACGAGAGACAAGGAATGAGAAAGAAGATACTAGAGAGAAGAGGGAAGAGAGAAGATAGAAAAGAGAAGAGAGAAGAGAAAAAAGAAAAGGGAGAAGAGAGAAGAGAAAAAAGAAAAGGGAGAAGAGAGAAGAGAGGAGGAAGAACAGAGAACAAAGAACAGAGAAGAGAGAAGAGAAAAGAGGGAAGAGAGAAGAGAGAAGAGAGCAGAAAGAAAAAAGAAGAAAGAAGAGAGAAGAGAGAAGAGAGAAGAGAGAAAAGAGAAGAGAGAAGAGAGAAGAGAGAAAAGATAAGAAAGAAGAGAGGAGAGACGAGAGACGAGGGAGGAGAGAATAGAGAGAAAAGAGAAGAGAGAAAAGAGAAGAGAGCAAAGAGGAAATAGAAAAGAGAAGAGAGAAGAGAGAAAAGAAAAGAGAGAAGAGGGAAGAGAGAAGAGAGAAGGAAGAAGAGAGAACAAAGAACAGAGAAGAGAGAAGGAAGAAGAGAGAACAAAGAACAGAGAAGAGAGAAGCGAGAAGAGGAAGAGAGAAGAGAAAAGAGAGAAAAGATAAGAGAGAAGATAGAAAAGAGAGGAGAAGAGAGACGAGGACGAGGGAGGAGAGATTAGAGAGGAAAAAGAAGAGAGGAGAGAGAAGAGAGAAATGAAAAGGGAGAAGAGACAAGAGAGAAGAAAGAGGAGAGATGAGAGAAGAGAAAAGGAAGAACAGAGAACAAAGAACAGAGAAGAGAGAAGAGGAAAAGAGGCAGAGAGAAGAGAGAAGAGAGAAGAGAGAAAGAGGCAAAGAGAAGAGAGAAGAGAGAAGAGAGAAAAGATAAGAGAGAAGAAAGAGAGAAGAGAGGAAGAGAGAAAGAAGAAGAGAGAAAGAGAGAAGAGAGAAAAGAGAGAAGAGAGAAGAGAGAAGAGAGAGAGAGAGAGAGAAGAGAGAAGAGAGAAGAGAGAAGAGAGAAGAGAGAAGAGAGAAGAGAGAGAAGAGAGAAGAGAGAAGAGAGAAGAGAGAAGAGGAGAGAGAGAAGGAGAGGAAGAGAGAAGAGAGAGAGAGAAAAGTAGAAGAGAAGAAGAGAAGGAGAGAGAGAGACGAGGAGAGAGAAAGAGAGAAAGAGAAGGAGAAGAGAGAAGAGAAGGAGAAGAGAGAAGAAAGAAGAGAGAAGAGAGAAAGAGAAGAGAGAGAAGAAAGAGAAGAGAGAGAGAGAGAGAGGAGAGAGAAAGAGAGAAAGAGAGAAGAGAGAAGAGAGAAGAGAGAAGAGAGAAGAGAAGAAGAGAGGAAGAAGAAGAGAGAAAGAGAAGAGAAGAGAGAAGAGAGAAGAGAGAAAAGAAGAAGAAGAGAAGAGAAGAAGAAGAGGAAAGAAGATAGAGACGGAAAAGAGAAGAGGACGAAGAAGATGAGAAAAAGAGAAGAGAGAGAGAAGAGAGAGAGAAAAGAAGAGAGAACGAGAGAAAGAGAGAAAGAGAACGAGAGAAAGATAAACGAGAAGAGAGAAGAGAGAAGAAGAGAGAAGAGAGATAGGAGGAAGAGAGCAGAGGGAAGAGAGAAGAGAGAAGAGAGAAGAGAGAAAAGAGAAAAGAGAAGAGAGAAAAGAGGAAAAGAGAAGAGAGAAAAGAAAGAGAGAGAGGAGAGAAGAGAGAAGAGGAGAAGGAAGAAGAGAATAACAAAGAACAAGAGAAGAGAGGAGCGAGAAGAGGGAAGAGAGAAGAGAGAAGAGAGAAGAGAGAAAAGAGAAAAGATAAGAGAGAAGATAGAAAAGAGAAAAGGAGACGAGAGACGAGGGAGGAGAGATTAGAGAAGAGAGAAGAGAGAAGAGAGGAGAAAAAATGCTCCACTTTATGATTCTGGAAATCTCGACTTATACTCGAGATTTTCTCAAAATTTCACTTTTTTCTGAAATTACGTCTACTTTTCACGAAATTTGACCTTTCCAAATATTAATTTTTCGAATTTTTGAAAAATTTCTTAATAGAAATTCCTTGTACATTAAATTTCTTTAATGAGATGTGAATATTGTGTCAAATTGGAAAAAAGAAGTTAAAATGTCCAGAACCATATTTTTGGAAATTGCGATTTTTTTTCCAAAACTCAACGACTGTCGAAAAATTGTCACTTTTTTTATAATTTTAGATCTTTGGAAATATTTTGGCATTTTTCAATATTTTTCGAGTTTTTCACAAAGGTTGGTTTTTTATTTTAAATTTGGTTTTCTACAAAATCCAAGTTTCCCAAAGTTGGCTGTTTTTTTTTTCGAAATTACGACTCTATTCCTGAGAATTCTACTTTTTGCTCTAAAAATTGAACTTTCCTTAGTTCTTAATTTTATTCTAAAAATGTCGACCTTTTGTTTAACATTTCGATGGCAATTTTCAAAAATTATTATTTTTTGGAAATCCATTTTTTTTAATCCAACTGTCTCTAATTTTTTTTTAAATTTAAATTGGTTAAAGTTTCATATTTCTTAAAATTTGTCTTATTCTCGAAATTTTACTTCAAAATGCGATGTTTTATATTTCCAGAAATCTCTGCTTACGGTGAAAAACTTTTTCAAAATTTTAACTCTTTTTGAAAATCGCACCTTTTTTCACCAAATTCGACATTTTCAAATATAATTTTTTCGAATTTTTAGCATTTTTCGAGGTTTTTCGATAGGTCATGTTTTCCTTTCAAATTTGATTCTTTAAAAACTCCTTTTTCATAAAATTACCGTTTTTTCTCGAAATTCGTTTCTCTTCATAATTATTCTTAAAAATTCTACACTTTCCTCTCAAAATTCTCTTGAAAATGTTGAATTTTCTTCAAAAAATGTCCACTTTTACCCGACATTTCGACGGTATTTTTCTAAAATCGTTATATTTTTTGAAATCTCTTTTATTTAATATTCGACTTTCTCTAAAAATTTCTTATTTTTTTAAATTTAACTTTCCAAAAAATTTAATGTTTCTCAACATTTGTTTTAATCTCGAAATTTTGAATTGTACTTCGAAATGCGATATTTTTGGAAACTTCTACTTACATGGGAAGATTTTTTCAAAATTTCGAAATTTTTGCTACATTACTTTTGTTTCCAAAATTGACATTGATATTTTAATATAAGCCAAAATTTTCTAAGAATAAAATGTTTAGGAAACTTTGAGAAAAGAAATTTCTTGTGAATTTCAAGGTTACGACAAAATTCGAATACAAGTAAAAATTCTAAGAGAACTATCGATAATTTTGGTGGTCCTTGGTTATCGTCAAAAATTGAAATACAAAACTTGTCTCCTGGAACCAAGAAAGTATATTTGAAGATGGTAGCTTAGGCTGGTCGATACTTGTTAGAGCAACCTTTGCTTGTATTTTTTAATCCTTCTTGGTTTCAGGGGACAAATTTTGTATTTTAATTTTTAGAAATATCGAGTGTATAAAAAGTTTTCTCATCTAGTGTCATTTTTTTGACATGTTCACGTATATTTCTTACTTGATTCGAACTCACCAAATTGTCACCAATCGACATAAAAATTCTCTAATAAAAATCTTCTAAATTTTCTAAATAAGTCGAAAGTTTCTAAATAAGACGAAATTTTCTAAATAAGTTGAAAAAACTTTCAATAAAAATTCGGAATTTTTTTACGTAAACGAAGGCGCGGATATCAGCTAGTAATTAAATAAGCATCATCGGGCATTGCTGAGACGCAGAATTATAAACGAAGATGAGAATAATGTATTATTATTAACTTATTATAATTTAAGCCTTGAAAGTAACAACTAGTAGATTTTTTTTGCACAAACCATTACAATTCTTGCAATAAGCGACTGAATCACTTTAGAATGTACGTAGGTATGAAATACATTGTTTTTACCGAAGAAAGTAAATTATTTATTTACATGAAGATGTCAAGGTAAGAAAGTGTAACCTACCCCTACTATTGCCACTAGGAGTATCAAAATATCCCCACATAGGTATTCCAACTGCAGTGGCGCCAACAACAAAACAGATAAATCCCAGGACTGCAACGCATGTCGAATAGATCTGTTGTATTTCCGCCATATCACTTTTGCAAAACCATTTTTTTCATAATTAAACAAAACACAACAATATCAAATAACAATAACAAAACACTCGTGGAGCGCAAGACGAACTATCGAAGGCGACATCATGCACTATACACAAAATCAATACACCTGATGTTTACGATTTAACGAACACGCGAACAGGTGACACGGATATTTTTTGGGTCATTTTGGCACTCTAGACGGCGACATCGTATATCCGAAATATAACTAGGAATTGGATTAAATTGACCGATTGTTTTGTGTAGCGTGGCACTTGGTTGATGTAGCGTAGCGGTTTTGTTGGCCGGATAGTTGTTTCACCTATGTGAGGTGTGCCTCGCGGTGTTTTAGAGTTGGGAAGGGGGCCCCAGCTCTCATGGTACAACTCCACGGCGGTGGACGTCCTCGCGATCACTCCACGAACTCTACGACGTTCGGTACCGACTTCGTCGCTCGACTGGTTCTCAGGCTCGTTTCTAGTAGCAGTTATGCAGTTAAAGCCGTACAAGTTTCTGCTTCAAGTACCTTGGAATCGGATAAAGAGAATGCCACTACAGAGTTAAAAAAACTTACGATTCCATTCATGTTTTCTAATTGTCGAGAGTAACATAATAAAGAAGCAACAAAATAAAGCTTAACGTTATAATATTCGATATGATTCAGCTACATACTAGCTAATGGCCTAATTACATTTATTTGGTTACTTGGCAAAATTAATTTTTTATTGAATCACGTGCGAGTTCAGCGACGATTCTACACCACAAATTATATGAGTATATTGTATATGAATAACAAACCACAGGCCCGGATTTAAGGCGATTGGAGAGATTGGTCTCAATCGGGCACCGCACTTGAAGGGGCCCTGCATCACCACAAAAATTAACAAAAAGTTAAAAAGAAATAATTTAAAAAGTGGGCTTCGAAAAAATATCACTATTTTTGTGAAAAATACGTACAATTTAGAGAAATTAAGAGAAAAAGATTGCAATTTCTAGAAAATATTTCAACTTTCCAAGAGAAAATCCAATTTCAAGATCAAAATTGAAAACAAATTAGTAATTCCGAAAAAGACGAATTTGGAGAAAAAACAATTGAAAAAGTAGAAGCTTTCAGTAAATCACATTAAACCTTACCTTTAACAGAAGCGCAAAAAAAGTCCAAAATTTGAAAAAAGGTAAAATTTTCAATGATCTAATTTTGCGAAAAAGTCGAATTTTGTAATAAAAATCGCAATTTCTAAAAACGTTATTCTCAAAATTTAAAATTCAGTAAAGACGTTGAATTTAAAGAAAACCTTTTCTCAACATCCTCACAAATATTTTTCTCAACATTTTTATTAACATTTTGATTTAATTTAGAAATAAAACATTTTCAGAAACATAAAATATCACATTTTGAGATAAAAGTGGATATTTGTTGAAAAAGACATATATTAAAAAAATTGCGGAAGTTCGAAATAAATAAACGATTTTTGAAACAGAAGTTCAAAAAAGTAAAATTTTGACAATAAAATGGAAATTTTGAAAAAGTCGAATTCTGGGAAAGGACAAATTTAAGAAAAAATACTATTTCAAGAGAGAGAGTAAAAATGTTGAGATAAAAGACAAATTTACCAAGAAAATATTAAATATCAAATATTGAGATAAAATTTAATGAAAAGGGAAACCAGTCGAAATTTTCAAAAACCCACATTCTAGATTTTCATAAATAGGTAAATGTTCAAAAAATTATTGAAACTTGAAAAAAAAACGAAATTTCGAAAAATGTTCCAGAAAAAGTCAAATTTTAACAAAAGAGTTGAAATTTTAAAAAAGAATAATCTAAATTGAAAAAAAAAGACGAAATTAGGAGAAAATAATCGAAATTCTGCTAAAAATATTTAAATTTTAAGAAAAATGTTAAATCTTTTAGTGAAAATTTGAAATCTTCCAGAAAGGGTCAGATATCAAAATTAAGAGATAGAGCGAATTTTAAGAAAAAAAACCAAACTTTTAAGAAGAAAATGGAGATTTCCTGGGTTAATATTTATTTTCTCTTGACTGCTTGACTCAGAGGAAGACATGCGCTCTACCGTGCCTCATGTGACGACAAAAAATGTCCAATATCGAGATACACGTCAAAATTTTGACAAACAAATTGAAACTTCCAGAATTACTACGTAATTTTCTTACAATAATATTAAATTTCAAGAAATGTATATTTTTTATCAGAAGATCGACCAAATTTTGAGAAAACCGCAAATTTTAACATACAAGCTGAAATTTGCAGTATTAAAAATGATAGAAATTTTCAGAAAAAGTCGAATATTCAAAAATGGCAAAATTTCGAGGGAAAAACAACGAACTGTTAAATAAAAACTTTAAATTAAAGTGGATGTTTATGAATAAATGCAAAATTTAAAAATAAAAGATAATTTTTTAAACAAGTACAAAATTTGAGAAAAAGATCGAAATTTCGAAACAATATTTCAAACAAAGAATAAATTTTGAATCTGAAAAGAAAATATTTGGTCCCCCAGTTAAATACTGTAACGCAATGTAAATAGATGGAATAGAATTTAGAATAAAATAATAGAATTTAGTAAATAAAAAAAGTTTCTAGAAGGATCTGATACGGGGAAAGCGGCCGCGATAACGAAACAAAAGGCGTTAAGCGTTCCAGAAATTTCGGCAAACGATAAGCCTTATCTGTCGAAAAGTTCTAGAAGCCGGGAGCCAAAACTATAAAAGGCGGTCAGCTTTCCCTCAAGTTAGTTAAAAGTTAGTGTAGTTAGTGAGTTAGTAAAAAATCAATAAGTGAGTTCATTATCCAGTTGTAGTGATCCGCGTTTAGTTTGGTAATAAAGTGGGTTCTATAATGCACAGACCAATAGGTTTGAACATTTATTAGATTCGAAGTTTGGAAACCAAATACCTGTTTCGATCTTGTTAGATCTCGTCAGTTTGGTATATCCAACCCGAATGCTAACAAATGTTCCGACAAGTGAATACTAAAGAATTCACAGACGTCAAGCGTTTGACTCTTAGTACTACCTCCTATTGGTCCATAGAGAAACTATAGCCATCACCAACAATTTCGTATGCAAGTAGAATGCAACCTAGATTACAAATTCATGCAGCCCTCCAGGCGTGTACAGTGGCGAATCATAGGTAGCTGAACTACCAACAGTTGAAACACTGCCACCTAGCGAAGCGGTTGCTCTCTAGGAGAGTCCTCAAAAGACAAGGATTCTATAATACACAGACCAATAGGTTTGAACATTTATTAGATTCGAAGTTTGGAAACCAAATACCGGTTTCGATCTTGTTAGATCTCGTCAGTTTGGTATATCCAACTCGAATGCTAATACATGTTCCGACAAGTAAGTACTAAAACATTCACAGGCGTCAAGCGAGTGAGTCTTTAGTATTACCACCTATTGGTCCATAGAGAAACTATAGCCATCACCAACAATGTCGTATGCAAGTAGAATGCAACCTAGATTACAAATTCATGCAGCCCTCCAGGCGTGTACAGTGGCGAATCATAGGTAGCTGAACTACCAACAGTTGAAACACTGCCACCTAGCGAAGCGGTTGCTCTCTAGGAGAGTTCCCAGAAGACAAGGATTCTAATGCACAGACCAATAGGTTTGAACATTTATTAGATTCGAAGTTTGGAAACCAACTACTGATTTCGATCTTGTCAGATCTCGTCAGTTTGGTATATCCAACTCGAATGCTAACAAATGTTCCGACAAGTAAGTACTAAAACATTCACAAGCGTCAAGCGAGTGACTCTTTAGTACTACCACCTATTGGTCCATAGAGAAACTATGGCCATCGCCAGCATATAATAAAGTGGATATTATTCGATAAGTGTAATCAATTCGAACCGGTAAGCCCGTAACAATACATAAATTTTTAGTTTGCTACATGAATTAGAGGGGGCTAGCTACGCCTATTTAATTTCATTTAATCGCATTTGAACCTTCATATATCACTCCAGTGCCTGGCGCACGCCTATGGTTAGCTAGAATTAATTCCTTAATATTATGTATAAAAGGTAATAAAGCAAATCTAGTAAAAAAATAGATAACGGAAATAAAACTTTAGGTAGCAAAAATATCTTTTCTGAAATGTTTTTCTGAAAATCTTGACTTTTTTGAAAATTAAGTCCTAAAAATTGAAAATTTTGGCTTCTTTTTGATATTCTGTCTGGAAATTTTTCCGAAAATTTCAATTGTTTAAAAAAATCCTTATTTTTTAAAATAAAATTTACACTTCTGCTCAAAATTTTTACCTATGTTGAAAGATTCGATTTTTTCGAAAATTAAATTTGTTTCTAAAATCAACTTACTCTCTTTGTAAAATTTTGACCACTTTTAAAAGTATTTAAGTTTTTCTAATATTCAACTTCTGGAATTTTGAATTATTTTTGAAAATATTGATTTGAACATTTCGAAATTTTTGAAAATTCGGCTTCTTTTTCGAAAAATTGCAATTTGTTGTTAAAATTTCAAGAATATTTCAAAATTTTGATCACTTTGTGATTTCTAACTTCTTTTTTTAAATTTTGACTTATCATTGAAAATATCGACTTTTTTGACAGTTTAGATTGCAACATATTAATTTTCAAAACTTTCACTTTTTCTCATAATGTCGACTTTTTTGATTGGAAATTTCGATTTTTATTTAATGTTTTCACTTTTTAAACATTATGGATGTTTCTCGAAGCATTTAGTTATGTTGCAAATTTCGACTTTCGTGGAAATTTGGTTTTTTCTACAATTTAGATCTTTTTCCGAAAATTTTGACTGTTTTCTAAAAAATGTCAATTTTTTCGAGATTTCAATTTTTTGTGAAAATTTCGACTTTTATGAAATTTTGATTTCAAAAGTTCGAATTTTTCGAAATTTCAACTTGTTCGCGAAATTTTCACTTTTACAATTTCTTTTGAAAATGTCCACCTTATCAAAAAATTGACACTTTTTTTGAAAATTTGGACTTCAAAATTGTGACTTAAAAGTTTGGACGCTTTTTCAAAATTTCAATTTTTACGGAAAATTTTGAATTCTTTTAAAAATTTTGAATTTTTAAAAATGTTTTCATAATTTGAAGAAAAAAGAACAATTTCCAAAAAAAATAAATTAATAAGGAAAAAGACGAACTTTTGAGAAAAAATACATATTTCGTACACAGTCAATTTTTGAGAACACAGTCAAATTATGGGAATGGAAACTAGCGAAAAAATAGACGAAATTAAAAATATAAATCAAAAATTTTGAAAAGAATAACAAGTTCGAAAAACGAAATTGAGATCACACGTTTTGAGGTAAGTCAAAATTTCAATGTGGACAAATTCTAAATAAAATAGTGAATTGTCCAGAAAAAGAGGCATTCTCATCTCTCTTCTCTCTTCTCTCTTCTCTTCTCTCTTCTCTCTTCTCTCTTCTCTCTTCTCTCTTCTCTCTTCTCATCTTCTCTCTTCTCTTCTTCTCTCTTCTCTCTTCTCTCTTCTCTCTTCTCTCTTCTCTCTTCTCTCTTCTCTCTTCTCTCTTCTCTCTTCTCTCTTCTCTCTTCTCATCTTCTCTCTTCTCTCTCTTCTCCTCTTCTCTCTTCTCTCTTCTCTCTTCTCTCTTCTCTCTCTTCTTCTCTCTTCTCTCTCTCTCTTCCTCTTCCTCCTTTCTTCTTCTCTTCCTTCTTTCTTCTCCTTCTTCTTCTTTCCTTCTTCCTTCTTTCTTCTTTCATTCTTCCTTCTTCCTTCTTCCTTCTTTCTTCTTTCTTCTTCCTTCTTGCTTCTTGCTTCTTGCTTCTTGCTTCTTACTTCTTCCTTCTTCTTCTTCCTTCTTCCTTCTTCCTTCTTCCTTCTTCCTTCTTCCTTCTTCCTTCTTCCTTCTTCCTTCTTCCTTCTTCCTTCTTCCTTCTTCCTTCTTCCTTCTTCCTTCTTCCTTCTTCCTTCTTCCTTCTTCCTTCTTCTTCTTCCTTCTTCCTTCTTCCTTCTTCCTTCTTCCTTCTTCCTTCTTCCTTCTTCCTTCTTCTCTTCTTCCTTCTTCCTTCTTCCTTCTTCCTTCTTCCTTCTTCCTTCTTTCTTCTTCCTTCTTGCTTCTTGCTTCTTGCTTCTTGCTTCTTCCTTCTTCCTTCTTCCTTTTTCCTTCTTCCTTCTTCCTTCTTCCTTCTTCCTTCTTCCTTCTTCCTTCTTCCTTCTTCCTTCTTTCTTCTTCCTTCGTCTTTCTTTCTTCTTCCTTTCTTTTTTTTCCTTTTTCCTTCTTCCTTCTTTTTTCTTTCCTTCTTTCTTCTTCCTTCTTTCTTCTTGGTTCTTCTTTCTTCCTTCTTCCTTCTTACTTCTTCCTTCTTTTTTCTTCCTTCTTCATTTTTCCTTCTTTTTCCTTCCTTCTTCCTTCTTCCTCCTACCTTCTTTTTTTTCTTCTTCCTTCTTCTTTCTTTCTGCTTCCTTCTTCCTTCTTTCCTCTTTCTTTTTTCATTATCCTTTTTTCTCATTCCTTCTTCCTTCTTCCTTCTTCCTTCTTCCTTCTTCCTTCTTCCTTCTTCCTTCTTCCTTCTTCCTTCTTCCTTCTTCCTTCTTCCTTCTTCCTTCTTCCTTCTTCCTTCTTCCTTCTTCCTTCTTCTTTCTTCCTTCTTCCTTCTTCCTTCTTCCTTCTTCCTTCTTCCTTTTCCTTTTTCCTTTTTCCTTTTTCCTTTTTCCTTTTTCCTTCTTCCTTCTTCCTTCTTCCTTCTTCCTTCTTGCTTCTTGCTTCTTTCTTCTTTTCTTCTTTCTTCTTTCTTCTTTCTTCTTTCTTCTTTCTTCTTCCTTCTTCCTTCTTCCTTCCTCCTTCTTCCTTCTTCCTTCTTCCTTTTTTCTTCTTCCTTTTTCCTTCTTCCTTCTTCCTTCTTCTTCTTCCTTCTTCCTTCTTCCTTCTTCCTTCTTTCTTCTTCCTTCTTCCTTCTTTCCTCTTCCGTTTTCCTTCTTTTTTTTCCTTCTTCTTTTTCTTTCTTCCTTCTTTCTTCTTCTTTCTTTCTTTTTCTTTCTTTCTTCTTTCTTCTATCTTCTCCTTTCTCCCTTCTTCCTTCTTTCTTTTTTCCTTCACCCTTCTTCCTTCGTCCCTCTTATTTCTTCCTTGTATTTTCTTTCTTCTTTCTTTCTTTCTTCACTCTTTTCCCGTTTTTCTGCTTTCTTCTTCCTTTTTCCTTCTTTCTTCTTCTTTCTTTCCTCTTATTACTTCTTCCTTCTTTTTCTTTTCTTCTTCCTCTTTCTTCTTTCTTTTTCCTTTTTCCTTCTTTCTTTTTCCTTTTTCCTTCTTTCTTCTTCCTTTTTCCTTTTTCCTGCTTCCTACTTCCTTCTTTCTACTTTCTACTTTTTACTTTCTACTTTCTACTTTCTACTTTCTACTTTCTTCTTTCTACTTTCTACTTTCTACTTTCTACTTTCTACTTTCTACTTTCTACTTTCTACTTCCTTCTTCCTTCTTCCTTCTTCCTTCTTCCTTCTTCCTTCTTCCTTCTTCCTTCTTCCTTCTTCCTTCTTCCTTCTTCCTTCTCCTTCTTCCTTCTTCCTTCTTCCTTCTTCCTTCTTCCTTCTTCCTTCTTCCTTTTTCCTACTTTCTTCTTCCTTCTTCCGTCTTCCTTCTTCCTTCTTCCTTCTTCCTTCTTCCTTCTTCCTTCTTCCTTCTTCCTTCTTCCTTCTTCCTTCTTCCTTCTTCCTTTTTCCTTTTCCCTTCTTCCTTCTTCCTTTTTCCTTCTCCTTCTTCCTTCCTCCTTTTTTCTTTTTCCTTCTTCCTTCTTCCTTCTTTCTTCTTCGTTCTTCTTTCTTCCTTCTTTCTTTTTCCTTCTTTTTTCTTTCTTCTTCCACCTTTGTTTTTCCTGCTTCCTTCTTCCCCGTTCTTTCTTCCTTCTATCTTCTTCCTTCTTCTTTCTTTCTGCTTCCTTCTTCCTTCTTCCTTCTTCCTTCTTCCTTCTTCCTTCTTCCTTCTTCCTTCTTCCTTCTTCCTTCTTCCTTCTTCCTTCTTCCTTCTTCCTTTTTCCTTCTTCCTTCTTCCTTCTTCCTTCTTCCTTCTTTCTTCTTTCTTCTTTCTTCTTTCTTCTTTCTTCTTCTTCTTCCTTCTTCCTTCTTCCTTCTTCCTTCTTCCTTCTTCCTTCTTCCTTCTTCCTTCTTCCTTCTTCCTTCTTCCTTCTTTCTTTTTCCTTCTTTTTTCTATTTTCTTCCACCTTTGTTCTTCCTGCTTTCTTCTTCCCTCTTCTTTCTTCCTTCTACCTTCTTCTTTCTTTCTGCTTTCTTTTTCCTTCTTTCTTCTTCCTTTTTCCCTTCTTCTTCTTTCTTCATCCTTCTTCCTACTTTCTTCTTTCTTCTTGCTTCTTTCTTCTTCCTTCTTTCTTTTTTCTTCTTCCTTTTCCCTTCTTCCTTCTTCCTTTTTTCTTCTTTCTTCTTTCTTCTTTCTTCTTTCTTCTTTCTTCTTCCTTCTCCCTTCTTCCTTCTTTCTTCGTCCTTCTTTCTTCCTTCCTCTTTCTTCTTCTTCCTTCTCCCTTCTTCCTTCTCCCTTCTTCCTTCTTTCTTCTTTCTTCTTCCTTCTTTCTTCTTTCTTTTCCTTTCTTCCTTTTTCCTTTTTTCTTTTTCCTTTACCCTTCTTCACCAAGTGGTCACGCAGTTGACTTTATCTCGGACATTTTAAACTGTTAAATAGTTTATAGGAGCCGCGTCAAGTAAAATTTTGAACACTCTACTACGCTTTATGGACACGAAATTAAAATCGGCCAAAATGGAACAACAATTACAAGCGTTATTAGCATTGTTTAAAGACGCACAAAAAGAAGAAGAAGAACAAAGTCGACAAAGAAAAGAACAAGAAGAGGAACCAAAACGACAAGATGAAGAACGAAGACGACAAGAAAACAACGAGATGAAGAACGAAAGCGACAAGAAAAAGAACGAGATAAAGAACGAAGACAAAAGAAAAAACAAGATGTAGAACGAAAACGACAAGAAAAAGAACCAAGACGACAAGAAAAAGAACAGGAGGAAGAACGAAGACGACAAGAAAAAGAGCAGGAGGAAGAACGAAGACGACAAGAAAAAGAACAGGAGAAAGAACGAATACGACAAGATGAAGAACGAAGATGAAAGGGAAAAGAACAGGAGGAAGAACAAAGACGACAAGAAAAAGAAAAGGAGAAAGAACGAAGACAACAAGATGAAGAACGAAGACGACAAGAAAAAGAGCAGGAGGAAGAACGAAGACGACAAGAAAAAGAACAGGAGGAAGAACGAATACGACAAGATGAAGAACGAAAATGAAAAGGAAAAGAGCAGGAGGAAAAACGAAGACGACAAGAAAAAGAACAGGAGGAAGAACAAAGACGACAAGAAAAAGAACAGGAGGAAGAACAAAGACGACAAGATGAAGAACAAAGATGTCAAGAAAAAGAGCAGGAGGAAGAACGAAGACGACAAGAAAAAGAAAAGGAGAAAGAACGAAGACAACAAGATGAAGAACGAAGACGACAAGAATTGCGTAGTCTATTAGCAAATATAACAGAAGAAATGGGAGCCGACGTTGCTAAAATGAAAGTAGCAATTACAAGAATGAATAGAGATATGAGAAAAGTCAAGAAAAAATTCAACAGCAAGCTTCTTGATTTCGACAATGCAATACAGAAAATCAAAATCGAAAATGCCATGAAAAAGTTGCTAAGTGGACAAGTCATACAACACGAATCCGAAAATGTACCTACTAGTTCTTCCCAAAAGGTAAAACCTGCGACCTGTGATGGACAAGCATCTTTCCAGGCCTACAAAATTCAGTTCGAAGCTGCTGCTAGAGCGAATAGGTGGACGGAAGACGAAAAAGTAACTTCATTGGTGATATCCCTTCGCGGAAAAGCTCTGAAACTACTCCGAGCTCTATCTGACCATGAACTAGCTAACTATGAAGATTTAGTTAGAGCTTTAGAGCTGAGATTTAAAGATCATCATTTGTCGCAAGTAGCCCAGTCGCAACCACTAGTAAGGAAGCAGAAAATTGATGAAACGCTATAAGAATTCGAGGCTAACGTAAAAAGACTGGCGCATGCCGCCTATCCAACAGCACCAATTGAATTTCTGGAACTTTACTCAGCTAGAATTTTCATAAAAGGAATAAGAGACTCAGAAGTCCAGGGAGTAATGCGCTTGTCAAACTTCCAAACATTACGAGAGGCACTGATTAGAGCTTTAGAGATAGAAGCTGCTTACAGAGTTTCGGAGTCAGAGGCGTCACGGAGGGTAAGGAAGGCCGACATTGAAGAGGTCGCGAATGACCCTAATTTTGTAAACATTAACGCTAACATGAAGGAAATAAACGCTAACCTGAGTGCTAACATCAACAAAATTGACGCGACTATCCAAGAACTGGTAGGTACTCTTAAAGGCAGTTCCAGCAGAAGCATAACATGTTACGGCTGTGGCAAACCGGGACAAATCAAGAAGGATTCCAGGTGAACCCCCAAGAAATCGACAAGCCCCACAGTAAGAAGACCCCATGGCGAGAAAGAGAACTCACTAACTAATGTGAAGAAACCAGTCCCCAAAATTCTTTCTATCAAACAGATGAAAAGGACCAAAGAGAGTTTGGTGGTGGAAGCCAGCGGAAATGAAAGAAATGTACAGGCAACAGTGTACACAGGAATCAAAATTACTGTAGCACGTGATACTCAAGCGATCCGTGACTGGTCAAGACCCAAAGATAAACAGGAGTTAAGGAAGTTCCTGGGAACTTCTTCTTGGGAAGATTTGTAAAAGGTTTCGCGAACATCGCTGCGCCATTACACCGACTAACGGAAGGAAGAACGCCGTATATCTGGACTCCCGATTGTGATAAGGCTTTCCGAAAACTGAAGTCCGCCTTGTGCACCAACCCTACCTTGGCTTACCCTCAGCAGAATGGGAGGATCGTGTTAGACACGGATGCCAGCCACGTCGGCATTGGAGCTGTGCTGTCCCAAGTTCAAGGCGGTGAAGAACAAGTGATCGAATATTACAGCAAGATCCTGACGAAGCCGGAGAGGAACTATTGCACCACCAGGAAGGAACTACTTGCGATAGTGAAGGCCGTGAAACACTTTCACAAGTATATGTACGGGCAAGAATTCCTCATCAGAACAGACCATTCGGCACTTTTTTGGTTACTCCGAATGAAGAACGCGGAGGGACAGACGGCCAGATGGTTAGAAAGGCTTCAGCAGTATCACTTTAAGGTACATCATCGGTCGGGACGATAGCATAACAACGCTGATGCTTTGTCCAGAAGACCTTGTGGGGATTGCAAATACTGCAGACGAGTTGAGGACAATAAGGAAATGGTAGATATAAGGGTCACTTCTGTCCAGCCAGAAGACAGATGGACTGTTGAAGGTCTTCGAGAGCTACAGAAGAGTGAGTTTAAATAACAGCGTCGCCACACGCTCAGCAAAATGTTACTAGTTCTTATTACTCTGTCTAGGATTGTTCGCAATGCTCATTCGATATTATGTACGCGTGAAGCGTTTTTATTATGCTGTCGCATGCCATCTTTCGAATTGACGCCTGCCATAATTTGTCAGCCTATTTTCTTTTCTGATATAGTCAACGTTCGTTTACGGAAGGAATAGGAATAATAATAATCAAATTAAAACACAACTTAAATAATTGTAGCAACACATTTTCCCAAATTCAATTTAACTTTAGAGGTAGGGTTAGATTATCAGGCAAGTTTAGCTTTCAATTCAACGAGCGACGGTGGCGTAGTGATAGAGCAATTGCTTTGGGCTTGGCGGATGCGAGATTCGATTTTGTTGTTGTGGCAAAGCTTCTAATAAACACTTTTATGTGAGTCGGATAAGCTTTTGAGGTTCTTATAGAGATTTAATATTTATCACAAATTTTAATAGTATTGTAATCCTACTAAAATTACATATTGCAATAATGGATCTTTATTATTACTAAGAAATGATGAGATTTATACACGAATACAATAGCAAAATAAGTCTGTAAAACTCGAGAAAGACATGCCTAATAAAACGTTGGGAATATACAATGTTATTGGGAAAATTAACATCTCGAACTTTCTAGATATTACAGAGAAAATTTTATTCATCAAGGGACATAATTTTGCGCCTCTTTTCGGTTAATAGCGGTTGCTTTCATTTAAAATAACATATTTTTCCATTTTATCTCACTTCTAAAAATTCTTTTTCACTTATTGTTGGAAAAACAGGTTTTCTTATCTCTAAAAGTCTCAAGAGAACGCCAGCTTGAAATCACTTCTGCCGGCCCTATAACTTATATAAATAATGGGACACTAATGTCCTTGATATATAATATAACGAACAAGGCGCACGTTCACCTAAATACATTGGCGTCGATAGGTAACCAAGGGCACCGATGCAAAAAAACTTAGACAGTCTTGGAGGCCGCCAATAGAAGTGAAAACTTAAAACTGGGAAATAACGGTGTCTATGTAGTGTTGCAGTTCGAACCCATGCTAGTAAACAAGTCAGAATATTGGAAATATTTTAAAATAAATGCTTTTGGTGGAACGGACTGGCCCTTGGTTATCTTCAAAAATTGAAACACAAATCTTGATCCCTGAAACCAAGAAAGATTAAAAAACACAACAGAGGTTGCTCTAACGCGCTTCGATAGCCAAGCTATCATTTTCAGAGAGATACTGAAGATGATAGCTTGGCTGTGGAAACGCGACCTCCGTTGCGTTTTTTAATCTTTCTTGGTTTCAGGGGACAAGATTTGTATTTTAATTTTCATTTACCATTATTTAAATATAGACCATTTTGTCCTTTTTGTCTGAAGAGATGACAACTGTTGTTAATATATTATATTGAAAGATTTTATTTTATTAAAATTTTTCCAATAACGGTTAAAACCAGTCGATTATTCCCAAGAAATATGCAAAACGTATGAAGAATAGGTTTACTTCCCTTTATTAAATCCTCTCTATTTGCCATTTCAGAGTTCTCTCTTTGACCCACTTCTTTTGTAGAAGTTATTTGCTAGTATCCCAGATACGTTTCCCAATATCTATTTGTTGCGCTGCTGTAACCGTTGAAAAGCCACATCTTCACGGGTCACTGTTTTATACGAAAAATATAGAATGTTATGTGTATCACATCTCGAAAAATAGCATTAAAAATGTTTTTAATTAATTTTGCCAACTGTGTTTAGTTTCGTTTCAGTTATTATTTTTCAAGATACATGTTTCCAATTTTTATATTCTCGTAATTCTTATATTTCTGTGTACGAATCCCAAGAAATACTTTCTGAAATAATTTTACATAATTTAGATAATTTTTCACGATGGGCGTGGAACATCCTGTATTTAATTCAAGTTACGTAAAGAGGTAGTTTTCAAAAGAGATTTCTTAAGTTGTGGCATTAAATTTAAGGTTGCGCCCAAAATTTTCAGTTCTCCAATCGAAATAGGATAATATTAATTGGAGTTTCCAATTCTTAATCAAAATTTACAATTTTCCAGTTTTCATGTCAAATTTACGAGTTTTTATTTGAACTATTAGGCAAGTGTAGGTAGTATTTCGTTTAGGAAAAGGCAACAGTAATTCTAAAAAATTGATAAATAAAAAAAGAAAATCAAAAGACCATTCTGCTGAGCATTACTTATCTGCTGGAATTGGGGGGGATCGAATTCCCAGATTAAATTCAAAATTTTGAAAAACAGCCGAAACAGAGAAAAATTAGAAAGTCGAAAACCCAAACATATTGGAAAACTTCGAAAAATATCGAAATTTAGAAAATAAAATGTTAGCAAAGTCGAACTGTGTGGAAAAAGTTCTCATTTCCAAAATAAATCCTACCAAGAGAATTGAAATACAAATCTTGTCCTCTGAAACCAAGAAAAATTAAAAAACACAACAAAGGTTAATCTAACGCATTTCGATAGTCAAGCTATCATTTTCAGAGAAATACTGTTAAGAAAAACAAATTGCAATTTCCAAATTTTTTTTGTCAAAATTTTAACTTTAATCCAGAAATTAACAACGAATCATTTTCTAAAAATTTCCCAACAATATTAGTCCCAGAATTTTTAAATTTTTATTAACATTTCGATCCAATTTTTGAAAAATAAATTATCTAATTTTACCTTAGATACAAGTCGAAATTTCGAGGATAAGACGAATTTTGGAAACTGACTCGAAAATCATGGGACGTTAAATTTAAAAAGAGAAATTTTTAGTGATTTAATTTAATAAAGAAAAAACATTTTTTATCGAAATTTCGAGAAAAATTTAAAATTTCAAAAGGATAATAAAATTTTTCAAGAGAGACACCAATTTTGCAAGCAAAATGCCGAGTTTTGAGAATAACTTTCTTATTTTCATATCGCTGTTATTTTCAAAAACAAAAGAACTTCGTGAAAAAGCCCATTTTGTGGAATCAAAATTTTCAAAAAATCAAATTTAAAATAAAAACCGAATCTTTTAGAAAAACTGGAAAAACTGTCAAAATTCCCAAAGGTCGAATGTTTCGAAAAAAGCCACAATTTACAAAAAATTTTGAGAAAAAAACAACCATTCTCAAAAAGATTTTTCTCGAAGTATTTACTTGATTTATTTAAATTCTGACAATAATTGAAATACAAAACTTGTCCCCTGAAACCAAGATAGATTAAAAAACACAACAAAGATTACTCTAACGCGCTTCGACAGCCAAGCTATCATCTTCAGAGAGTATCTCTCTGAGAGAGTATCTCTCTGAGAGAGTATCTCTCTGAGAGAGTATCTCTCTGAGAGAGTATCTCCCTGAGAGAGTATCTCCCTGAGAGAGTATCTCTCTGAGAGAGTATCTCTCTGAGAGAGTATTTTTCTGAAGATGATAGCTTGGCAGTCGAAACGGGTTAAAGCAACCTCTGTTGTGTTTTTTAATCTTTCTTGGTTTCAGGCGACAAGTTTTCTATTTCAATTTTTGATGATAACCAAGGACCACTCACATTCTAACGTAAAATTAAATTTTGATAAAGAAGTTGAATTTACAAGGTATATTTTTCTTAAAATTTCTTGAAATATTTTCAATATATTTTTTTATTCTGTCTAATTCAAAGAAGATAAATGAATTTTAATAAATTCAAAATTTTAATCAAAATCCAATTTTGAGAAAGAAGTCGACATTTTCAGAAACATAAAACATCGTATTTCAAGATAAAAGTCGAAATTTCAAAAATACGGCAATTTTGAGATTACAACTTGAAATCTCTGGAATCAAATTTATAAAATGGAAATTTCTAGTAGAAGACGACTATAAAGAAAAATGGTAGAAATTCAAGAAAAGACGATTTTTGCAGGAGACTTCAAAAAGTATAATTTTTAGAATAATATCAACATTTCGAGAAGAAGAAGAATTTCGAGAAAAAAGACAAAATTCGGAGAAAAAATGCCAAAAGTTGAAATACAGAACTTGCCCCTGAAACCAAGAAAGAATAAAAACACAACAAAGGTTGCTCCAACGCTTTTCGACAGCCAAGCTATCATCTTCTCATCTTTAGTATCTCTCTGAAGATGATAGCTTGGCTGTCAGGAAAAACCATGCCAATTAAGAAAATGGAAATTTTGAGAAAAAGACGAACTTTGTGAAAAAAAATAAGGTTTTCAGGAACATAAGTAATTGGATTTTGAAAAAAAGTCGTAATTTCGAAACAAGTCGGAGTCTGAGAAAAGTACCAAACATTCAAGTAAAAAACTAATTTCGATGAAAGAACGAAATATTTTCTGAAAATCGAATTCTAAAAGGTCGCAATTTTGGAAATGTTAAGAAATATAACAAGAATTTTAAAAAAGGCAAAATTTCGAGAAAATATCAAAATTAAAAAAAAAACTCCAAAATCGAAAAGAATTGGATTTACTTCAGGGAAAGTTAAATTTTGAGAAAAAAAGTAAAATTTTGCGAATCAAGTTGAGATTACAAAATAATCTTCGCAAAAAATAATCGAAATTTCAAGAAAAAAGAGAATTTCCAAAAAAAAAAGTAATTGAATACGAAAATAATGAACTTTTGAGAAAAAACACGAATTTCGTTACAAGTCAAATTTTGAGAACATAGTCAAATTGTGGGAATAGAAATTAGCGAAAAACTAAACGAAATTAAAAAAAAAATCAGAAACTTTAAAAAGAATAACAAGTTCCAAAAACAAAATTGAAATCACCCGTTTTGACGTAAGTCGAATTTTTAAAGTAGACAAATTCTAAATAAAATAATGAATTGTCCAGAAAAAGAGGCATTCTCTCTTCTCTCTTTTCTCTTCTTTCTTCTCTCTTCTTTCTTCTCTCTTCTCTCTTCTCTCTTCTCTCTTCTCTCTTCTCTCTTCTCTCTTTTATCTTTTCTCTTCTCTATTCTCCCTTCTCCATCTCTCTTCCCTCTTTCTTTCTTCCTTCTCCAATCTTCGTTTTTTTTCTTACTTCTCCGTTCTTTCTTCTTCTTTTTTGCTTATTTCTTATTTTTTCCTCCTTCCTTCTTCCTTCTTTCTTTTCCCTTCTCCCTACTTTTTCTTTCTTTTTTTTTTCTTCCCCCTTCTTCCTATTTCCTCCTTTCTTCTTCGTTTTTCTTTTTCCTTATTCTTTCCTTCCTCTTCCTTCTTCCTTCTTGTTTCCTCCTTTCTTATTCCTTTATCCTTTTTCCTTCTTCCTTCTTCCTTCTTCCTTCTTCCTTCTTCCTTCTTCCTTCTTCCTTCTTCCTTCTTCCTTCTTCCTTCTTCCTTCTTCCGTTCTTCCTTCTTCCTTCTTCCTTCTTCCTTCTTCCTTCTTCCTTCTTCCTTCTTCCTTTTTCCTTTTTCCTTTTTCCTTTTCCTTCTTCCTTCTTCCTTCTTCCTTCTTCCTTCTTCTTCTTCCTTCTTCCTTCTTCCTTCTTCCTTCTTCCTTCTTCCTTCTTCCTTCTTCCTTCTTCCTTCTTCCTTCTTCCTTCTTCCTTCTTCCTTGTTCCTAGTTCCTTGTTCCTTCTTCCTTCTTCCTTCTTTCTTCTTTCTTCTTTCTTCTTCTTTCTATTCTTTCTTTCTTCTTTCTTCTTCTTTCTTCTTTCTTCTTCTCTTCTTTCTTCTTCTTCTTTCTTCTTCTCTTCTTTCTTCTTCCTTCTTCCTTCTTCTTCTTCCTTCTTCCTTCTTCCTTCTTCCTTTCTTCCTTCTTCCTTCTTACCTTCTTCCTTTTCCTTTCTTTTCCTTCTTCCTTTTCTTTTCTCTTTCTTCCTTCTTCCTATTCCTTCTTCTTCTTCCTTTCTTCTTCTTCCTTTTCCTTTCCTTCCTTCTTCCTTTTCCTTCTTTTTCCTTCTTTCCTTCTTCTTTTTCTTCTTCCTTCTTCTTCTTCCTTCTTCCTTCTTCCTTCTTCCTTCTTCCTTCTTCCTTCTTCCTTCTTCCTTCTTCTTCTTCCTTCTTCCTTCTTCCTTCTTCCTTCTTCCTTCTTCCTTCTTCCTTCTTCCTTCTTCCTTCTTCCTTCTTCCTTTTCTTCCTTCTTCCTTCTTCCTTCTTCCTTCTTCCTTTTTCCTTCTTCTTCCTTCCTTTCTTCTTCTTCTTCTTCTCTTCTTCTTTCTTCTTCTTCTTCTTTCTTCTTTCTTTTCTCTTCTCTTCTTCTTCTTCCTCTTCCTTCTTCTTTCTTCTTTCTTCTTTTTTCTGTCTTCTTTCTTCTTTTTTCTGTCTTCTTTCTTCTTTCTTTCTTCTTTCTTCTTTCTTCTTTCTTCTTTCTTCTTTCTTCTTCTTTCTTCTTTCTTCTTTCTTCTTTCTCCTTTCTTCTTTTTTCTTTCTTCTTTCTTCTTTCTTCTTTCTTCTTTCTTCTTTCTTCTTTCTTCTTTTTTCTTCCTTCTTTCTTCTTCCTTCCTCCTTTATCCTTTATCTTTTATCCTTCATCCTTTATCCTTCATCCTTCATCCTTCATCCTTCATCCTTCATCCTTCATCCTTCATCCTTCATCCTTCATCCTTCATCCTTCATCCTTCATCCTTCATCCTTTATCCTTTATCCTTTATCCCTTATCCTTTATCCTTTATCCTTTATCCTTATCCTTTATCCTTTATCCTTTATCCTTTATCCTTTATCCTTCATCCTTCATCCTTCATCCTTCATCCTTCATCCTTCATCCTTCATCCTTCATCCTTCATCCTTCATCCTTCATCCTTCATCTCTCATTCTTCTTCCTTCTTCCTTCTTCCTTCTTCCTTCTTCCTTCTTCCTTCTTCCTTCTTCCTTCTTCCTTCTTCCTTCTTCCTTCTTCCTTCTTCCTTCTTCCTTCTTCCTTCTTCCTTCTTCCTTCTTCCTTCTTCCTTCTTCCTTCTTCCTTCTTCCTTCTGCCTTCTTCCTTCTTCCTTTTTCCTTTTTCCTTTTTACTTTTTCCTTCTTCCTTCGTCCTTCTTTCTCCTTTCTTCTTCCTTCTTCCTTCTTCCGTCTTCCTTCTTCCTTCTTCCTTCTTTCTTTTTCCTTTTTCCTTCTTCCTTTTTTTCTTCTTTCTTTTTTCCTTCTTCCTTTTTTTCTTCTTTCTTTTCCATTCTCCCGCCTCATTTCTTTCTTCTCTCTTTACCCTTTTTCTTTTTCTTCTCTCTTCTCCCTTTTCTTTTATCTATTCCTAAAATTCGACTTCTTTTACAAACATAACTTCGTCAAAATTTCAAATTTTTATTTAAAAATTCGTCGTTTTATTTTCAAATTTCGCCGTTTTTTAATATTTGATTCTTCTGAAAATTTCGACTTTTTCTAATTCTGCAAATTTCAACTTGTTTGATAAAATTTGCCTTTTCCTCCAAATCTGGTCGATCTTCTGATAAAAAATATATTTTTTGAAAATTTAAAATTTTTATAAAATACAAAAATTACAAAAAACTTTTCTTTGTAAATTTTAACTCTTTTTTTAATCCAAATTTCTGAGCATTTCCACTTGTAAGTCAAAATTTTGACGTGTACTAAATTTTTTTTTGTGGAACAATATTGAACATTTTCTGACACCACATGGAGGCAAAGTAGGGAGCCTGTCTTCCTCTGACTCGAGCAGTCCACAGAAAATGAATATTCTTCCAAGTAATTTCGATTTTTTTCGAAATTTCGATTTTTTCCTTAATATTCGTCTTTTTTTTCTAAATTTTGATATAATTCTTGTGGAAAATTACGAATTTTCGCTACGAATAAACGCTTTTTCTAAGAATTTAGAGCTGCTTCGCAGATTTTAAATCTTCATTTCGTCTTTTTCTCGAGGGTTTCAGGACTTTTTTCAAATTTTTGACCTTTTTTCTTGTAATTTGGCTTTCTCTGAAAAATTTTGAATTTTTTGTTCATTTCGAAGTTTATCCGAAATTTCGCTTTTTTCCAAATTCGGATACAACATTTAGCATTTTCTAAAAATTTTGATCTCTTAGAATTTGATTTTTTTTTATATTTTTTCTGGTTTCTTAAAGTTTGCTCTTTTCAGGAAATTTTGATTTTTATCTTAATATCCGATATTTGTTATTTCTGGAAATTTCGCCTTTTTCTCATAAATTTGTTTTTGTTCTCAATATTTTGACTTTTTTCTCTTAAGAGTCGTTTTCTAAAAATTGGCCTTTTTTTCAAAATTTGTCTTTTTGAAATTTCGATTTTATTTTCAAAAGCCTCCTTTTTTGACTTTGATTTCAAAAATCGTTTACATATGGTAACATTTCTGTCATTCTTTCTAAATATTTATTTTTTTAACAAATTACGACGAAATGTTAATAAAAAGGCCAAGAAAAATATTTTTAAAGATTTCGAGAAAAAGACTACTTGTGAATACAAAGTCCTTGCTGAATGTTAAATTTTGAGGACAATATTCTTGGAAATTGGGATTTTTTTCTTCTCAAAATTCGACTTTTTCTAAAAATTGGGTCATTTCACTAAATTAGACTTTTGAAATTTTTGACTTTTTCAAATTTTGGACCATTTTAGAATTTTTAAAAAGGATTAGGTTTTTATTTTTAATATGAATTACTGGAGATTCCAACTTTTTCAAATCTTTTTTTCGAAATTCGTCTTTCGAAATTATTAGTTTATTCACAATATTTCAATTTTCTTCATAAAATTGAATTTTCATTTGAAATTTTTAATATTTTCCTGAAAATTTGATCTATTTCTTGAATTTGTATGGTATTTTCCAAAAATGGTGAGTCCATTTTTTTAATTCACTGTATTTTCTATTTTTTTTAATTTCTTTGTTTATTGTTTGTTGCTCCAACTTTATATTATTCTCCAAATTCTGACTTTTATCTCAAAATAATTTCTGCTTGTGAATAGTTCCACCTAAAATTAAATCCTTTCTGAAGATTTTGACATTTCATAACATTCATTATTTTTTTAAAATGGGATCGAAATTTTATTTGAAAACTAAAAATATAAAAATAATATTTTTAGGAAATTTTGGGAAAAATCTTTTTTGTAAATTTCAAGAATATGACATAAAGAGAGTAAAATTTGTGAGAGAAATATTTTTGTAAGTTGCCCCTTAAATGCAACTTGTTCTAAAAAATAAGACTTTTTTGAAAAAAAAACTGCCGTTTGGAGATTTCGCCATTTTTGGAAATTTTCATTTTTTCGAAATTTCGACATTTCTTGAAGTTTTCCGAATGGTTTGTTTCTTAAAGTTTTTCTTTTTTTCGAAATATTGACTTTAATCTGGAAATTCGATATACCCAGTTCGTGTGGTTTTTAAGCGAAAATACACATTACTCAGCCGAAAGTTTTATTTGGCTATAAATTTTTCAGAATGATCCTTGCCACCCCCCCTTGAAGGAAATTCTGCTTACGCCCATAAATCTTTCTGCGTAAGTCAACCTGGGCATTTTAAAAGTCTAACTTGTAGAAAACTTGATATAGCAGAAAATTTACCTTGTTATGTCATTACAAAGCAATTAATTGTTTTGTAAAATAATAACTATTTTCATTACAATGCCTTATTACAGAGTGTCAATTAACGTATAAGTTAAAGGAAAGCACGAAATTGGAATTTCAAAATGAAAAGTCAATTTGTTTCGTCAAAAAGGCTATCTACCACACTCATAAATATTCATAAAGTAAACTCAGTTTTCAAACCTTTCAGATGTCAGTCGGAAATATATTGCGGCTCTAAATTAAAAAACGTTTTTCTTTTGGCCGTAACTTATCCTCTTAATTGATTGGGCTTTTAACAAAAAATTGTTTTTAGGGCAACCTTTACTTATAAACGGACCAAAATTAAGTAAATAAGTTGTTGAATAAAACAGGAAAACCTAAGTTTTATCTGAACAAATCCGAGGACGTAATCGTCTCTAGTAAATGCATATGTTATACATCAAAATGAAGTCCAACAATAGCGATATGAAAAAAACTAAAAAACAATATAAAGATTCTTGTCACCTACCTAATTTTAATAAAACGAGTTTTTGGTAAAAAAAAATCAACCTAGTCAGCCTTGCACAATTAGGTTTTCTTACTAACTACTACAGTGAACAGTCAATAGACCAAATTAAATCATTTTTACTTATCTTTGAATTTGAAATTTCATTCAAATTTTCTTACGTTAGTTATAATTGACAAATAAAATTGTCTATTTTCAGATAAACACACTTTTTTCTACAATCAATACAAATTTTTATGGAACTGATAACTGTGTTGATAATATCTCAGATAAGAAGCATTCATTCGCAATTCGCAATAAGTCGATGACTAAGACAGTTTATCAGATCAACTCGGATCGCGCTGTAAAGTTTGATTCCAGCCGCAATTACTGCGTTGCGTGCACCAGTGCTAACTCCGAAAATTTTCATCTAAAAGAAATAATGTAACAGAAAAATTTAATCTGCTAAATCATTTAAATCAAATATTTTATTTAAAAAATAATATTATCATATGGGTCAGAAAGTCTTGGAATGCAAGAACTTTTTTTTCCATAAAACATTTTTTCTCTCAATAACTATTACGATATCGAAAAAACCTGCAGTTTTTGATCATCTATTATCTCTCTGAAGACCATAGCTTGGCTATGGAAGCGCGTGTTTCTTAATCTTTCTTGGTTTCAGGGGTCAAGATTTGTATTTAAATATGCCACTAACACAAATAAATCCTAAGGGAAAAATTATTAAAGCTCTTCTGGCATGTTTTGCACTCCATAATTGTTTAAGGCGAGGAATTTCTACATACACATATCTAGCAGCTATTCCGGTAGGTAAGAGAAATAGAGCAACTGCGAAAATGTATTTGGGCGAATGCGAGAAACTGTTTCATGTTTAGAAAATACAAACCCCAGTTTAATAAACGACGCTAAGTAAAACAGAAATGATTGCTTATGTTATTTCAACTGTGTTGGTACGGTGGCAAGATAAATTGATACAACAGGAAAATAAACGTTTAGTCTTATAATTAATGCTGTGATAATTCATTTTCATATCTCTTCTTTGCAGTAAATCGTCGTAGATGTCTTTGTCATTTCTTCAATGTCTGTTATAAACAAAAATAGCTTAAAATGACGCTTCTGTGACCTGATGCCTTCAGCAAGGATTCCCAATCCTAATTTTAACTTTTCGATGACGTTTAAAACGAAGAAATTTTCTTTTGTAATATTATCAACATTGCAATGTTATGTGACACTGAAAGATATACTAATTTGGTCTGTTTAAGTTGGTAGTTTGTAGATTTGGGCTATCCAGATAAAAATAAAATTATATTTACTAAAAAGGAGTTTTCTTCAATCATTTATGCTCTGTGAAAACCGGAATTCGGCGCAAAAGGGCTACGAGAGCACAGCAGAAGAAGGAGGAAATTTCTTCAGGACGAAAAACTTCAAACCGGGAAAGCGGACAAAATTGTGGGAAAAACACAAACTCTCTCTTCTTTCTTCTCTCTCCTCTCTCCTCTCTTCTCTCTTCCCTCTTCTGTCTTCTCTCTTCTCTCTTCTCTCTTCTCTCTTCTCTCTTCTCTCTTCTCTCTTCTCTCTTCTCTCTTCTCTCTTCTCTCTTCTCTCTTCTCTCTTCTCTCTTCTCTCTTCTCTCTTCTCTCTTCTCTCTCTCTCTTCTCTCTTCTCTCTTCTCTTTCTCTCTTCTCTTCTTCCTCTTCCTCTTCTGTCTCTCTTCTCTCCTTCTCTCTTCTCTCTCTCTCTTCTCTCTTCTCTCTTCTCTCTTCTCTCTTCTCTCTTCTCTCTTCTCTCTTCTCTCTTCTCTCTTCTCTCTTCTCTCTTCTCTCTTCTCTCTCCTCTCTTTCTCTTCTCTCTTCTCTTTCTCTCTCTCTCTTCTCTCTTTCTCTCTTCTCTCTGTTTCCTTTTCTCCTTCTCTCTTCTTCCTCTCCTTCTCCTTCTTGCTCTCTTCTTCCTCTTTCTTTTCTTTCTTTTCTCTTTCTTCTTCTTTTTCCTTTTCTCTCTTCCTCTTTTTTCTTTCTTATTCTTATCTTCTCTTTTTTTCTTCTTCTTCCTTTTTTTTCTCTTTTCCTTTTTCTTCTTTCCTTTTCCTCTTCCTTCTTCTCTTCTTTCATTTCTTCTTTCTTCTCTTTTTCTTTCTTCCTTCTTCCTTCTTTTTTTCTTCTTTTCCTTTTCTTCTTTTCTATTCCTTCTTTTTTCCTTCCTTCTTCTCTTCTTCTTTCTTTTCTTCTTCCTTTTCTTCTTTTTCTTTCTTCTTTTACTTTCTTCCTTCTTCCTTTTCCTTCTTCCTGTTATCTTCTTCTTCTTCTTCTTCTTCCTTCTTCTTCTTCCTTGTTTTCTTTTTCTTTTTTCTTTTACTTTTTCCTTCTTCCTTTTTCCTTCTTCCTGTTAATCTTCTTTCTTCCTTCTTTCTTCTTCCTTTTTCCTTATTCCTTATTTCTTCTTCTTTCTTTTTTCTTTCTCCCTTTTTCTTCCTTCTTTTTTTTCTACTTCTTTCTTCCTTCTTTCTTCTTCCTTTTTCCTTATTCCTTATTTCTTCTTCTTTCTTTTTTCTTTCTCCCTTTTTCTTCCTTCTTTTTTTTCTACTTCTTTCTTACTTCTTCTGTTTTCTTCTTCCTGCTTACTTCTTCCTTCTTCCTTCTTCCTTCTTCCTTCTTCCTTCTTCCTTCTTCCTTCTTCCTTCTTCCTTCTTCCTTCTCCTTCTTCCTTCTTCCTTCTTCCTTCTTCCTTCTTCCTTCTTCTTCTTTCTTCTTTCTTCTTTCTTCTTCCTTCTTCCTTCTTCCTTCTTCCTTCTTCCTTCTTCCTTCTTCCTTCTTCCTTCTTCCTTCTTCCTTTCTCCTTCCTCCTTTCTCCTTTCCTCCTTTTCTTCTCCTTCTTCCTTCTTCCTTCTTCCTTCTTCCTTCTTCCTTCTTCCTTTTCCTTTTTTCCTTCTTCCTTTTTCTTCTTTTTCTTTCTTCTTCTTTCTTCCTTCTTTCTTCTTCCTTCTTCCTTCTTCCTTCTTCTTCTTCCTTCTTCCTTCTTCTTCTTCCTTCTTCCTTCTTCCTTTCTTCCTTCTTCCTTCTTCCTTCTTCCTTCTTCTTCTTCCTTCTTCCTTCTTCTTCTTCCTTTCCTTCTTCCTTCTTCCTTCTTCCTTCTTCCTTCTTCCTTCTTCCTTCTTCTTCTTCCTCTTTCTTCTTTCTTCTTCCTTCTTCCTTCTTCTTCTTTTCTCTTCTTCTTCCTTCTTTCCTTCTTCCTTCTTCCTTCTTCCTTCTTCCTTCTTCCTTCTTCCTTCTTCTTCTTCTCTTCCTTCTTCTTCTTCCTTCTTCCTTCTTCCTTCTTCCTTCTTCCTTCTTCTCTTCTCTTCTTCCTTCTTCTTCTTTCTTTCCTTCTTCCTTCTTCTTCTTCCTTCTTCTCTTCTTTTCCTTCTTCCTTTTCCTTCTTCCTTCTTCCTTTCTTCCCTTTTTCCTTCTTCCTTCTTTTCCTTTCCTTCTTCCTTCTTCCTTCTTCCTTCTTCCTCTTCCTTCTTCCTTCTTCCTCTTCTTTCTTCCTTCTTCCTTCTTCTTCTTCTTCTTCCTTCTTCCTTCTTCCTTCTTCCTCTTCTTTTCCTTTCCTTCTTCTTCTTCTTCTTCCTTCTTCCTCTTCTTCCTTCTTCCTTCCTTCCTTTTCTTCCTTCTTCCTTTTCCTTCTTCCTTTTTCCTTTTTCTTCTTTTTCTTTTCTTCTTCTTCTTCCTTCTTCTTGTTCCTTCTTACTATTCTTCTTCTTTTTTCCTTTCCTCTCTCTTTTCCTTACTTGTTCTGTTTCTTCCTTTTCTCTCCTCTCATTCTCCTTTCGTTCTGCTTCTCTTCCTTTTCATTTTCTTCATCCTTCTCCATTCTTCTTTTTTTCTTCTAAAAATTTCGACTTTTTCTAATTCTGCAAATTTCAACTTGTTTGATAAAATTTGCCTTTTCCTCCACACTAGCAGATGTCATCCGATTATGGGGTGAAACACTCACTTAACAGATTTTTTGCACGCAGGCGCGAAGTATCTTCGTCGTGAGGTCCCCCGAGGCGCGGGGCCCGTAGCATTTGGTAACCCTTGCTACGTGGTTAATCTAACATTGCCAAATTGTACAAAAGAAATACTAGTAAAAAAACAATTTAATCTTCTTCCGAAATTGTACTATATCAAGAAACTACTGAAAACTGTCGATCTTTCCCCCAGGACTTTCATGAGTCGTTATCATCAGTAGCTTTTTAACAAGGTTGAATATCGAAGAAAAAATTTTTTAGAGACTCAGACAAACATAGAAACAACAAAAAGTGGAGTAGAAGTAATCCCCTAAATGAATCAATATCCAGAGATAACATTAATTGTTTACACGGTATCCATCTCCGCCTTATCGCAGTTTACAAGAAATAGACTTCTGCAAACAAATTTGCCCTCAAGAAGAAAAATTGAATTCCATTCAAAAGGAGTAATCTTTCGGAGAAACTTCATTGTAAGGAGGAATACATATCGAATATCTACCCACAAACCCAAACAATATCTCAAGAGTGGCTTTAGCCTCTAGAATTATTTTCTTATTTGTTCAATATATGATTCTTTTTTTAGTGACTTGCTACAATTGAAAGATAAATTTGTATTATTTGAGGGAAAGTCAGCCTGCATTTGCATTTATACACCCTTGTTATATCCCAAACGTACCTAGTTTATTTCATGTTCCACACGATAACAAATACCATATCTCAGCTCCGACGACTGTCATAGTTTACTCCCAACCCCAACTTTTAAAGCACAAATGAATTATTCGGTGAATTTAAACCGAAAAATTCATTTGTGCGGTAAAGTTTGCGATAGTAGATTATCACTCTTCTCTAAAAACACAGTACTTGTACTTCGTTTAATTTGTATAATGGAAAATTCTAATCAGTTGTTTGCTGCTTTAGTTAAGTTCACGTTTCAATTTATTTAGTTAAAATTAACTCGTTTGAGAAATAGAAACTTAAGATGTAACAGATTCAGTCGTTTCCTTCGATGTTTTTTCTTGTTGGAAACGGAAATTTATTCATTGATTCCCTCCTACGTAAAATGTGAGAAGATATCGGGTAATCAGACGTCACATTCACCTATAGATTTGAACGGAGGCTGAAGTTCTTAAACTCGACATTTTTCATCGAGGGCTTTATACTTCCACCGGATTTACTGTGTCAAGTCGATGACTGTAAATTTTTGTTTGTCTTATTTCGAACAAAAACGGTCTTATTTCGAACAAAAATGGTTTATTGTGTGTTACACATGGACTTAGTTATCCCCAAGTAACAGGAGTCCTGAATGTTTGCAAGCAAAAATTCGTATAATATTATTCACAATCTTACTGAAATTCTTAGGCCGTACTTCCTGGGGAAGAAATTATATTATCAACAAGGGCCCAACCTGCCTAAAGAAGTTTTCACTTTAAAAATTACGTCAAAAAAGAAATCTTCTTTTTCCTCGGGTTAGGCGGGCACCCGAAAATTGGCAACACAAAACGTTTTTTTTTTTTTTTTTTGTTGATTTTTCCAGGCTCTTCCAAGTTTGCTGCTAGATAACCCCAGGACATTGGGCAGTTTGTTTTTTTCACCTTTCGGAAGGTGTGGGACCGTGATCATCTGCGATGGTTATTAACACTGAGTTGTGGTCCAAGCTGGGCTCATTGACAGATGTTAGCTCAATTCTATACTGAACATCTTTCATCAGTGCCACGTACAGGATGTCTAGCATTTCTGTGGTGTAGTGATGATGGGTAAGTTTTTCTGGAGCCATTACATCGATTCCGTTTGGTGATATGAACCTTGGGTTGTTTCTTTGGCTGCCGCATTCGACGGTTTTGGCACTAAGGTATCCTGCTACAATAACACTGTTATTGCTTATTTTGAAGATGCGTATCAAATCTGCCTCCATGACAGTGTTGAATTTGAAATAATAGGAAAAGCGTCAGGGGTAGATCAGGGAAAGCGTCAGGGGTACCTACGCCATTTGCACTATTATTCCGGTTCCTTCCGGCCTGTTCAACTTTAGTAAGCCTGCAGCAACAATTTCCACTTACATAGATAGCCGTACCTCCTCCTGGGCCTATTACTCTGTCTTTGCAATGAAGAACATATCTTCGAAATTTAAGATCCTTGATTGTGCTCTTTAACTTGGTTTCGGTAAGCATCAATACGTTCAAGTCGTTTTCTTTTGCGAAAACTTCCAGCTCGTGTCTGCTGCTTACGAGTTCGTTGCAGTTCCAGAAGACTGCCTTGAATTGCTGTGGATTGTTTCGACGAGCTTTCATTTTCCTGTTCAGGCGTCTGTCTTGATAAAGCCTTACCCCAAAACACTAATGTGTCTTATGATAAGGGTCTTTGGGAGTATCATCTTGATAAAGACGATTGCCTTCTGGCTGTTTCCAGCTTTGGTGACTGCTCTCACCAAGTCCAGCACTTTTCTCTGGTCCTCGGTTATTTTCAAAAATTGAAATACAAATCCTATCTTCTAAAACCAAGAAGAATTAAAAAACACTAGAGCAACCTTTGTTGTGTCTTTTAATCCTTCTTGATTTCAGGATACAAGATTTGTATTTCCATTCTTAGGCAGTGTCAATTTCTGGGAGCTATCTCCAACTACTGATGCGTAAGACTTATCTTAGCGCTAGGAGTTTCTAGTTTCGACGAAATCCATGAAGTTTCAGCTGTCGCCTTGGCTGTTATTGATTGTGTCCTAGAATTTATTTGTTCTTTGGTAATTTCTGGGTTCCCTTTGGTGTCGGTTTCTGCTTCCTCGGTGACGAAAAGACACGATAATCTCTGTAGCTAGCTACATGGTCGCCCTTGCAGTTGGTTAAGGGGTTTGTCCTTGGGTCGTTTACAGTCTTTGTTAGGGTGCTTTTCAGCAGACTGCTTCCTTTGCCCGTGGTTGAATCGTTGACATTTGTGGCTTCAACTGGTTACCTGCTCCTGGGATCTCCACCTGAGCATCCAGACCAATCAGCACCTTGAGTATGAAGATTCTGTCTTCGTCATTCTGCAGCTCTATGAATATCATGTGTGTGCCTTTTTAGTAAATGAGTTCATTGACGTTGATGACCTTGTACATTTTTTTAAGTAATCGAAACCAAAAATGATAAAATTCTTCAAGAAAGGTAAAATTTAAAAAAAAGGGGAAATTTTAGAAAAAAATTTTAAAAAGAGTACTATTCTTGACAAAAAATCAATCATTTGGAAAAAAGTCTAAATTTTAAAATCAAGTTGAAAATTTGAAAGTGGAACCTATCAAAAAATCAAACCATATCAAAACGCTTCACAGCTAAGTTTTCGAAAATATCTGAAATTTTCGAAAATCATAATTTTAAAAAAGTCGAAATTGTCAGAAAGGTTAACATTTTCAACCAGACGAAACATTGAAAAAAACTAGAATTTAAAAATGTCGAAGTTTTGGATAAAATGGAAATTTTGAAAATGTCGAACGTTTAAAAAGAACCGAAAGTTTGATCTTTTTCAAAATTCTGATTTAATACTTTGATATTAATAAAAACGTTGAAATACAATCAAAATTTTGACTAAAAGACAACCAATCAAAATGCTCGACATTTTCAAAATATTCAAAATCTTAAATATGTTGAAATTTTAGATAAAAATCGAAATTTTGAAAAAAGTTACTTTTGGGAAAAGGGAAATTTAAATAAGCAAATACTTTAAATAATTTAAAGATTTAGAAATATGTCCAAATTAAAAAAATCAAAATTTTTAAATAAAATCGAAATTTGAAACAAAACTGAAACTTAAAAAAAAATACATCAAAAGTTTACAAAAAACGTCAAATTTTTTTAAAAATACAAATTAAAAAAAATAATCAAAATTTGGATTATAAAATGAAAATTTTAAAAATAATCATTTTAAAAAATTTTGAGATTTCTTCTTCTTGATGTCTTTCTCGGAGATATCCTTTGGAATTCTTCTGACGATTGCCTTGACGCTTCTTTCAGGCGAAGAAGTCGTACGGCACTTTCTCTTTCTCCAGGAACCTTGTCGGGTCTCTGAAGTCAGTAACTTTGTATCCCAACACCTTCGTCGATGCATTTCGCTTTCGTGAAAGCAATTTTCTTGAAATACATTAACTAGTTAGTGGTCTTCCATGATACATCCCTTATGTTAACAGACAAAATTTTTACATCGACGGGAGCTCTCGTTTGAGTCTTCTTCCCTTGAGTTAGGTTAGGTTAGGTTAGGTTAGATTAGATTCGGTTAGGTTAGGTCAAGTTAGGTTAGGTTATGTTAGGTTAAGTTACGTTAGATTAGGTTAGGTTAATTGGGTTAGGTTAGGTTACTTTAGGTTAGGTTAGGTTACGTTAGGTTAGGTTAGGTTAGGTTAGGTTAGGTTAGGTTAGGTTAGGTTAGGTTAGGTTAGGTTAGGTTAGGTTAGGTAGGGTTAGGTTAGGTTAGGCTAGGTTGGGTTAGGTTAGGTAAGGTTAGGTTAGGTTAGGTTAGGTTAGGTTAGGTTAGGTTAAGATAGGTTAGATTAGGTTAGGTTAGGTTAGGTTAAGTTGGGTTAGGTTCGGTTACGTTACGTTAGGTTAGATTAAGTTAAGTTAGGTTAGTTTAGGTTAAGTTAGGTTAGATTAGGTTAGATTAGGCTAGGTTAGGTTAGGTTAGGTAAAGTTAGGTTAGGTTAGGTTAGGTTAGGTTAGGTTAGGTTAGGTTAGGTTAGGTTAGGTTAGGTTAGGTTAGGTTAGGTTAGGTTAGGTTAGGTTAGGTTAGATTAGGTTAAGTTAAGATAGGTTAGGTTAGATTAGGTTAGGTTAGGTTAGGTTAGGTTAGGTTAGGTTAGGTTAGGTTAGGTTAGGTTAGGTTAGGTTAGGTTAGGTTAGGTTTAGGTTAGGTTAGGTTAGATTCGGTTAGGTTAGGTCAGGTTAGGTTAGGTTATGTTAGGTTAAGTTACGTTAGATTAGGTTAGGTTAATTGGGTTAGGTTAGGCTACTTTAGGTTAGGTTAGGTTACGTTAGGTTAGGTTAGGTTAGGTTAAGTTAGGTTAGGTTAGGTTAGGTTAGGTAGGGTTAGGTTAGGTTAGGCTAGGTTAGGTAAGGTTAGGTTAGGTTAGGTTAGGTTAGGTTAGATTAAGATAGGTTAGATTAGGTTAAGTTAGGTTAGGTTAAGTTGGGTTAGGTTCGGTTACGTTACGTTAGGTTACGTTAAGTTAAGTTAGGTTAGGTTAGGTTAGGTTAGATTAGGTTAGGTTAGGCTAGGCTAGGCTAGGTTAGGTAAGGTTAGGTAAGGTTAGGTTAGGTTAGGTTAGGTTAGGTTAGGTTAGGTTAGGTTAGGTTAGGTTAGGTTAGGTTAGGTTAGGTTAGGTTAGGTTAGGTTAGATTAGGTTAGGTTAGGTTAAGTTGGGTTAGGTTCGGTTACGTTACATTAGGTTACGTTAAGTTAAGTTACGTTAGGTTAGGTTAGGGTAAGTAAGGTAGGTTAGGCTAGGCTAGGTTAGGTTAGGTTAGGTTAGGTTAGGTAAGGTTAGGTTAGGTTAGGTTAGGTTAGGTTGAGTTGGGTTTGGGTTGGTTGGGTTGAGTTGAGTTGGGTTGGGTTGGGACGGTTCAGGTTAGGTTAGGTTATTTTAGGTTAGGTTAGGTTAGGTTAGGTTAGGTTAGGTTAGATTACATTAGGTTAGCTTAGGTTAAGACAGGTTAGGTTAGACTAAGATAAGTTAGGTTAGGTTAAGATAGGTTGGGTTAGGTTAGGTTAGGTTAGGTTAGGTTAGGTTAGGTTAGGTTAAGTTAGGTTTAGGTTAGGTTAGGTTAATATGACCTATTGAAAACTCCAACTTTTCCATTTTCTCTCTTAAAATTGGATTTTTTTTGATAATATGAAATATTTTCTAGAAAGTTCGAAATTTTTCTGGAAATTGCAACGTAATTTTCAGATGTCAAGATTTTTTCGAAGTATTTGTTTTTTCTGATTTTTTAAAATTTGATTCCCAGTAATTTCAACTGGACCAACTTGTCCGAAATTTATCTTATTTTCCAAATTTTGATTTTAATTCTAAATTCGATATTATCTGTTTCCGGATATTTTCTTTTAAAATTGATTTCTTTCAGAAGATTTAGTCCTTTTCACAAAATTTGTTTATTTTTTTGACATTATATCAAAATTTTAATAGAAATCGAAAAATCTGAGAACAATATTTTAGGAAAATTTTGAGAAAAAGAAGAAAGCTTTCAAGAATATGCCAAAATTGTAATTGAATAGAAATTCTGAGAGAATATTTTTAAAAGTTCTTTTTTTTTACCCTGAATTCCACTTGTTCAGGAAATTATTATCTTTTTAACAAAAATTGACTTTTGGAAATTTTGTCTTTTTTGAAAATCCACTTCTTCGAAATTTCAACATTTCTTAAAGTTCTTCGAAAGGTTATTTCTTCAGATTGGGCTTTTCTGAAAATGTCGACTATTTAAGTCGAAATTTCGACTATTAAAATAGAAATGTCGGCTATTAAAATCGATATTTCGGAAAAAAGTTCAAAAATTCGATCTTTCCAGCTTGTAGTTTTTGGTGAAAATACACATTACACAGCCAGAAGGTTATCTTTTTTATCTATAAATTTTTCAAAATGATTGTTGCCCCTCCATTGAAAAAAATCCTGCCTATGCTTATGTATGTACGCCTGTGAATGTTTTAGTACTTACTTCTCGGAACATTTATTAGCATTCGAGTTGGATATACCAATTTGACGAGATCTAACAAGATCGAAACCGGTATTTGGTTTCCAAACTTTGAATCTAATAAATGTTCAAACCTATTGGTCTGTGCATTAGAATCCTTGTCATCTGGGAACTTTTTCCTAGAGGGCAACCGCTTCGCTAGGTGGCAGTGTTTCAACTGTTGGTAATTCAGCTACCTATGATTCACTATACACGCCTGGAGGGCTGCATGAATTTGGAGTCTAGGTTGCATTCTTCTTGCATATACTCATGTCCAAAATATTTCATGATTTGCATTGCATACCTAACTAATCATGTAGGTTATTTACTAGAATTTTTGAATGTCCTTATTGTGAAATTTGATCCTGAAATTGGTGTTGTTTTGTAAATTTATTAATACCATTTGTGCCCATTTGGAACTGTTTCTATGTCCTATATTAAATTACTAGGAAAAAATACGGAAACTACGAGTTTAAATCTCGATTCAAATTCAAAGTTTAGAATTTTCTGACCATATTTACTTCTATTTGAAGGAGTTTGTTTTCTCAAACATACTGTAACGAAATGCAAATTGTAGAATTGAGTACGTAAGAAAATTTTCTAGAAAGATATGATAAGGGAAAGCGGCCGCGATAATGAAGCAAACGGCAGATAAGCCTTCCAGAGATTTCGGTCAACGATAAGCCTTATCTGCCGAAAACTTCTAGAACCCGGAAGCGAAATCTATATAAGGCGGACGCCTTTCCCTCGAATGAGTTAGTTAGAGTCAGTGCAGTGTAATTAGTGAGTTAGTAGTTAGAAGTAAATAAGTGAGTTAATTATTCAGTTGTAGTGTTCCGAGTTTAGTTTGGTAATAAAGTGGGTATTATTCAATTTACGTATTAAAAATCAATTCCAACCGATAAGCCCGTAAAAATATGTTTCTTTCAAATGTTAAGTTTTGTCTTCGTCAAATTCTATAATGCACAGACCAATAGGTTTGAACATTTATTAGATTCGAAGTTTGGAAACCAAATACCGGTTTCGATCTTGTTAGATCTCGTCAGTTTGGTATATCCAACTCGAATGCTAATAAATGTTCCGACAAGTAAGTACTAAAACATTCGAGAGTGACTCTTTAGTACTACCACCTATTGGTCCATAGAGAAACTATGGCCATCGCCAACAATGTAATAAATGTTCAAATCTATTGGTATGTGCATTAGAATCCTTGTCTTCTGGGAAATTGTTACTAGAGAGCAACCGCTTCGCTAGCTGGCAGTGTTTCAACTGTTGGTAGTTCAGCTACCTATGATTCACTATACACGCCGCCTGGAGGGCTGCATGAATTTGTAGTCTAGGTTGCATTCGTCAAATTGTTTAATATTTTTTTTCCAAAATTTTTATGTAAAAGAGTAGAGCTTGAAGGGGCCGCACTTTAATTAAAGAATAAAGTGTAACCGACATTTTGTTTGACATTAAACTGAAATGACTCTAAATAAGCAAAATCTTTCAGCATATTAGGTGAAGATACTTGGTCCTGAGGAGGTCTGGGGGATTCACCTTTTTGTCGGAGGATACAAAAATGTTAGGCGGGCCGCATGCGCCTCGCTAGCCGCATCTTGCTTATCCCTACTCTAGTCGAAGGTGAGGCAGCAAATTTTTATGACACAGTGAGAAGTTCTATTTATGGCAACTCTTTTTTCCACTCTAGAACCCTTTGCCAAGTAGGTTTTTCCCCGATAGTTACAATGTATCCTTGTTTAAAATGGATGTTAATTGCCATCTTCTATATACGGGGGCTCTTTTTTCTGTATAACTTCCAAGCTATGGTTAAATCTCAAAATAAAAACAATCAAATATCTTTTTTTTTTCAAGTAGGAAATTATCTGCAGGGAATAAAAGCTTAAAGAATTAATCATAATAACTAATAGGAAAATAAAATAATTGACAACAATTTTACAACAAGAACAACAATGACAGTCTTCTCTTTCAATAATTAAAGGCATATTTTAAGATTTCTAATTAAGTAACCTTTTTAAGCACATTCGATTGTTCCTAGCAAAATGTTTGTCATGCAGTAGTCGTTGTAAAAACCTCAACAGTTTCCCATAGAAGAATTCCAGTGGTGTTTTATCCTGGGGTGCGGCGGCCACGCGTGCGGACCATCGTTTTTAATATACTGGGTCTCAAATAAGTAGGCAAGAAAATCATTGTCTATTTTATCGTTACGGTGGTTAATAATTACCCTTAATGGGTGGGTGGTGCTTAAAATAAAACACATATTAGGCCAATTGATATATTCATTAATGAGAGAATAATTTCAAATGTTGTACCCTTTCACATAGAAACATTTTTATGTATATATATTTTTACAACAATATCTATATTATATATTAGTAACAGCACATGACTGTGTTACAGTTTTAACATATATAATTACAATATATTAGAATATTTATGAAATTATTAAGAAATACATCAGATTTGCAATCTTATTAAGAAAGTGGCTGGAAAAATTCTTAATAAGAACGCAACTGAAGTTTATCATCAAAATATCACTTCTTTCCAATAAAATATAAATCTCTATTTAACTAAAAGATGCATTTCAGCGAAGAAATGTCCAAAATTGACTCTATGATGAAAACCATGATATTTTCATGATAACATACATATATTTTTATAAATTTTTCTTTATAATCTCGTTGTCAAAAAATTGCACATATTCATACAAAAAAAGCTATACCTCTTCTCAAAAATATAAAAAATAAAACGTACATCAGCAAACCTAATCGAATATAACAAAAATAAATCGTTTTTGCCAAATCCGTAAGCCTTTGAAGTGTCGCCGAAGTCTTTAATAGCGGCCAATTTCAAAATTTTTGCGTCAAAACTACCCTACTAGTCAGTTCTTTATCGGTATTATCATCGAAATGACGGAAAAATTTTAAAATCGGTCATCGTCTCACGTACACCGAGCCCAATTAACCCCACTTTTGGAACAGGCCCATACGCTGGCATCTGCAGTTGGAGCCCCAGAGATTGCACCGACACGAACTGTTGTAGCAGCAGTCGTTGGGTCTGTGATCGCAATTTCCACCCCTTCGAATGCAGGCACGTCTGAAAAGGTAAATTAAGGAAGAACGTCTGGAAATAAATTAGAAAATACCCTGTAACCACCTAAAACGTGAATAAGGGCGACATGAAAACATGGAACATTTTGGCGGTTCTATCTACTTCTTCTAAGCATTCCCATGTCCTAGTTCAATTTAGAAACAATCAGAATTAAACGCTGCATCTTCTAATCTAAAGATATAGAAGCTAGGTTATCTGGAAAAGCAATCTAACGTAAAAAGAAGGAACATATTCAGACGTGGTATTGGGCTTTCTTTTCGTTTGGTGTTTCCCAAATGGATACAGGCCCGGATTTTAGACGATTGAAGCGATTAACTATCCAAAGTTACAAACAGTTTATGCAATTTCATGGTTGGTTAAATTGAAAGAGTTCGATTTGTTTTATTTTACATATCAACTCGATAGCAGCATAAAAATTATTTTATTTTTACTGGCTGTTCAGCCAAAGCAAGAGCAAATAAAAATTTTTGGAAATTTTGAAATCTTTTAATTGTCGCGAATTTTCTTTAAAAACTTGACAATAAAAATTTTTAATAATGTTTTTTTTGGCAAAATTACAACTTCTTGTTAAAATTTGAACTCTTTCTACAAATGTCAACTATTTCTCAAAATTTTGACTTTTTTAAAAAGTTTACTGTTTTCGAAATTTTCGGTTTCTTTTATGTTTCAATTATTTTCGAAAATGTCTACTTTTTTTTAAAAATTTCAACATTTTTCACAAATTTGAGGATGACTTGACTGAATTGAAAACTTCGACCTTTTTCGAAAAATTTTTTTTTCGAATTTTCGATTTATTGAAATTCTCACTTTTTTAATTTTTCCAATTTCTTAATATCGCCTTTTTGAGAAGGTTTTTTTTTAAGATTAATCACACTTTGATTTACGAAATTTTGACTTCATTTCGAAATTTCGACATGTTTGTCCAAGTTTCGACGTTTTTGAAAACATCGATTTTTTTTAATTTCTAACTTTTCAAAATTTTAACTTTTTTGACATTATTGGAAATTTGGACATTTTTTAAATCTTTTAGTTATCGAGAATTTTCTTTAAAAATTTGACAATAAAAAATTTTTGATAACGTCTTTTTTTGGCAAAATTTCAACTTCTTAATAAAATTTGAACTCTTTTAAAAAATGTCAACTCAAATTTTGGACTTTTTTAAAAGGTTTACAGTTTTTAAAATTTTCGGTTTCTTTTATGTTTCAATTATTTGCGAAAATGTCTACTTTTTTGAAAATTTCAACATTTTTCACAAATTTCAGGATGACTTGACTCAATTGAAAACTTCGAACTTTTTCAAAAATTTTATTTTTTTCCAAAATTTCGATTTTTTGAAATTCTTACTATTTTAATTTTTCTAATTTCTTAATTTCGCCTTTTTAAGTTTTTTTTTAAGTTTAATCACACTTTGGTTCACAAAATTTTGACTTCATTTCGAAATTTCGACATGTCTGTCCAAGTTTCGACGTTTTTGAAAACTTCGATTTTTTTAAACTTCTAACCTTTAGAAATTTTAACTTTTTTGACGTTTTTGGAAATTTGGACATTTGTCAAAATTATTTAGTTGTCGAGAATATCAGTTTTCTTTGAAAATGTGACATTAATAATTTTTGATAATGTCGAGTTTTTTGAAGAGTTTAATTTTAAAAAGTAGATTTTATTTCAAAATTTAAACTTTTTTTCGGACAATTTCAACTTCTTATCAAAATTTAAGATCTTTATAAGAATGTCAAATATTTCTTATAATTTTGATATTTTTAAAAACTTAACTCTTTTTGAAATTTTTTATTTTTTGTATGTTTCAATTATTTCCGAAAATGTCTACCTTTTTGGAAATGTCAACATTTTCACAAATGTCAGAATGATCTAACTGAATTGAAAACTTCGATATTTTTCCAAAATTTAAACTTTTATTTGCATAATTTCAACTTCTTGTAAAAATTTGAGCTCTTGTTAAAGTTTGAGCTCTTGTCAAAGTTTGAGCTCTTGTCAAAGTTTGAGCTCTTCAAAATTTGAGCTCTTTTCAAAAATGTCAACTTTTTCCCCAAAATTTTGACTTTTTCAAAATGATTAGTGTTTTTAAAACCTTCGATTTCTTTTCTGTTTCAGTTTCCAAAAATGTCTACCTTTTGAAAATTATACATTTTTTAAAAATTTCATAATGACTTGACTGAATTAAAAATTTAGACTATTTTAGAAAGCTTTGTTTTCTTGTTCCAAAATTTTGATTTTGAACGATTAGTTTTTATTTTAATTTCGACTTTTTTAAATATGTAAAAGTTCTTGCAAATCTCTTCTGCTTTTTTTTAAATTTAGATTTCAAAATATCGACTCTTTTTCAAAAGTGTGACTTTCAAGATTGCGTCTTGCAAAATTTTGAATTTTCGACTTTGATTTTTGATAGTTTTTTTTAATTTGGACATCTTAAAATTTGGACTTTTTCCCAAAATTGTTACTTTTGTAAAATTTACATGAACAAACCACGTCATATCGTTTCATACATCGCATGTACCATTTTTAAACATTAATTCTTGAAAGTTTTTTATATTTATTTAAAAATTCAGATCTTTTATCAACTTTTCTATCTTTTTTTGAAATTTTTTATCGATCCCTTTTAGGAATTTTAATTGTTTAAAAATATTTTCCTTAATTTCGACATTTTCAAATTATAAAGATTTTTTTAAATCTCGTATTTTTGTCAAATTATTACATCTACCGGGTGTTTTTTTTTTCGTTTTTTTTTAGTTAAATCCACTCGCGAGGGGTAACCCCATTATGCCTTCATTGGTCAGGTTGAAAGGTTACCTTTATATGGAGTACAACTTATTATAAAAAAAAAACTGATTTTATCGGTGGAGCTAAAATATTTTGGGGGTTGCTATTTAAAAAAAGAAAGTTGATGTCCACTTCCGGTATACCCGGAAGTGGGAGTAAATTAAAAATATGTTTAAAAGAAAGTCCAACCCCGATTAGCCCCATCAACAAAATCAGTTTCTTTTTATAATTAGTGGAACTCCATATAAAGAAATAGATTCGGGGGCAAAGTCTAAATTTTCGGAAACTTTATGACTTTGGCCAAAATTTCTAGACCGTTCAGAATCTAAAGGATCAAAATTTTAGAAAAAAAAACCTAAATTGATTGAACTTCGATAAAAAAGGTGACTTTTCTCCTAACTAAAAAAAAACACCACCATCATTCTAAATTGTTACATTTTTTTGGAAATTTTCTTACATTTTTTTGAAATTTCTAGTTTTTTCTTTAAAATTATTATTTAAGCAAAAATCAAAGGGTTTCAAAAAATAAAATTTCTTAATTAAAATACAAGAATGTAGAATTTTGAGAATAAGGCCACATTTTTCGAAAAACATTTACGTTAAGGGAAAATATCAAAATTTGGAGATAAGGTCTAAATTTTCGAAAACTTTAGGACTTTGGCCAACATTTCTAGATTGTTCAGAATCTAAGAGATCGAAATCAAAAAAAGAACCTAAATTGATTGAATTTCGATAAAAAAAAGGTGACTTTTCTCCTAACTAAAAAAAACACCACCATCATTCTATATTGTTACAACTTTTTGGAAATTTTGTTACATTTTTTGAAAATTTCTAGCTTTTTTTTCACATTTGTTATTTAAGCAAAAATGAAGCGGTTTTACAAAAAAAGATTTTTGAATGAAAATACCAAAATGTAGAATTTTGAGAATAATGCCACATTTTTGGAAAAACACTTACGTTAAGGAAAAATTTCAAAATTTCGAGAAACAAATTTAGAGATAAAGTTTAGTTTAGAAAAAAAAACCTAAATTGATGAATTTCGGTAGAAAAAGGTGACTTTTCTCCTAATTAAAAAAAACACCACCATCATTCTAAATTGTTACATTTTTTTGGAAATTTTCTTACATTTTTTGGAAATTTCCAGCTTTTCCTTAAAAATTATTATTTAAGCAAAAATAAAAAGGTTTCAGAAAATAAGATTTTTGAATGAAAATACCAAAATGTAGAATTTTGAGAATAATGCCACATTTTTGGAAAAACACTTACGTTAAAGGAAAAATTTTATTATTTCGAGAAACAGATTTAGAGATAAAGTCTAAATTTTTGAAAACTTAAGGAATTTGGCCAAAATTTCTAGACCGTTCAGAACATAAAAGATCAAAGTTAAAAAAAAAAACCTAAATTGATTGATTTTCGAAAAAAAAAAGGCCTTTTTTCCCAATTAAAAAAACACCAGGTTTACCATTCTGAATTGTTACATTTGTTTGGAAATTTTGTTACATTTTTTTGGAAATTTCCAGTTTTTTTTTTCAAAACTATTATTTAAGCAAAAATGAAGGCGTTTCAAAATATAAGTTTTTTGAAGAAAAATACCAAAATGTAGAATTTTGAGGATAAAGCCACATTTTTGGAAAAACACGTGAAGAGAAAATATCAAAATTTCGAGAAATAGATTTGGAGATACAGTCTAAATTTTCGGAAACTTTAGGACTTTGGCCGAAATTTCTAGAGCGTTCAGAATCTAAAGGATCGAAATTAAAAAAAGACTTAAATTGATTGAATTTTGAGAAAAAAAAAGGTGACTTGTTTTTCAGTTAACATAACACCAGGCTTACCATTCTGAATTGTTACATTTGTTTGGAAATTTTGTTATATTTTTTTGGAAATTTCCAGTTTTTTTTTTCAAAACTATTATTTAAGCAAAAATGAAGGCGTTTCAAAACATAAGATTTTTGAAGGAAAATACCAAAATGTAAAATTTTGAGAATAAAGCCACATTTTTGGAAAAACACGTGAAGAGAAAATATCAAAATTTCGAGAAATAGATTTGGAGATAGAGTCTAAATTTTCGGAAACTTTAGGACTTTGGCCGAAATTTCTAGAGCGTTCAGAATCTAAAGGATCGAAATTAAAAAAAGACTTAAATTGATTGAATTTTGAGAAAAAAAAAGGTGACTTGTTTTTCAGTTAACATAACACCAGGCTTACCATTCTGAATTGTTACATTTGTTTGGAAATTTTGTTACATTTTTTTGGAAATTTCCAGTTTTTTTTTTCAAAACTATTATTTAAGCAAAAATGAAGGCGTTTCAAAATATAAGATTTTTGAAGGAAAATACCAAAATGTAAAATTTTGAGAATAAAGCCACATTTTTGGAAAAACACGTGAAGAGAAAATATCAAAATTTCGAGAAATAGATTTGGAGATAGAGTCTAAATTTTCGGAAACTTTAGGACTTTGGCCGAAATTTCTAGAGCGTTCAGAATCTAAAGGATCGAAATTAAAAAAAGACTTAAATTGATTGAATTTTGAAAAAAAAAGGTGACTTGTTTTTCAGTTAACATAACACCAGGCTTACCATTCTGAATTGTTACATTTGTTTGGAAATTTTGTTACATTTTTTTGGAAATTTCCAGTTTTTTTTTTCAAAACTATTATTTAAGCAAAAATGAAGGCGTTTCAAAACATAAGTTTTTTGAAGAAAAATACCAAAATGTAGAATTTTGAGGATAAAGCCACATTTTTGGAAAAACACCTTAAGAGAAAATATCAAAATTTCGAAAAATAGATTTGGAGATAGAGTCTAAATGTTCGGAAACTTTAGGACTTTGGCCGAAATTTCTAGAGCGTTCAGAATCTAAAGGATCGAAATTAAAAAAAGACTTAAATTGATTGAATTTTGAAAAAAAAGGTGACTTTTTTTTCAGTTAAAATAACACCAGGTTTACCATTCTGAATTGTTACATTTTTTTGGAAATTTTGTTACATTTTTTGGAAATTTTTAGTTTTATTTTTAAAAACCATTATTTAAGCAAAAGTGAAGGTGTTTTAAAATATAATATTTTTGAAGGAAAATACCAAAATGTAGAATTTTAAGAATAAAGCAACATTTTGGGAAAAACACCTTAAGAGAAAATATCAAAATTTCGAGAGGTAAAGTCTAAATTTTCGGAAACTTTAGGACCTTGGCCAAAATTTTTAGAACGTTCAGAATCTAAAGATCAAAATTTTAGAAAAAAAAACATAAATTGATTGAATTTCAATAAGAAACGTGACTTCGAAAAAAATTGGTGGAAATTTCAACACTTTCTGGCCGAAATTCTCCAAAAGAAGTCTATCTTAAAAAAATGCAATTTTGTAATAAAATAAAGCCTTGAGAAAGAAACGAATCGAAAATCTTGAAAAAGACGTATTTCGAACAGAAATCGAAACTTAAACAAAACAATAAAAATTTTCCACCGAGAGTTAAATTTTGGAAAAATTATTTAAATAGTTGTCAAAAAAAAGATGAATTTTGAATATAAATAAAAAAAAATTGAGATTACTAGAATCATAAAAGAAACGATGTTAATTGACATTTCCAACACTTATTTCGTGGAATTCTTTAATATTCATATATTTTTTTTAAAATCATCTTTTGGAAATTTTGACTTTTATGTCAACATCGTTTCTGTAACTATCAAACTTTATTAACGATCAAAAAGAAACAAATATTAAAAATTCCACAATGTTTCGATAAATTGCTGGGTATAACCACCAATAATGCGAAACCTGGTTCGGTGTTAGCAAATATTTATCGAAACATTGTAAAATTTTAATTATTTGTTGCTTTTTAATCCTTATTAATGTTCAATAGTTATAGAAACGCTGACATAAAAGTCGAAATTTCGAAAAGAGGATTTTAAGAAAAATATCGAAAAAAAGACGAATTTCAAGGAAAAATAGTCGAAATTTGCAAATCAAAACAAAAAAATAGAAATTTCAAAAATAAAGATCGAAAATTTGAAAAGAACGACCAATTTTCAATAAACGGCTCTCATTGCCAGAAATATTAAATAACGAATTTTAATTTTGGTGAAACGAATTGGTCCTTGGTTATCTTCAAAAATTGAAGTACAAGTCTTGCCCCCTGAAACCAAGAAAGATTAAAAGACACAACAGAGGTTACTGGCTAACGCGTTTCGATAGCTAAGCTATTATCTTCAGGGAGAGTATCTCTCTGCATTTCAACGAATTTTAAAATAAGCATGAAAATTTCGAGAAAAGTTAAATTTTAAATAAACAGTTATAATATCTGACAGTTCTTATTCTAGCAGGTAGAAAATTTGGGAAAATTCCAATAATAAGAAAAATAACAAAATTTTGAAAAAAACCTTTTTTTTAAGGAAAATTTTAAGCGAATCCTAGTTTAAGAAAAAGGTGAAATTTTGGGGAAAAAGAGAAATTAAAAAAAATACGCATTTGTGTAAAGAAAATAGACGTATTTTTGTATAGAAAAAAATGTTCCGATTGAATATTTATTTTTTTTGACGTCAAATTGAGTTAGATGTCAACATTTTAAAAAACTAGTTGAAATTTTCAAAAAATTGGAGTTTAAAAAATCTCGAAAACCTTCAAATTTCCAAAGAAAATTTTCTTAGAATTTTCGTCTTTTTACAAAAATTCAAAATTTCCAGAAGAATTTTCTCAAAATTTCTACCTTATCAAGGATCGACCAGATTTGGAGAAAAACGCAAAATTTGATATCTTCAGAGTTCTTAAAGCATGCAAATTTTCAAAAAAGGTTGAATTTTGAAAAATGGAAATTTTTAAGAAAAAAACGAAAATTTTTGAGATAAAAATTCAAGATTTTAAAAAGATTAGATTTTAAAAAGAACTCAAATTTTAATAATAAATCTGAAGTTTGAAAATAAAAAGACAAATTTTGTTAAAAAAAGGAAGAATTTCAAGAAAAAAGTCAATATTGCGAATAAATTTGAAAATATTGTTAAAAATATCTGTTAAAAAATTAAAACTTCGTGAACTGTAAACACTTGATTTCCGACTTATTTCGGAACACTACAGTTATAATTCACTTAATTATCGAACTGTCTGACTAACTGACTAATTGACTAACTGACTTATTTATCAAGCGACTGACCCCTGAGGGAAAGACGACCGCGTATTTGTACCCTTCCAGTTTTCTAGAACGGATCTCCGTACAGATAAGATTGAAATTTGGACATTTTTCTCAAAATTTAGACTTCTTTTATAATTTTTTTTATTTCACATTCATTCCTAAAACTTGTCGTCTTTTTTTCTTCGAATGTGACTTCTGAATTTTTAGTTTCAAACTCGTCAGTTTTTTTTTCAAGTTTCAGAGGACAAGATTTGTGTATCAGTGCTGGTAAGTGTGTTTGAAAACGCTTTTTTTGTAATAAACCGTAAATCGTTAACAATCGTAGGATTAATTGAAAGCCAATACCAGAAGAATGCTTCATGCTACACTTAACAATACCATTATCTCGTCCATTTAAAAACCCAAAACAAAATCAAAATAAGCACATTATAATAAACTTACTTTTGGGCTGACTGCAGTAAACGATCAATGTCATTTTCAGAATATTCGTCCTCTGTTGGTACCTCGTCATCTGAAACAACAGAAACTGTTCAACTAAAATGCTACTTATCATTTGTACAGTAATTTATCCTCGCCATTCTTAACCTCGAACCACGATGAAATCAATTTCCGTTAGTAGTGACCAAGGGGGATTCTGGACCACAAAAGGACGGGAAATTTAAATTATGACGCATGCGCAGACTCCAGGTAATATGACACTTCCAAGGTCATTGAACTTTAAGGTAACAGGATACTTTCAAGGTTATAGTCCAAGTTAAATAACAAATCAAACCAACTGTTGGACAAGTGGTTGTACAAGTCAAACTAATTGTTAGACAAGTCAAACCAACTGTTAGACAAGTTAGTTGTACAAGTCAAACCAACTCTTAGACAAGTCAAACCAACTCTTAGACATGTCAAACCAACTCCTAGACAAGTAGCTGTACAAGTCAATCTTTATTTCAGAGGAAAAGAGAAAATAGTTGGTTTGACTTGTCCAACAATTGGTTTGATTTGTACGATGACTTGACACAGCTTAGATAAGCAGTTGTACAAGTCAAACCAACTCTAAGACAAGTCAAACCAACTCCTAGACAAGTAGCTGTACAAGTCAATCTTTACTCCAAAAGAAAGTAGAAAACAGTTGGTTTGAATTGTCCAACAGTTGGTTTAATTTGTACAATTACTTAACACTACTTAAACAAGTAGTTGGACAAGTCTAACCAACTTTTAGACAAGTCAAACCAACTCCTAGACACGTAGCTGTACAAGTCAATTTTTATTCCAAAGGAAAGTAGAAAACAGTTGGTTTGACTTGTCCAACAGTTGGCTTGATTTGTACAACGACTTGTCACTACTTAGACAAGTAGTTGTACAAGTCAAACCAACTCTTAGACAAGTCAAACCAACTCCTAGACAAGTAGCTGTACAAGTCAATCTTTATTCCAAAAGGAAGTAGAAAACAGTTGGTTTGACTTGTCCAACAGTTGGTTTAATTTGTACAATTACTTGTCACTACTTAGACAAGTAGTTGTACAAGTCAAACCAATTTTTAGACAAGTCCAACCAAGTTTTAGACAAGTCAAACTAAATCCTAGACAAGTAGCTGTACAAGTCAATCTTTATTCCAAAGGAAAGTACAAAACAGTTGGTTTGCCTTGTCCAACAGTTAGTTTGACTTGTCCAACAGTTGGTTTGATTTGTACAACTACTTGTCACTACTTGTTGTACAAGTCAACCCAACTCTTAGACAAGTCAAACCAACTTTTAGACACGTAGTTGTACAAGTCCGTCTTTATTTTAAAGAAAAGTAGAAAACAGTTGGTTTGACTTGTCCAACAGTTGGTTTGATTTGTACATTTACTTGTCACTGCTTAGACAAGTAGTTGTACAAGTCAAACCAACTCTTAGACAAGTCCAAACAACTCCTAGACAAGTAGTTGTACAAGTCAATCTTTATTCCAAAGGAAAGTAGAAAACAGTTGGTTTGACTTGTCCAGCAGTTGGTTTGATTTGTACAACTACTTGTCGCTACTTGGATAAGTAGTTGTACAAGTTAAACCAACTCTTAAACAAGTCAAACCAACTCCTAGACAAGTAGCTGCACAAATCAATCTTTATTCCAAAGGAAAGTATAGAACAGTTAATTTGACTTGTCCAACAGTTGGTTTGATTTGTACAACAACTTGTCACTACTTAGACAAATAGTCGTACAAGTCAAACCAACTCTTGAACAAGTCAAACCAACTCCTACACAAGTAGCTGTACAAGTCAATCTTTATTTCAAAGGAAAGTAGAAAACAGTTGGTTTGACTTGTCCAACAGTTAGTTTGACTTGTATATCTACTTGTCACTACTTAGACAAGTAGTTGTACAAGTCAAACCAACTCTTAGACAAGTCCAAACAACTCCTAGACAAGTAGTTGTACAAGTCAATCTTTATTCCAAAGGAAAGTAGAAAACAGTTAGTTTAACTTGTCCAGCAGTTGGTTTGATTTGTACAACTACTTGTCACTACTTGAACAAGTAGTTGTACAAGTTAAACCAACTCTTAGACAGCTCAAACCAATTCTTAGACATGTCAAACCAACTCCTAGACAAGTAGCTGTACAAGTCAATCTTTATTCCAAAGGAAATAGAAAATAGTTGGTTTGACTTGTCCAACAGTTGGTTTGATTTGTACAACGACTTGTCACTGCTTAGATAAGCAGTTGTACAAGTCAAACCAACTCTAAGACAAGTCAAACCAACTCCTAGACAAGTAGCTGTACAAGTCAATCTTTATTCCAAAAGAAAGTAGAAAACAGTTGGTTTGATTTGTCCAACAGTTGGTTTAATTTGTACAATTACTTGACACTACTTAAACAAGTAGTTGTAGAAGTCAAACCAAATTTTAGACAAGTCAAACCAAGTTTTAGACAAGTCAAACCAACTCCTAGACACGTAGCTGTACAAGTCAATTTTTATTCCAAAGGAAAGTAGAAAACAGTTGGTTTGACTTGTCCAACAGTTGGTTTAATTTGTACAATTACTTGTGGCTACTTAGACAAGTGGTTGTACAAGTCAAACCAACTTTTAGACAAGTTTAACCAAGTTTTAGACAAGTCAAACTAACTCCTAGACAAGTAGCTGTACAAGTCAATCTTTATTCCAAAGGAAAGTACAAAACAGTTGGTTTGACTTGTCCAACAGTTAGTTTGACTTATCCAACAGTTGGTTTGATTTGTACAACTACTTGTCACTACTTGTTGTACAAGTCAACCCAACTCTTAGACAAGTCAAACCAACTCCTAGACACGTAGTTGTACAAGTCCATCTTTATTTCAAAGGAAAGTAGAAAACAGTTGGTTTGACTTGTCCAACAGTTGGTTTGATTTGTACATCTACTTGTCACTGCTTAGACAAGTAATTGTACTAGTCAAACCAACTCTTAGACAAGTCCAAACAACTCCTAGACAAGTAGTTGTACAAGTCAATCTTTATTCCAAAAAAAAGTAGAAAACAGTTGGTTTGACTTGTCCAGCAGTTGGTTTGATTTGTACAACTACTTGTCACTACTTGGACAAGTAGTTGTACCAGTTAAACTAACTCTTAGATAAGTCAAACCAACTCCTAGACAAGTAGCTGCACAAATCAATCTTTATACCAAAGGAAAGTATAAAACAATTGGTTTGACTTGTCCAACAGTTGGTTTGCCAGTTTTTTGTACAACTACCTGTCACTACTTAGACAAGTAGTTGTACAAGTTAAAACTAACTCTTAGACAAGTGCAAGCAACTCCTAGACAAGTAGCTGCACAAATCAATCTTTATACCAAAGGAAAGTATAAAACAGTTGGTTTGACTTGTCCAACAGTTGGTTTGACTTGTTCAACAGTTGGTTTGATTTGTACAACGACTTGTCACTACTTAGACAAGCAGTTGTACAAGTTAAACCAACTCTTAGACAAATGCAAACAACTCCTAGACAAGTAGTTATACAAGTCAATCTTTATTCCAAAGGAAAGTAGAAAACAGTTGGTTTGACTTGTCCAACAGTTGGTTTGATTTTTACAACTACTTGTCTCTACTTAGACAAGTAGTTGTACAAGTCAAACCAACTCTTAGACAATTCAAATCAACTCCTAGACAAGTTGCTGTACAAATCAATCTTGATTCCAAAGGAAAGTAGAAAACAGTTCGTTTGACTTGTCCAACAGCGGGTTTAATTTGTACATCTACTTGTCACTACTTAGACAAATAGTTGTACAAGTCAAATCAACTTTTAGACAAGTCAAACCAACTCCTAGACAAGTAGCTGTACAAGTTAAACTTTATTTCAAAGGAAAGTAGAAAAGAGTTGATTTGACTTGTCCAACAGTTGGTTTGACTTGTCCAACAGTTAGTTTGATTTGTACAACTACTTGTTACTACTTAGACAAATAGTTGTACAAGTCAAATCAACTTTTAGACAAGTCAAACCAACTCCTAGACTAGTAGCTGTTCAAGTCAATCTTTATTCCAAAGGAAAGTAGAAAACGTTTGGTTTGATTTGTCCAACAGTTGGTTTGATTTGTATATCTACTTGTCACTACCTAAACAAGTAGTTGTACAAGTCAAACCAACTCTTAGACAAGTCAAACCAACTCCTAGACAAGTAGTTGTACAACTCAATGTTTATTCCAAAGGAAAGTAGAAAACAGTTGGTTTGACTTATGCAACAGTTGGTTTGATTTGTACAACTACTTGTCTAACTGTTGGTTGGACTTGTCTAACAATTGGTTTGACTTGTACAACTACTTGTCTAACAGTCGGTTTGACTTGTTATTTAATTTGGACTATAACCTTGAAAGTATCCTATTGCCTTAAAGTACTATGACCTCGGAAGTGTCATATTACCTGGGGACTACGCGCATGCGTCATGATTTGAATTTCCCGCGTTTTTGTGGTCCAGAATCCCCCTTGGTACACTATTTCCGTTTCCTAATCCATTTGCAAGAATTTCTCGACTTTATGACTCGATAACCTATGGGAATTGGCAAATAAAATTGCGATAGAGAATCTGTCGAATGCTCAATGTCGATACATGTTGCATCTTAACGCCGAAACTTTGGCGATTTTAATTGAACGCCTGAGTAACTTACTGAGCAACTAAATATTAAATACTCCCGCAATTAAATTTGCAGGAATTTGGATTTGTGTAACAAGTTTAACTTTTGGCCTTTGTATATTAAATTTGCAAATGCTGCTTTCCTATAAATATAACCGAGCTCCATTCTGCATCAAACCCTGTAGCATTTAATTACAACCAAAAGTAATTTCAAAGGAATTAGGCCCGATTAAAACATAGATTTTTTACACTTCGCTCGCATTTAATTAACCGTCTACTTATGATAAATGAACAGCGAAATTTCATTAACCTTTCCGGCTGGAGTTTGCGAAATAAGGACGTTTACGAACTGAAAATTTCAATTAACAAAAGATTTAATCAAATGGCAAACTGGGAAACGTGGAAGGCGGCCCACGGCCCACTCAAATTCTACTTCATTATGTTTGCATTATTTTTATTTTTAGATATCATTTCCAAGTTCTGAAGAGGGCAAAGAGGCAACCGCATCAGGTGGCACCTTAAAGGGGCAGCATAAGCAGATAAAAAATACAATTGAAAATTGTTTACACATCGTTTTCTATATCGGTCTATGTTAAGGGTGGCCAAATGCGCCTCTTCGTTGACAAGATTTCCAGAAAATGACCAATTTAGAAGAGATTTGAAATATGTAAAATTACCTATTTCATTTATTATTTTCTTAAAGTTGAAAAAAAGCCGAATTTTCCCACAAATTATTTTTATTACAATTTTGAACTAATTTTAAGTAAACAAGCGAACTTCCAGAAAAAGAGGTTTTCAGGAGAAGTCGAAGTATGAAAAAAATGAAACTATTTCGAAAAAAAAAATGAATTATATTAAAGAAAGTCAAAAGAAAGTCAAATTTTAAGAGAATACATTTCTTTGAGAACATTCTGAAATTTAGAGAACAAGATATATTTGCACTTCTTAGAAAAATTACAAAACGAAAGAAAAAAGAAATTTTTAAAACTTCGAGAAACATCGAAAAGTTAAAAAAAATTTCTAAAGAAGAAAAAAGCTAGATTTTGAGAATACAGTAAAACGAATTAAGCTAAATTAAAAATTAATTGTAAAAAAATTTAGTTTAAGGATAATAAGTAATATAATTTCGAAAGATAATGTTGAAAAAAAAACTCGAAAATTTGAGAAATGTGTCTAACTTTAAAAATGTTAAAATTTTCCAGAGAAAGCCAATTTTATTAAAACTCAAACTTTCCAAACAAGATCACTCTCGACGAAAAACATTGAAATTTGTAGAAACACAACGAAATATCCAATTTTCTAAAGAAGAAAAAAGCTAGATTTTGAGAATACAGTAAAACGAATTAGGCTAAATTAAAAATTAATTGTAAAAAAATTTAGTTTAAGGATAATAAGTTATATAATTTCGAAAGATAATGTTGAAAAAAAAACTCGAAAATTTGAGAAATGTGTCTAACTTTAAAAATGTTAAAATTTTCCAGAGAAAGCCAAATTTTATTAAAACTCAAACTTTCCAAACAAGATCACTCTCGACGAAAAACATTGAAATTTGTAGAAACACAACGAAATGTCCAATTTTGAGATAAAAGTCAAAATTTTGAAAAAAAAAAGCAAATTTTGAGAAACGGGTCGAATTTATCAAAAAATGAAACATTTGCAGTCAAACCTAATATTTAAGAAAATTAGGGAAATTTTCAAGTCGACGAAATTTCTAAAAAAATACATCAATTTGGAACAAAGTAGAAAAAAATTAATTTTAAAAAAAGTCAAATTTTGTGAATACGTTTCAATTTCGAAAAAAAGAGACAAAAGTTCAGTTATAAAAAAAAATTAATAAAAAGTCGATTTTTGAAAAGTTAGACAGGTTCTAGATAAAAGTAAAGAGTTCCTAAAGAAGCTGAAATTTTGAGCTGAACGGATTTTAAGAATGGAATCGATATTTTGAAAAGAGAACAAACATAGAGAAAAGCAAAGATAGTCGAAATATCGAAAAAACGGTAAATTTTTACAACAAAGTCGAAAGTTTTAGATAAAATAGTCTTCCCGACCGAATACATATTTTTTGCGTGACTGCATAAGGCAGAGGGGGACAATTACCCCTCCCTTTTTTTGGTAGAACGAACTGGTCCTAGGTTATCTTCAAAAATTGAAATACAGAACTTGTCTTTTGAAACCAAGAAAGATTAAAAAACGTTTGCAACGTTTGTTGTATTTTTTAATTTTTTTTGGTTTCAGGGGACAAGTTCTGTATTTCAATTACCCCTCCCTTCCCTATAATGACAACGCCAATGTACTAAGAACCACCCTTTAGTTCGATTAGTAGGGATTTTATACATATAAGTATTTATACAAGATCCATGGCCGTTTATCAGGCACAAACGTCTCTTTAATACTCACATTTTGGTTGATTTTGACCCGCGGTCAAAAAAGGTTGGCGACCCCTGATACAAATTAATATTATAAAGAGAGAACTTCTGATCGACTAAAAATGTTGTTTTATAAACTAAAACTAAAGTTTTCAAAGGCTTCATAAGACAAAATTTTAACGATTGAAGAAAAAATTCAAAAACTTCAAAAAGTCCAAATTTTGAAAAAATAATTAAGTTTAAAATAGGTAAAAATTAGAAAACCAAGACAGTAAATAAGTTTAAGAAAGTTAAAAATTACGAAACCAAGACGGAACTTTAAAAAGGATTGAAACTTGAAAAATCGAAATATTGAACTATTTTTTTTTAGAAATTCAGAGCAAAAGTCGAAATTTCGAAAATAAGACATAACTTTCAAAAATAAGGCCAAACTTCGAGAAACAGTCGTAAATTGGAAAAATGGTTGGAATTTATGATAAAAGTGAAAATTATGAAAACAAACAAAATAGTCGAAGTCGACATTTTGAAAAAATAAAAGATTGCAAAAACTTATCAAGAAAAAATTTCAAAATTTGGAGAGAAATATGACACTTAAGAGAAATCGAGTTTTGAAAAAAAAAATAATAAAAAGTCATTGCGAAAAACACATGATTCTAAATAAAATTCGGAGACAAAATTAATTTTTAAGAAACCCATAAAAAGTAAATATTTTAATAAGGTCAAAAGTTTCCAAAAAAGTAAAATCTTTCGAAAGTCATGATCTTCAAGTAAGGTAAAAACTGAAAGAACAAATCAAACTTTTAAAAATCGACCGAAGTTTAACAAAAAAGTGGAAAGTTAAAATTTCGAGAAAAGTTCAAAATTCTACGAAAAAATTGAAATTTTCACAAAAACGTAGACAATTTTAAACAGACCAAAATTGTCGATAAAAAATTATACATTTTTAAAAAGAGTAACACTTTTCATACTCCACACATTTCCTCAAATCGTCAAGGTAAGAATCGAGAGTTGCATACAAACATGTATTTGGTAATCGGGACGATCAGTCCTAAGGAGGAGGCAGTGTAACAAACTGTAGTTGTAAAATTTGTATAAGTGTTTGTATAGTGTATAGTATACAGTGTATAGTGTATAGTGCATAGTTTATTGTGTATAGTTTATAGTGTGGTGTATAGTGTATAGTGTATAGTGTATAGTGTATAGTGTATAGTGTATAGTGTATAGTGTATAGTGCATAGTGTATAGTGTATAGTGTAAAGTGTATAGTGTATAGTGTAAAGTCTACAGTGTACAGTGTATAGTGTATAGTGTATAATATATAGTGTATGGTGTATGGTGTATAGTGTATGGTGTATGATGTATAGTGTATAGTGTATGGTCTATAGTGCAAAGTGTATAGTGTCTAGTGTATAGTGTATAATGTATAGTGTATAGTGTATAGTGTATAGTTTATAGTGTATAGTGTATAGGAAGTAGTGTGTAGTGTATAGTGTATAGCGTATAGCGTATAGCATATAGTGTATAGCGCATAGTGTATAGTGTATAGTGCATTGTGTATAATGTATAGTGTATATTGTACAGTGTATAGTGCCTGGAACTCTCTGGAAACATTTGTTAATGGGAAGTGACCGCGAAAATGAATCATGCGGCAGATAAGCGTTCTAGATTTCTCGCTAGCTTCGAACTCAATCTATATGAGATCCGTTCTAGAAGCCGGGAAAGGTATAAGTACGAGGTCGTGTTTCCCTCGATACTCAGTCAGGTAGTCAGGTAGTCAGATAGCTAAGTGAATCATAATTATTCTTCATGGTAGACCCTTATTGACCGGAAATAGTATGTTTTTTTTAATTTATTTAACATTTCTTCGGCCCAGTTTGAAAATATTTAAATTTTTATGGTTTGTTGACAATTTTCTAAACAAATAATAACATAATTGTTGGGTTCTAACATATGTTTGAAATAAAGTGGGTGTTTTAATTATTGGGCCGGTAATGCGCAACAATAATTTTATTGAAAAATCTTTTTGTGACAGACGGTCGGGCAGACGGACGAACAGACACGTGGGAGAGACTATAAGGATTTGGATTTTTTCTTTAAGGTACGAAGCCTTAAAAATTACTAAAAAATCTCGCTAGTTTTCAAAATTGTTTTGCGTACAGTGTCGGTACTATTTATACACTTATATTAATATTTCAATTATTATTATTTTGTTTGGTGGCAAGAATAAAAAAATAAGTATATTTTAAGTTATTAAAGTATAAACAATTTTTTAACGAGGGATATTTAATGTAACGAGAATTATAGAAGCGGTAGGTTCATAGATGTCTACATTTTGGGAAACATTGCTTTAGGGAATAAAAGTATCCAATTGAATTCAGTAGGAGGAAACATAATGGGATAATTCCTAGAGTTAATTAATAATTATTCTAATACACATAGGGAAACAAAGTTACCAATCTCTATTATTATGTTTCTCGCAAATGTAAGACACATACAACAACACGATGTGAGAATTCATATCTTTCCTACTAAATGTATCAACTTGTAAATTACTTGACATCAACCATTCACGTCACATGTAAATTCAATTTAACTTGGCACCCCGTTAGGAATTATCTTCCAACATGTTCAAACGTACATACACATAGATACATACATAAATGTGTGAAATGCATCTGAGTAATCTATTAGTTAGACTCGAGGGAACGGACTGGTCCTTGGTTATCTTCAAAAATTGAAATACATATCTTGTCCCCTGAAACCAAGAAAGATTTAAAAACACAACAGAGGTTACTGGCTAACGTGTTTCGACAGCCAAGCTATCATTTTCAGAGAAATACTGTAGATACTTCAGAGATATCTCTCTGAAGATGATAGCTTGGCTATCGAAAAGCGTTAGAGCAACCTTTGTTGTGTTTTTTAATCTCTCTTGGTTTTAAAGAACAAGTTTTGTATTTCAATTTTATCTAACATTAAAGAAGATATCGTAGCTAATTATTGACGGACCTATAACCTAAATATTTGGATAGTTGCTTGGACAACAGATTCAATTTGTGGCTGCATGCCTTGCATTAAAAGTTGTTTTTTTTTTGAAAATTAAACCCCGAGGAAGTAAAATAGAATGTTGACAATTTCTGGAAAAGCGCTAAAAGTTATCTAATTCCACGCGAACGAAGTCGCGGGTAACAGCTAGTATTTTATATAGAACTAGACGTTAGTGAGCGTGATCTCGATCACAAAGAAAGGAGTTAAAATCTGATGAATTAGGAATTTCAAAAAGACGATTGTGGGGTCATTGTTAAAGTTTTTAAGAATCGACCAAAAGCGACGAACGAGATATTCTAAAATTACATTGAGCCTCAACGGAAATCAATAATTAATAACACTTTGAACATTTTTCATTTTTTTTATGAGTGAAGTTTAATGTATCCTTTTCATGTTGCTGAGTAAACTATTTCTTCATAAATACAAGTGGCGTGGAAAGTTACTTATAAAGCTTTTGTTGATAGATGCTTAAAAGTAAAATTTTTTTAATATGTTTGAATTTTTGAAGTTAATTCTACATATTTTTTATATCGACTCATCCAACGAAGTCACTGTAGTAACTCATTGTTTGCAGTATTGATATAATTCAAATTAAAGTGTTCACATAATCACGAAAAATCCATACATCATTGCTATGCAAATACAAAATTTAGATAGTGTGACAAATTTTTTAATATACAGGGACTCAAATTGGACAAGACCAAACACTAGATTGTATACAGGGTGTTACAAAAGTCCGGGCCGCTACTTCAGGAGCATATTCTACACATTAAAATATGAAAAATGTTGAAATACATTTTTTTCTTTAAATTGCCTCCTAACGGAGATATGACTGACCATTTAAAGATGGCGCCCCTAAAGTGGTTTTTTTACTACAAAAAGTTAACGGTTAGTAGCAAAGTCATGAAATTGGGCAAGCAGTTGAAGAATTGGATTAGGCATATTCTCATGTAACATATTTTTTAAATAAGCAGTAGCGTGGTGTGTAGGGGGTTGCCCGCAATTATTTTTTGCCGTAACTTTTTTGTATCGCAATATTTCGACACAAAAGTGCCATAATCGTAAAAAGCAACATTTTTTTTACAAAAAAGGTACTCTTTCTCAAAGTCGCTAAAAGTAACCGTTTCCGAGAAAAAAGCGTTTAAACAAAATGGTTGCATTTATTAGAATTCGTTTTGCAAATTTCTAATGTATCCACTACTAACTGCATTGATATAAAAATAGTACAAAATTAAGAAAAAAAAATCAAAGCAAGTGTTCGAAATTACTGCCCCCTGCAGCAATACATTGCTCGGCTCGTCTTCTAAGGGAACTCCTTACTCTTTCGCAAATGCCTGGTGTATTGTGAATCTGGTTGAACCCATTTTCAATTCGTTCACGAAGATCATTGATATTGTCAACTGGTGTGGAGTAGACGATCTGCTTTAGATGTCCCCATAAGTAGAAATCGAGTGGGTTGAGGTCAGGAGACCTAACTGGCCATGGTATCGGACCTCCTCGACCTATCCATCGTTGATGATAGTTGTTATTCAAAAATTCCCTAGCAACTGCACTAAAATGGGCAGGTGCCCCATCGTGCATTATCCACATTCGCTGTCTTGTTATGAGTGGAACATTTTCAAGTAACACGGGTAACTCTGTTTGCAAAAAATGTCTATATGATGCTCCTGTTAACCTATGAGGTAAAAAAAACGGTCCAATTGTAGAGTCCCCTATTATTCCTCCCCAAATGTTAAGTGAAAAATGTTGCTGATGTCTCGACTGAATAACTGCATTGGGATTTTCAACTTGCCACTGATGCATGTTGTGAAAGTTAAGTATCCCGTTTCTGGTAAAACCCGCTTCGTCCGTAAATAATATGAGCGATGGAAAGTTCTCATTTTCAGCGATCTTATGCAATAGCCAGTTGCAAAATTCTATTCTTGGAGGATAATCAGCAGCAAGTAACCCTTGCACTCTTTGAAAATGATAGGGGTAAAATTGGTAAAATTTCAAAATTCGCCAGATAGTTACGTGATTTACTCCTTCGGCTAAAGCAAGTTGTCTAGTGCTGACACATGGATCTTCTTCAACTCGCTGAAGCACACGCTCCTCTAAATTAGCAACTTCTGCGTTTGGCCTTCCAACACGTTCGCCTTTGAAAACAAAATTTCCTGTTTCACATAAACGAGCATGAATTTTCTGGAACAATTTTTCTCCTGGTAGGTGTCTATTAGGAAAACGTTCAGCATAAAGCCGTCTTGCTTCAGCACGATTACAATTTGCAAGCCCGTACATTAAATGCATATCGGCCATTTCTTGATTTGAATAGTCCATTTTATCAAAATAATGAAAAGTTAAAAAACTACTACACTTACTATTGACAACAAAAACTGCTAAAGTTTACAGCTTACGACCAAATTTTATCAGTGACACAACGTCAATCTCTGGCAGATATTGTCAAGTACAATTGTTTTCTTTACGATCAGTTTGCATGACCAACTTATTTTTTCTTATACAAATTAGTTAGAATTTCGAAGACGGGATAGGATTATTTAAACGCCTTTTTCTCGGAAACGGTTACTTTTAGCGACTTTGAGAAAGAGTACCTTTTTTGTATAAAAAATGTTGGTTTTTACGATTATGGCACTTTTGTGTCGAAATATTGCGATACAAAAAAGTTACGGCAAAAAATAATCGCGGGCAACCCCCTACACACCACGCTACTGCTTATTTAAAAAATATGTTACATGAGAATATGCCTAATCCAATTCTTTAACTGCTTGCCCAATTTCATGACTTTGCTACTAACCGTTAACTTTTTGTAGTAAAAAAACCACTTTAGGGGCGCCATCTTTAAATGGTCATATCTCCGTTAGGAGGCAATTTAAAGAAAAAAATGTATTTCAACATTTTTCATATTTTAATGTGTAGAATATGCTCCTGAAGTAGCGGCCCGGACTTTTGTAACACCCTGTATAAATGAAAAGGATATAAAAATAGAAAGAATAATGTTAATTTACAAATTATGAAATTTTTATTTTTGTTATTACAATTTAAAAATAAAAATACACGCTTTACATCATAGTGTTAGGTTTTCACTTTAGTGTCGACAGTCCCATAATTGCCTAATTTTTTTTGTTGATAGAATTAACAAGCTTAACAGGGATTTGCACTTTACTCAAATCTGGTAGAATACAGACAATAGGTTTTTGTTATGAGTACAAAAGATACAATTTGGTAGGCTAGTGTAGATAGAAGATCATATTTTTTGAGTGATGCATTTTAGGTTGCTAATTGTATCGATAAATTTAGGTGTGTTAGCTTTTGAATCCATAGCTTTAATTAACGCTTCATATATGACATTAATCGGATAACGGATAAATTTAAAATTCATTTGAAATCGCATAAGCTTTAAGCCACTTGTTTTAGTTATAAATATTTTAAATTTATCAGGAATAAATAACTAATAATGACCATCATTGATTTTCTCTACTGCTTAAAATTTAAAATATATTTGAGAGGTTTTTATTTAGAACTATAAATTATACCGAAAAATATGGTATTTCAGAATACGTATGTAGGCTGTCTCTATCGATCATTACATCATTAATTTTATGAGAGAATATATAAAAATAAATATGATAGGAATAGACGATTAGAAAAATTTCAAATGCATATTTACGATAAAAAATTATTTTTACATAATAAATAAAGTCGCAATTTTTTCAACGAGTAGATATATCAGAAGAGTTCTAGACCGGAAGTAAAAACCAACTGTGATACACCCAGTTGTGCTGAAAGTACAAGCGTTGGTGCATAGATAACACTGGTCAACAAAATTGAAGTTTTGTCATGTCGATTTTTTTAATAAAAAAAGTAAAAATGTGAAATAATTGAAGATGTTAAGTAAAATAGTTTTCGAAGATTTCGAACTCTTTTTCAAAGTTATTTTTTTTCATAACTTGGATCTATTCCCAAATTTCACTTTTTTCCAAATTACATTTTTTCAACTTTATTCTAAATTGCAGCTTTTTTCTACATTTTTTTTAAATTCGTCCCTATTCCAAATTTCGACATTTTCCCCAAAATTGACTTTTATTAAACATTTAAACTTTTATTTATTTCACACAAATTTACACTTGGTACGCAAAATTCGGTGTTTTTTCGAAATTTCGACTTTTAAAATTTGACATATTACTGCTTCTGCAAACTGCGATTTATTTTGATGAAATTTATCTACATATTTTCAAAATGTTTGACTTAATCTCAACATTTGATTTTCTGGGAGATTTTGACCTTCAGCACTTCAACACTTTTATCGAAAATTCTATATTCTTTTTAAAATCCATCCCTTTTTCAAGTTGAACGATTTTGCCAAAAATTGACTTTTACTAAACATTTAAACTTTTATGTATTTTCGACAAATTTGGATTTGGTTTACAAAATTCGGTTTTTTTTTTTGAAATTTCGATTTTTAAAATTTAACATTTTATTGTTTCTGCAAGCTGAGATTTTTTCCACGAATTCGTCAATATTTTTTTCAATTTATTTAACATTTCTCGGCCCAGTTTGGAAATACTTAAATTTTTCTGGTTTGTTGACAATTTTCTAAACAGTTTTTGAAATGCGACTACGTGATATTTAAATTTATTGAAAACGTCACTTCATGACAGTTCACAAGTTAAGAGGTTAGTTTATTTTACATAGAATAGGAATAATGAAAAATAGAGTCTCCCATGAAAAATGAATTCGTCAATTTTCAAAATATTTGACCTAATCTAAAAATTTGATTTTTGTCTTAAAATTTGACCTTCCTTTAAAGTTCAATATTTTTTTCGAAATTGTATCAACCTTGTATTTTCTTTTGAAATTATTTTACCAATTCTATCAAAATTCGAATTTATCTGAACATTTGGCGTTTTTTTTAATTCGTTTTGTCGAAATTTCGAATTTATCTCAAAATTTAACTTTCTCTAAAAAATGTATTTTTTTTCCTCTCTGAAAAACTTTGACTTTTTAAAAGTTCAACAATTTTTTCTAAGCTTCCAATTTTTAATAATTGTTCCTTTCGAGATTTTAACAATTTTTCACAAAGTTGAAATTTCTCTACAAATTTCAGGTTTTAAATTTTATCTGAATTTCGTTTGACCTTTTTTTAAAATTTTATTTGAGAACTTTTGATAAATTAATTTTTTTTCGAAATCCGTTTTTTTTAAATTCGGTATTTTCTGGATATTTCAACTTTTATTTCGAATTATCATAAATTCATCTATTTTTAAATCTCAAAATATGATTTTTTTTCTTAAAAAGTGACTTTCTCTGGGAAATTTTGGCCTTTTTTTAAAATTCAATATTTTTCTCGTAACTAAAAGGTTTTTCGACATTTTATTTTCTTTCGAAATTATTTTAGCAATTTTCTCAAAATTCGATTTGTCTGAAAATTTGGAGTTTTTATTTTAAATCGTCTGGTTCTCGAAATTTCAATTTATTCTCAAAATTTAACTTTTTCTGAAACCTTGCAAATTTTTTGTCCAGATTTCGAGCTTTTATTAAAATTTTTCCTTGAAATTTTTCCTAAAATTTGATTTTTTTCTTCTTCTCTGAAAAACTTCGACTTTTTTATTCGTCTCTAAAAAACGTCGATTTTTTTAAAGTTCGGCAATTTTTTCTAAGTTTCCAATTTTTTATAATTGTTCTTTACGAAATTTTACAATATTTCACAAAATTCAAATTTGTCTACAAATTTCAGGCTTTAAATTTGTTCTGAATTTCAATCTATTGACGTTTGACGTTTTTTTAAAATGTTATCTCTTTTGAGAACTTTTGACAAATTCATCTTTTGAGAAATCTCTTTTTTTTTAATTTATCTATTGTCAAATTTGATTTTTTTTCTCAAAATTTGACTTTCTCTGGAAAATTTTGGCCTTTTTTTAAAATTCAATACTTTTTTCGTAACTGGACGTTTTTTTGACATTTTATTTTCTTTCGAAATTATTTTATCAATTTTCTCAGAATTCCATTTATCTGAAAATTTGGAGTTTTTACTTTAAATCGTCTGGTTCTCGAAATTTCAATTTATTCTCAAAATTTAACTTTTTCTGAAACATTGCAAATTTTTTGTCCAGATTTCGAGCTTTTCTTAAAATTTTTCCTTCAAATTTTTCCTAAAATTTGATTTTTTTCTTCTTCTCTGAACAACTTCGACTTTTTTATTCGTCTCTAAAAAACGTCGATTATTTTAAAGTTCGGCAATTTTTTCTAAGTTTCCAATTTTTTATAATTGTTCTTTACGAAATTTTACAATATTTCACAAAATGCAAATTTGTCTACAAATTTCAGGCTTTAATTTTTTGTTAATTTCAATTTATTGACGTTTAACTTTTTTTTTAAATGTCATCTCTTTTGAGAACTTTTGACAAATTCATTTTTTGGGAAATCTCTTTTTTTTTAATTTATCTATTGTCAAATTTGATTTTTTTTCTCAAAATTTGACTTTCCCTGGAAAATATTGACCATTTTTTAAAATTCAATACTTTTCTCGAAACTAAAAGTTTTATCGGCATTCTCATTTGTTGTGTTGAAATTATTTTACCAATTTTTTAAAAATTGATTTATCTGAAAAATTGGAGTTTTTTTTTAATTCGTCTTGTTCTCGAAATTTCAATTTATTTTCACAATTTAACTTTGTTTGGAAAATTGCAAATTTTTTCGTTGTCTTCTTTTCTAAAAAACTTCGGCTTTTTGATAGCTCGACGATTTTTTCCAAGCTTTCAATTTTTTACAATTTCTCTTTTTAACATTTTACAATTTTTCAGAAAATTTAAATTTGTCTTAGCATTTTAGGTTTTTAAATGCTCCGCGAATGTCAATCTATTGTCAAAATTGTCTTTTTTAAAATTTTGCTCTCTTTAAGAACTTTCGACGAATTAATTTCTTTCAAAATCTTTTTTTTTTAAATTAAGCTGTTTCTGGACATTTCAATCTTCATTTCGAACGAAATTTATCTATTTTCAAATTTGAAAATTTGATTTTTTCTTAAAATTTGTTTCTCCATTTTATTAAATTTAATACTTTCCTCAAAACTGGGAATTTTATTGACACTCCTCTTTCTTTCGGAATTATTTTACCAATTTTTGCAAAATTCGAATTTATTAGAAAATCTGGATTTTTTTAAATCGTCTTGTACTCGAAATTTCGAATTTCTTTTCAAAATTTAATTTTCTGTGGAAAATTGCAAATTTTTTTTAGAAATTTGGAGTTTTTCTTAAAATTTTTACTTTTTTCTGGACATTGTTCCCAAAATATCACTTTTTTCTTATTCTCTGAAAAACTTCGACTTTTTTAGAGTTCGACAGTTCTTTAAGCTTCCAGTTTATTTTTACAATTTCTCTCTTTGATATTTTACAGTTTTTCAAAAAATTCAAATTATTATAAGAATTTCGAGTTTTCAATTTGTTCTGAGTTTCAATTTAATGTCGAAATTCGACGTTTTCTATTTAAAATTTTACCTTTTGATAAATTTATTTTCTTCGAAATTTCATTTTTTCAATTTTTTTTAAAATCTCTTCCTTTTTCTTAATTTTGTTGAATTCTTTCTCTTTTTCAGTTTTTTCGAAATCTCTTCTTGTTTAATCAAAATTCGACTTTTTCTGAACATTTCAGCTTTAATTTTGAACTTTGATATTTGCTGCTTCAGTAAATTGAGATATTTTCTTTCTCCACAAAAGAAATTCAAAGATTTCTGGTAAATTTCAAGAATATGTTAATATTTAAATAAAATAAAAATTCTCACAGAAATATTGTTGAAGGTTGCACTATTTTTTATTTAAAGACTTGCTATAAAAATTGCCACTTCTTTCACAAGAATCAACCTTTGAAAAATTTGAAAATTTCATCTTTTTTGAAGTTTCCACTTCTTCGAAATTTTGACATTCCTTGAAGTTTTCTGAAAGATTTCCTTCTTAAAGTTTGCCTCTTTTTCGACTTTAAATCTAAAAATTCGGTCTTCCCAGTTCGTGTAATTTTTAAGTGAAACTATATGTATATTATTACTCAGCCAGAAGGTTTTCTTTTTTTATCCATGAATTTTTCAGAATGATTGTTGCCTTCCGATATTGTATCTCTCTGAAGATGAGAGCTTAGCTATCGAGATACGTTAGAGCAGCCATCGTTGTGTATTTTGTTTCAATCTTTTTTGGTTTCAGGGGGCAAGATTCGTATTTCAACCTTCTTAAAAAGTTGAATAACAATTATTTTTTCGTCTTTCTTTGGTGTCCGAATACTTGGTTAAAATTAATGCCATTATGACTTAGACACTCTGTAAAAATTCGTAGCTGAAAACTTATTTCATTACTAAGACATGTTGAGCTTTTCTTGCGATAATAAAACTATCGTTTCAAAGCATTCCAATGTTTCGAGAAAACTTTTAGAAGTCTTCTAAACGAGTCTATTAAATTTTAAATGGAAAATGTCAATGTATATGGTATCGAATGTCATTTGGAATGACAAGTCACTTAATTCCCTTTCCTGTTTTAAAATGTTTTAAATTATCAACTTTGCTGACGTAGAAGGATGAAGCTTGAGCTAGGCGTGTTACAATAAACAGATTTTGAGTGTTTCAGGATATTTTCATAAAGAAACTTTTCTTTCAGTGGTTAGCTGATTATCAGATTTTAAATAAATGAGACGAAGAAAATAATAAACGTTATCAATTAATATGATTTTAAACACCGATTATCGGATAAACAATTCACGCAAAATACTTTTTTTATTTAAATATATTCGTTATGTTAAAAAAAACGTAAAAAACATAAAATATCTAGAAGAAAATGTTTTACCACAATTTTAAAATACTAGTTTAACTCAACTGCGACATGAATAAAGCAAAACATTTTTATGTGATACATGATCTGATAGACCAAGATAAACGGTGTTTATTTAAAGCTTTTGAGGTGCTAAAAGTTAACCTTTGTTTCGTTAATGTTTGTTTCATTTCAAAGTTACGCTCAATTCAGTATAAAACTGCGAGGAAACGGGAAATGCTATAAATATAATTTCCACACAATTATGCAGTTCCCAACCCTCAGAAAGCTAAGTAAATAACAAAATAACCCTTTACCTCCAGTAGGAACACTAGATCTTGTTGGTACAATAAATTAGAAATTAGGTAAATCATATTATTCGTTCTAAAAAGTTAACCTAACAAATTTCGGCTTATTTTATACCACAACCCGGAGAATTAGAGGAAACAAACAAAATTCGAAATGGAACTTCATCCGCAGAACTGGCCAAACCAATTTATCAATTCCCTACCCAGCGTTTCCCATTATTTTCAATCAAATTTCCTTGCAAGAACTCTCGAAAGAGTAATAAGTCTCTATTGGCAACGCAATTTGTTTTTCTTGATTCTTTTGTTCCAATTTAGCTTACACTAATAAAAAGCAATTGAATGGTCTTCAAAGCCACGTCGTGTGGGCGAAACGCCGTCGACACACCACTTTTACATAAATCAGTTGGCCAAGAGTTGGCAGTCAAGTTTCCCCTGACGTCGGTTTTAAAACTGATCGGAAAGTAATCGGATTTTGTCGATACAATCAAGGTGATTAAATAAGCTTCTATGTCAGAAACGAAAAATTAAATTGGAAAGTATAGGTAATTGAATTTTTAACGAACGTTGTCAGATGAATTGAGGTCCTTATTCAGAAAAAATTGACTGCCGGACTGCGAATATAATGGAAGTTTTGGGGGATAACTAAGTAGGAACAAAATTAGGTATATATAGGGATAATTTACATAGAACGTTTGTTAAAAGACTTCCCAAAATGGTATTAATATAAATTTAGTAGATACTCGACTACTCCCAATATAAATGAAATATTTTTAAAATATTGGAGATTGTAGTCAAAATTTTTAACTGAAACCCAACATTTTAAACTGAAACTAACAAGGAAAGGACAAAAATGTAATCAGTAGAAATTTTTCAAAATTTTACAATTACATTATCATCGATATTTTGATTCCAAAGAAAAATTAAAGAAACAAGAGAAAATAACAACAAATTCAGGAAGGTTATTTCAAAAGAGGACTCTTTTTAAAATTTTGGCTCCAAATTGGAACAACATTATTCAAACCTTCAGAAAAAATTCCAAAGCTATACTCTAAATACTGTGCATTCTAATCCACTCGAAAGAAAAAAGCCAAATAGTCAAATAAACATAATTTAAAATAGAGTAATACCAACATTTCGACCATTTTCGAGTCCAAATTCAAACTTTCTAGAGACAGTTTAAAAGAAATCTGTTTTAGAAACAAATTTCTTCGAGATTGACTATTGAAATTTTAACTTTAAACTAGAAATGATTTAAAATTTGGAATTTTAACCTTTTTTTATGATGCAAAAGTTTATTTATAAGATATGTATATTTTAGATATATTTTAGATATTTTAGAAACTAGAAGCTTTCAATAAGATCTGATTTTTTACAATTTGATACACGCCATGAAAAAGAAGAAATTTAGATTTTTTTTAAACAGATAACCTAATTATTTAATTGAATACTCGAAATTATGAAATAAAAAACATGGACAATTTAAAAGTTTTTAAATTTTAATGAAGTAAATTGATACATTTTCGAATAATTTAAAATTTCTCGAAATACTGATAATTTTAGTTCGCAAAAAATTAATTCAACTTAAATAAAAAACCTTAAATTCGAGCACCTTCTCAAAATTGCACAAGCAAAAAATAAAAATTGTAAACTTAGCCCGAAATTGAAAAGAAAGTAATCTTATGGCAAAAAATCCTCAGAATCTATTTTTTGGTGGAACGGACTAGTCCTTGGTTATCTTCAAAAAATTGAAATACAAATCTTGTCCCCTAAAATTAAAAAAGATTAAAAAACACAAAAAAGGTTGCTCTAAAGCGTTTCGACAGCCAAGCTATCATCTTCAGAGAGATACTCAAAGTAAGTGGTTTTTTTTTATTTTGAACATCTCTCTGAAGGTGAAAGCTTGGCTAGCTGAAACTGCGTTAGAGCAAACTTTGTTGCGTTTTTTAATCCTTCTTGGTTGCAGGGTACAAAATCTGTATTTCAATTTTTAAAGATAACCAAGGACCAGTTCGTTCCACCAAAACAGAAAAAAAAAAAGATTTGTCAATTCCTAAAAAACTTATAAAAAGAGAAACCTAAATAGTATTTTTGCACAAAATAATAACTTTTGTCCGAAAAATTTAAAGGTTGCAATTAAAATTTTTAAAATAAGCCTATCATTTAAAAAAAAAGTTTAAATCTTTAAAATTAAATTTAAAAGTACAAAATTTCAAGATAAATTCTAATATTATCGACTTGAAACACAGAACTTGTCCCCTGAAACCAAGAAAGATTAAAAAACACACCAAAGGTTGCTCTAACGCGTTTCGACAGCCAAGCTGTCATCTTCGGAGAAAAACAGTTTCTTTCTGAAGATGACAGCTTGGCTGTCGAAACACATTAGAGCAAAGTTTGTTGTGTTTTTTAATCTTTCTTGGTTTCAGGGGACAAGTTCTGTGTTTCAATTTTTGAAGATAACCAAGGACCAGTCCGTTCCATCAAAAAAATTATCGACTTCTTTAGTAAAAATTTAGACTTTTAGATTCGACATTCCTTTTAGTTTTAATATGATTGCAAAAAAAATTGAATTGTTTACGGTTAAAATCGACATTTATTAAAAAAGGATCGGGGTTAAACCTAAAATTTTGAAAAGTAAAAGAGAAATCTAAAAATGTTGGTGTTAAGGTTAGAGTTTTAAGTGAAATTTTGCTACAAATCCACGTTGAATACGAATATTCAGCTTTTTTTTAAAAAAAATCAATTTTCAGGCTTGAAATTGGCTCCAACTTTGAAAGGGCCTAGCAGGATAAGTATGGCGGAGTGGTTCCCAAATGGCAACCTATAATAATATTTTGGAAAAGGTATCACCTCGACGTATGAACAAAATTTATTGAATAACAAAGCTTGTCCCCTGAAACCAAGAGAGATTAAAAAACACAACAAAGGTTGCTCTAACGCGTTTCGACAGCCAAACTTTCACCTTCAGAGAGATGCTCAAAGTAAAAAAAAAACTACTTACATTGAGTATCGATCTAAATTTTGAAAAGAAGAACTTTGAAAAGAGGTCCAAATTTTTAAAAATTATTTTACTTAACATCCTCAATTATTTCGAATTTTTACTTTTTATTATTTATAATATTTTTTTTATTAAGGAATCGACTAAAGATGAATTTTTGTGAATCTTCCAATAAATCGAATTATTAGAAAAAAGTAAACATTTTTACAAATTGTCGTGTTTTGAGAACAAAGGAAGATTTGGGGTAAAAGTCTAACTTTAGGAACAAAATAGATATTTAAAATGATAGATATTTAAAAAGATAGATATTTAAAAAGAAGACTAATATAGAAAAGAGTTAAAAAAGATGAAATTGCGACAAAATTGCGAAAAAAAAGGCATATTTTAAAGTAAAAGACTAAATTTTGAGAAATAAAAGTTCTTTTGGGTTAAATATATTTTTGTTTGACTACATGAGGCAGAGAGGTTTCTCTCTGTCCCATATTTTGTCTGATTTATCTAATTTAATTTTGAAATAAAATGTAAAATCAGAAATAAAAATTTGTGGCTCGTTAAAATTCACGAAATTAATTTTTTTATTGCAGGATGGCTCTTTCGGTTTAAAAGTTTGCTGACCCCTGTGCTAGCCCCTTTTCAAAATAAAATGTAAACATCGATAGATACAGTTTAACTTTTAATAACAATAATAAAGATTGAATGGAAATTTGTAGAAGAGTATTACAAAATATAACCCAAAAATTACGTTTTTTTTTATCTAATTTTCGACTTTTAAACTAGAAACTTGAATATTTTAGAAAATAATCAAAATATGAAAAAAATTGAAATACAAAACCTGTCCCCTGAAACCAAAAAAGTTTAAAAAACACTACAAAGGTTGCTCTAAGGCGTTTCGACAGCCAAGCTATCATTTTTAGAGAGATACATTTGACAAAAGCTTTGCAGAAGAGTAACTCTCTGAAGATGATAGCTTGGCTGTCAAAAAGCATTAGAGCAACTTTTGTTGTATTTTTTAATCCTTCCTGGTTTGAGAAGGAAAGATCGCAATTTCTAGAAAATATTTCAATTTTGTTTGCCGACCTCAAAAAAATGTAAACATCGAAAGGTACAGTTTAACTTTTAATAACAATAATAAAGATTGAATGGAAATTTGTAGAAGAGTATTACAAAATATAACCCAAAAATTACGTTTTTTTTTTATCTAATTTTCGACTTTTAAACTAGAAACTTGAATATTTCATAAAATAATCAAAATATGAAAAAAATTGAAATACAAAACTTGTTTCCTGGAACCAAGAAAGTTTAAAAAACACTACAAAGGTTGCTCTTAGGCGTTTGGACAGCCAAGCTATCATTTTTAAAAAGATACATTTGACAAAAGCTTTCTAGAAGAGTATCTCTCTGAAGATGGTAGCTTGGCTATCGAAACGCATTAGAGCAACCTTTGTTGTATTTTTTAATCCTTCCTGGTTTGAGAGGGAAAGATCGCAATTTCTAGAAAATATTTCAATTTTGTTTGCCGACCCCAAAAAAATGTAAACATCGAAAGGTACAGTTTAACTTTTAATAACAATAATAAAGATTGAATGGAAATTTGTAGAAGAGTATTACAAAATATAACCCAAAAATTACGTTTTTTTTTATCTAATTTTCGACTTTTAAACTAGAAACTTGAATATTTTAGAAAATAATCAAAATATGAAAAAAATTGGAATACAAAACTTGTCCTCTGAAACCAAAAAAGTTTAAAAAACACTACAAAGGTTGCTCTTAGGCGTTTGGACAGCCAAGCTATCATTTTTAGAGAGATACATTTGACAAAAGCTTTCTAGAAGAGTATCTCTCTGAAGATGGTAGCTTGGCTATCGAAACGCATTAGAGCAACCTTTGTTGTATTTTTTAATCTTTCCTGGTTTGAGAGGGAAAGATCGCCATTTCTAGAAAATATTTCAATTTTGTTTGCCGACCCCAAAAAAATGTAAACATCGAAAGGTACAGTTTAACCTTTAATAACAATAATAAAGATTGAATGGAAATTTGTAGAAGAGTATTACAAAATATAACTCGAAAATTACGTTTTTTTTATCTAATTTTCGACTTAAACTACAAACTTAAATATTTTAGAAAATAATCAAAATATGAAAGAAATTGAAATACAAAACTTGTCCCCTGAAACCAAAAAAGTTTAAAAAACATTACAAAGGTTGCTCTTAGGCGTTTGGACAGCCATTTTTAGAGAGATACATTTGACAAAAGCTTTCTAGAAGAGTATCTCTCTGAAGATGGTAGCTTGGCTGTCGAAACGCCTTAGAGCAACCTTAGTAGTATTTTTTAAACTTTTTTGGTTTCAGGGAACAAGTTTTGTATTTCAATTTTTTTCATATTTTCGATTATATTCCAAAATATTCAAGTTCCTAGTTTAAAAGTCGAAAATTAGATAAAAAAACGTAATTTTCAAGTTATATTATGTATTACCTTTGTTGTATTTTTTAATCCTTCCTGGTTTCAGGGGACAAGTTTTGTTTTGCAATTTTTGAAGATAACCAAGGATCAAAAATTAAAAATATAAAAAGAATATATAAAAAGAATTGAAGGTTGAAATTTTGATATTTTTATTAAAATTTTTTTAATAGAACTAATTTTCTTTTATTATTTTTTCCAAAATTCAAGTTTAAAGTGGCAATTTTTATTTTATTTTTTCAAAATTTGGGCTTTAAACTCGGAATGTTTACTTTTCTCTAGCTTTCTTTCCACTTTAACCTAGAATTTTTTGTTATTTTTGCTTTGAGATCTTACAAACTGGGCTCGATAAGCTAAAGTTAAGAAAATTGTTTAACTCACTTTACTTTCAACGAAATTTTGAATTTGTTTAAGACGACGTGAATGATAGAATGGACCATGCTGGGGTAATACTTTTTTTTATCATCCCAAATATTTTGAAGATATCGATTTTTGTGTTAGCAGAAATATAGAAGCATTTAAGACGTGACGTTTTTTTAGTAGTAAAAATAACCTTTTGTAACAGCGTCTTTTTTGCATCAAAAAAGATTAATTTTTAAAGTTTAACATTTTGCACAGAGCCCTTCAAAAGCTAGCTAGGGTACTGACCATGTCCTCAACTGAAAAATATGAAGAATATACGGAGTACGCTCATCTAAAAAGTGAATTTAATTCACTAACGATACGCTGATTGTGAGATAAAAACTGTATTTCTTGAAGCTACGTATTTTTATCCTAGTAACATTCGAAGGTTATGCAATTTTTCAGCCACATTTCTTTGAATTTCGTAGTTCGATTTCTACAGTTCAACACGTTTCAATTTTTCTCGAGTTTCGTTAAATTATTAATAAATATGAATTATTTAGTTTAGAACTACAGGCACACGTTAAAATGTATCCACACATAATAAAATTGGACGAAATACCCGTTTTAAAAATTAACGCTCGAATGTTTTAACTTTTATAAAAAGCCTAAATGACGCTAATTTACCAATTTAAACTAAAATGTTATAACATTCAGATGTTTTATTTTTAACAGGTGCACGGTAAAAACAACGTGGATTTAGGATAATCAACGTATTATTGCTAAAAATCCCGTTATCAAGTTAAACAAAGTCCGGCGCATCCGCCATATGTTACGAAAAAACTTTTAAAACTTCGACTAACCTTCGTCTAAATATGGTCCTGCTTCGGTTCCTGGAAGAAGTTCGGCTAGTACGAGCACCATGCTGGATGCTATGATCAACCAAGTGTATTTCATGACGACAGAACTAAATTATAAAACTAAACAATCAATGGGTAGCGTGTGATGTGGAGTTCGTAGTCTGTTGTGTCGCCGATGGAGCGCCAACAAGAAATGGGCGTCTTCTGCTCCGATTCGGTGTTATACTGCATCATTTTTGCCACCTTCCTACGAGAGCATGCGTCCCTCAATATCGCCCACTGTAACACAGCGAGATGCCTAATTTCGAACGTGTTCTCTAATATAGTTCTAATGATCATTTCGATAAATAAATCGACTCGCGTTTATTACGTGCACCAAACAGGAAAAACAAATAACTTATTTATTAGAAGAAACGGAAGATGCAGAACAGTCGAAATAATAACTAATATTTGGTAAAGAAGCGAACTAAGTAATCAAAATTTTGGTGAAACGGACTGGTCCTTGGTTATCTTTAAAAATTAAAATACAAATCTTGTTTCCTGAAACCAAGAAAGATTAAAAAACACAACAGAGGTTACTGGCTAACGCGTTTCGATAGCAAAAATAATAAATATTTGAACAAAACGAAATTACTACATTTTTCATAATTTTAAACTTTTTTCAAATTTCCAACTTTTTTTGTAAATTTTGGCACCTAAATTTCGATTCTTTTTGAAAATTTTCAATTTTAAAATATTGTCTGAAATTTAAAAAATATTCGAATTTATGTAGAAATGACGATATTTAAAAAAAATGAAGAATTTTTAGTGAAATCTCTTAAACAGCCAAATTTTCGAAAAGCCTAAATTCGGAAAAAACTTAAAAGCTTAAAACTTTGAGAAAAAAGTTAAAAAGTCGCAAATCTTAAAAAGAAAATTGAAATACAGAACTTGTTCCTTGAAACCAAGAAAGTTTCTCTCTGAAGGTGATAGCTAGGCTATCGAAACGCGTTTAAGCAACCTTTGTTGTGTTTTTTAATCTTTCTTGGTTTCAAGGGACAAGATGTGTATTTCAATATCAAGTATACATATTTCCTTTACTTAACATCGTAAAGGCTTTTCGTTTCAGCTGGAGCGTCAAGAGGTTTGTTTTGTATTAGGTTCTTATATTGCAATAATGCCTCGCCCACTGTAGAGCATCATTAAATGGTGCGAAGCTCACTTTGGGCTATATTTCGCTCGTAAACCTTCCTGGTTTTCGCGTTTTAGTGAAGTCAGAATTATTTACAAAAACTCAACCCTGCAGCAATGCAATTAAGTGCTAATAGAAGTAAACAAGAATACAAAAGAAAATGATTTACTAATGGTCGGTCGTAAATTCTTTTTAAAATCTTAAATTAAATAGAGGAAAATTAAGATTAATTTCATAGTGCAAACAGGCGAACTTTACATCTTGTTATTGTTATTAATTATCAAAGTTGTTGTAATAGAATGAATTCATTAATTATAACTTAGGTCAACGTTCAACTTTAAATTCACATCACTTTTCTTTAACAGGGAGTATATGATTACAGAGTCCTTAATCTGGAGAATTTCAGTAATTGGATGACGTAAGGGGCGAGGACTCTTTGGGGAATAACGCCTTCAAATTGATGATGGTAAAATTGTCGTAAATTATCAAAGTTGGCTCTAAATTATCAATGAATAAGGTATTAATCTTAGATGAATAAAGTATTAATCTTAGATGAATAAAGTATTAATCTTAGAATATATCGTGTTCAGCTGGTACTTTTATCAATATTGATAATCTCATAATATAATAGGGTTGTCTCACTAACAACCTAATAACTGTGCTCTTCTAGAAAGGAGAAATGTAATTACTACTAATTGACGTATAGCCCAAGGGAGGAAGCATTAGATTCATGTGTTTCTTTAAGTTACTCCCAACTATTTTAGAAGACTAAACTTTTCATCTAATTTATTGATTAAGTAGCTGATATGCTACCCGATCCCATTCACTATTTCATGGCCAATTTTTATTTAATTTATTTAAGTAAATCGATTTTTTAAAATATAGTTTTTTTTCAAATTTCTGTCTTTCTAAATTTACCTTTTTTCTAACATTTCGATTTTTTCCAAAGTTTCGACCTTTAAAAGTCCAATTCTTTTCAACGTTTCAACTTTTTCGAAGACTCGAACTATTTTTTAAGTTTTGTCCAATTTGAAACTTCCAAAATTAGTTTCCAAACGGTGCCAAACCTTTTAAATTCTGTAAATAAATGGAATTTTAAATATTTTTAAATTTTAGGAGAGCCCTCGACACTTCCTAGAGTAAATTAAATTTTGATTTTAAAAACTGCTAAATTGGAGAATAACTAAATTCGAGAAAACACAATTTAAAAAAAATCCTAAAACGTAAAACGAATTTGGTGAAAAGTTGTACAGTTTCGAAAGAGAGAACAAATTTTGAAAATAAACTCGAAGCGTTGAGATTTTTAAGCTTTCGAAAGATTGAAATTTTGAGAGTAACTTAACTTCAAAAAACTTACAATTTAAAAAGTCCAAATTGGGAAAATTGTCGAATTTTTAGATGAAATCACATTTCAGTAAAATGTTAACTGTTTACAATAAAACGAAATTTAAAAAAACTCATGACGCAACGAGGTGGAACACCTGCTTCTCCAAGAGCCGAGCAATGCGGTTAGTTTCAGATCCAGGTATTGCAAATGCCTCTACCCATCGCGAGAAAAGGTCGGTGACCGTTGGGACGAAATGACTTCCTTGATTTGTGTCAGGGTGTGGTCCCATAAAGTCACATGCAATCGTCTACTAGGGTTAGGTTGGTTCCTAGGTCGAAGATCAACGACCCCATGAGGTGGTCTTCTTTTGTATTGGGCACAAAGCAAGCATATCTTGACAGAATCAGTAACATCTCATTGGAGCGTCGGCCAGTAGAAAAGACGTTCGATAGCCGTCGTGTTTCATCCCTTTCGGGATGTCCAGTCAAGTGCGAGTGATGGTACTCTCTCTACAGCAGATTGTGGGACGATTGGTTAAAAAAACTCTTGATGAATCGAGGTGGAACACCTGCTTCTCCAAGAGCCGACCAACGCGGTTAGTTTCAGATCCAGGTATTGCAAATGCCTCTACCCATCGCGAGAAAGGTCGACGAAACGATTTTCTTGATTTGTGACAGGATATGGTCCCATGAAGTCACATACAATCGTCTGCTAGGGTTAGGTTGGTTGCCTAGGTCGAAGATCAGCAACCCCATGAGGTGGTATTCTTCTGTATTGGGCTCAAAGCAAGCATCTCTTGACAGAATCAGTCACATCTTATTAGAGCATTGGCCAGTAGAAGAGACGTTCAATAGCCGTGATAGTTTCATCCCTTCTGGGATGTCCAGCCAAGTGCGAGTGATGGTACTCTCTCTACAGCAGATTGTGGGACGATTAGTTAAAAAAACTCATGATGAATCGAGGTGGAATACCTGCTTCTCTAGGAGCCGGGCAATGCGGTTAGTCTCGGATCCGGGTATTGCAAATGCCTCTACCCATCGTGAGAAAGGTCGACGAAACGATTTTCTTGATTTGTGACAGGATATAGTCCCATGAAGTCACATGCAATCGTCTACTAGGGTTAGGTTGGTTGCCTGCTTCTCCAGGAGCCGGGCAATGCGGTTCGTCTCGGATCCGGGTATTGCAAATGCCTCTACCCATCGTGAGAAAGGTCGACGAAACGATTTTCTTGATTTGTGACAGGATATGGTCCCATGAAGTGACATGCAATCGTCTACTAGGGTTAGGTTGGTTGCCTAGGTCAAAGTTCAGCGACCCCATGAGGTGGTCTTCTTCTGTATTGGGCACAAAGCAAGCATCTCTTGACAGAATCAGTAACATCTCATTGGAGCGTCGGCCAGTAGAAGAGACGTTCGATAGCCGTCGTGTTTCATCCCTTCTGGGATGTCCAGCCAAGTGCGAGTGGTGGTACTCTCTCTCCACAGCAGATTGTGGGACGATGAGTCGAAATTCTTTCTTTCGATAAAGGTAGCCACTTGACTCGATGTTGAGTTCTCTAAGGTTACGTTCACGTCGTTTGGCATTCGGTGGAATGGGACTTCAGAGTTTCATCAACACTATTTGTATCGCCTCATCATTTTGTTGTGAAATCTTGACTTCTTCAATAAGCGTATTGGTTTCTATTTGGCAGCAAAGTGGTTCCTTTACTACTATATGGTTGGGGTCTTCCTCGGATGAAAAAGACTGCTTGGGTCTTGTCTGCCTTGACTTAGATTCTCCATTGACCGAAGTAATCTAATAGACGGTCTGTTTCCTCCTGAAATTGTCTAGTGACCAACTCTAAACTGTAAGAGTACGCCACCAAAGCTTTGTCGTCTGCATAAGTTACCAATAAAGTATGGTCGATTGTTGGATTGGTTTTCGGGATGTCTGATGTGAACAGAGAATACAGCAGAGGTGACAACGTAGAGCCTTGAGGCACCCCATACTGTAGCCTACGCTGGTTTGATAGTTCCTGTCCCACCTTTGCTCTGAATGAGCGCTGCTCCAACGAGCTTATCATTTAAAACCATTGTTAGAAATATTCCAAACTGGTGCATCTTGTAGACTAATCCATGGTGCCAAACTGTGTCAAATGCTTTGGAGATATCGAAGAAAATAGCTCCAACTTCCTGGTTCCAGTTCATGCGTTGAGTGATTGTTTCAACCACTCTCAGCATCTGATCTGAGGTAGAGTGCATAGGTTGGAACCCAAATTGTTCTTTAGGAATGATGTCGCGATCGCTGATGATATTCTGCAGACGCTTACCTCAAAATACTTTCGACTACTTTACCCAAATTGAATAAGAGGCTGATTGGCCTGTAATTTTGGGAAAATTTTCCATCCTTACCTAGTTTAGGAATGAAGTCTTCCATCTTCCATCTTGTGGGAAAATACCGGTACTTAAACATGGAATTAACTATTGCTCCAAAGTATTTGACAGCTTGGTATAGCAGAGGTGACAAGGTAGAGCCTTGAGGCACCCCATACTGTAGCCTACACTGGTTTGATAGTTCCTGTCCCACCTTTGCTCTGAATGAGCGCTGGTCCAACGAGCTTATCATTTGAACCATTGTTAGAGGTATTCCAAACTGGTGCATCTTGTAGACTAATCCGTGGTGCCAAACTGTGTCAAATGCCTTGGAGATATCGAAGAAAATAGCTCCAACTTCCTGGTTCCAGTTCATGCGTTGAGTGATTGTTTCAACCACTCTCAGCATCTGATCTGAGGTAGAGTGCATAGGTTGGAACCCAAATTGTTCTTTAGGAATGATGTCGCGATCGCTGATGATATTCTGCAGACGCTACCTCAAAATACTTTCGACTACCTTACCCAAATTGAATAAGACGCTGATTGGCTTGTAATTTTGGGAAAATTTTCCATCCTTACCTAATTTAGGAATGAAGTCTTCCATCTTCCATCTTGTGAGAAAATACGGATACTTAAACATGGAATTAACTATTGCTCCAAAGTATTTGACAGCTTGGTATAGCAGAGGTGACAAGGTAGAGCCTTGAGGCGCCCCATACTGTAGCCTACACTGGTTTAATAGTTGCTGTCCCACCTTTGCTCTGAATGAGCGCTGGCCCAGAAACGAGCTTACCATTAGCGCAGTTTGTTCTCGTTGGTGTGAAAGTAGTTGCTCTAGATTCACAAGATCTTCAGTTGATATGGTCGGCTCAGGATTGCGAGAAATTTCGTCTGGCAATTCGTTGTCTCTGTCTGGACAATGTTTCACCGTAAATTTTGGAGGAGCAACGCTCACCGCGTGATCTTGGTTCGATAGTCTTTCGTCTTATTCATCCACTGAAGAGCACCATTATCTGTTCTTAAGATGAAATGACGTGCTTCCAGAAGTGGATGGTATCTTTTTACTGCCCAGACCATGACCAAGCATCATTAATATGATACCGCTGTTCTGTTGAAGTAAATTTGGCGTTGGCATAAGATATTATGCGTCTTCCACCATCTGGAGTTGGCTGGAAGAGCACGGCGGATATTCCTCTTCCACTGGCGTCTGTTTGCAAAACGTATAACAGGTCTAGATGTGGTCGCTGTCTAGGTTCTTTCATCGCTTTCTTAATATTTTCGAAAGCGGTAGTGCATGCAGACGTCCAACGAATTACTCGCTTGGTACTGAGAATTGTGGTGAGTGGTACCGCCAGTTACGCGAGTCTTGTATATATTCTCGGAGCCAGCTGCAGATGCCCAAGAATCATCGTAATTGTGTTCTCGTCCTAGGAGGCGTCATACATTGGTTGGACTTCAAGTGCCTTCCAATGGTTCACTTGTGACGGCTCCTACTTTGTGTCCTAGGTAATCTAGATGAGTTTACATTTATCTGCTGCACACGTCAGCCCATGTGCCCAAATCGATTCGGAGATGGCGAAGATGTTCTTTTAGGTAAAAAGAATAAATGATAACATCATCTAGATACACTAATGAGACCAGACAAAACTTCTTGCGTTATAAATCGTTGGAATGTACCAGGGGCATTCTCCTATCCAAAAGGAAGGACGTTAAAATACGTTGCACCACTTGGAGTTGTGAAAGCGATGAACCTTTTGGAGGCAAAGCATAGAGGAATTTGCCAGTATCCAGCTTTCAGATCCAGAGTGGAGAAAATACTGAAGTCGCTTAAGCGTCTGCTTGATGTTGGATAAGGATATCGCTTCTTCTGCCGTTTGGGTGTTCAGTCGCGTGTAGTCAACACAGAATCTCCAGGTGCCGTCTTTCTTCAGAACCATCACGACTAGAGAAACGTATGCTAATGTAATAATCCTGTTTGTGTTCACATTGAATGTTACTCAATAAAAAATGCTTCAATCTAATTAAATTTAAAAATATATTAAATCTTGACTAGTCTATTATATCTTTTTTTGATGGAACGGATTGGTCCTTGGTTATCTTCAAAAATTGAAACACAAAACTTGTCTCCTGAAACCAAGAAAGATTAAAAGACACAACAAAGGTTGCTTTGTTGTGTTTTTTAATCTTTCTTGGTTTCAGGGGACAAGTTCTGTATTACATCTTGACTGGTCTATTACATCGTTGATGGTCAAGTGCGCCGGTTCTTGACTTCTGTAAACCCCAATAATGTGCACTTACACAATTTGCTGAAGCATCATTATTAGAGTTTTTACAATATTGGGGCAACAAATCTAGACCGACAAACTTATTTTGCTTACACACTATTAACGATTACTAAGGTCTACAATCTGAGTTCATCGGTCTTATCATTCTTAATTATTAATCTATATTACATTACATTACACTGACGTACTTGGCTCGATGATCTTGTCTGACAGCATCTCCTCTACTTGTTAGTACATTGCTTTTTATTTGGCCTTCAGAATAACTGTACCAGTGGCGGCTGGTGGTGACAGGAGGTGCGCGGATGCAAAAATATTAGTAGTTAAGACTTTAGGTGACTCCAGTGCTCATAGCAAGATATTACATTTAAGAGAAACAAAAGTGACACAAAAGGTGTGGTATTTAATAGTATTTTTACGAATTAAATTTAGTTGCCATTTTATTATCTTCAAAATATTTTTGGGTTAAATTATTTTCATAGAGTACAAAAAAAAAGACATTATCGACATTTCTGAGCCCCTTTAAAATACTCTGTACGGTTGCACGTCGTTACGGCTCTGGGTTACTTAATTAAAATTGTTTGCTTTCATAGGAATAAAATTATATCACTTTTTCATGAAAACTGCATTTGAAAATAAAATATATTTTATTACAAAGTTCTAATTAAACTCTACAAAAACACAAAAAAATATATTTTTTAAACAAAATCCGCTATACGATCTTTTAAAGAAATAAAGTGTTCATTACTTTCTCATCAAAATTGTTTAAATCCAAATCTATAAATGAATAATTAGACCCTAGAATGGGTACTGCTATCTCTTTGTAAATAGGGGTACTATTGGCAGTTAGGGCTGTCAGCGGCACAATTAACAATCGCAATCAGATAAGCGGAACCTATGCATTTAGCATCATAAACCGTAAATACACACTCCAAACTCTGACTCGTACTCACCATTTGGCAATATCGCATATGCGCGGAGCGGCGTACCCCGGGCTAGCTTTAACGTGGTGTTCTGTAGTTTTTTTCTCCGTATCCCGTGAGAGCCGTTGATATGGCATCGCATGGCAGCCACGCTTGGTGCATAATTTTGCGCGCAACAACTTATTTCAATTTACTTATAATATTTAATAAGTATAATGGGATCAAACGTTGGTGTATTTTATTCCAAGTCATTCACAAGTATTATTAGTTAATTAGTATATCATTATTTTGTGTTTAAAAATGTGATAAATCCAAGTCTTTTACATCAAACTCTCTCTTGTCCTTGTCCCCTTCTTCTTCGTTTCTGTTATTGTTAATATTTGGATCCCTGACATTTTAAATTTTTCTATTAGTTCCTCCTATTTTCCCCTTGGTCCTCTAACATTCCATGTTCCCACTTTCCAAATTTCTTTTCCTGTTATTTCCTTTTTATTTATTTTTTCTATTGTTGTGTTTTTATGTGTTTTCGTATCCATTTTCATTGCCTTGTTCGTCATCGTACTATTTACCTCTTTAGATTTATTGCTCAATTTTTTGAATTTGTATTTTCTTATTTTTCCTTGATTTTGTTCCATTTCCAAGTTTCTCCATCAACTATTATCTTGTTATATCCCATTTTGATATGCTTACCCATGCGTTTCTCCTCTTCTGCTTTATTTTTTAGTTATATCTGCTTCTCCCTTTCTTTATGCGTCAAGTCTTCTTTTATGAAATTTTTTATTAATTTTTCTAAGCTTTGATTTGTTTTTCATAATCTGTTTCTTTTCTTGTTCATTTTGCAGTTTTACAAGATATATATTTCTACCAATGTTGTAAGCTTCTTCAACTTTCATCATCATTTGTAAAATTATTATTTTATGCATTTCTATTAAATGACTCATATAAATTTTCAAAATGTGCAAAAAGATAACTGGAAGCAGGATACTCATCACTGTTTAATTTTCTCACAGCTTGTTTTAGGTCCCTTTATAAATATCGAGGATGAACTTAACGAGCCACTAATAGTTATGATTGTAAAAAATTTCATCTAATTGATAAAATGTTTCTTTATTGTTTATTTTTTAAATAAATGTAGCAACCATGACATTTTTGAATAGAGAATGAAAAAACCTTTTAAATGTAGGTATACAAGCCCCTAGCTTTCAATTAAAAAAATTATGGATTGAAACGGTAACTCAAAGGGGGGGTTGCATCCAGGGATCAAATTTTTGTAATGCGGGATGTCATCTTATAATCTAAAATTGACCTGTATCGGGATTTTTCATAAATATGTACAATAACTGAGATATTGAATTTAATCCATTTGGCTGTTCCACACTACATATAAATTTTATAAAGTAAAAATTGAAAGTTTTAAGTATTAAAATTAATTATACTAAAGTAAAAGTGTAACAAAAAAAAACAAGTATTGCGTTGAAGTTTATTTCAGTTTGCACAGTGGATTTGCATGATACTGATAGGATAACTCATTTAATATATTTCGATATCGCTTAATATTTTCGATTTTGAAAGGTACTCTCCATTTTATTTCTTTCTTGGATTTTGGCGCTTCGGGCCAATGTACTAAAAAAGCGTTGTCGAGGATTGTAAAACGATATCCCAAAAGGCACAACTCCAGCATCTGCAAATAAAAAAATTAATTGTAATTGTTTTTCAAGCTCAGGAAACTTTCTAAAAAACCACACAAAATTCAGACGAAATTCCAATTCTTCCCCGAAATTTTGCATTTTCGACTTTTCCTAAAGTTGAGATGTGTTCATTGGGAAGCAACAGAGGTGGTTTATGTTATTAATTTTTTGAACTCATTTGCTTTTACAGAATTTTAACACAAACGCCGTCTCAGCACCCCCTCTAGTTTTAACTACTAGCCGCCACTGCAGATTATAATAGCGAATCAATATTTGGTTTACAACCACAAGTACAACCTAATGCTTGCTTATGGGCAAGTATTTTAAGCGAACAAAATATGAGTTAAGGCGCAGGTGCATATGTGTAAAGCAAAGTTTGCATTCTAGCCTGCAAACTTTGCAAACCATGGACCCAATAATGTCGTCAAACCCTTACGAATCGGTGGAATCCGCTATAGTCAGCAGTATGTTTGGTAACCATAAATCTGTTATCAATAAATAAAATAAACAACATAAAGAACAATTTACTTTCTTTTTTATCCCAGCGTCTTTTTGGAGGTTGTGCAAACCTGCAAACCTTCGCACTGGCCGCCACTGGGATCTATGATGTTTTCTAACATGCAAGTAGAACCTAGACTGCAAATCCATGCAGCCCTCCAGGCGCGTGTATAGTGAATCATAGGTAACTGAACCTACCAACAGTTGAAACACTGCTACCTAGCGAAGCGGTTGCTATCTAGGGAAGTCTGAGAGTCACACGCTTGACGTTCGTTTATTCTTTAGTACTTACTTGTCGAAACATTTGCTAGCATTTGAGTTGGATATACTGATGAGATTTAACAAAATCGAAACCGATCTTTGGTTTCCAAACTTCGAATCTAATAAATGTTCAAACCTATTGATCTGTGCATTAGAATCCTTGTATTCTGGGAACTTTTCTAGAGAACAACCACTTCGCTAGGTGGCAGTGTTTCAACAATTGGTAGAGAGATACTGAAGATGATAGCTTGACCGCCGAAACGCGTTAGAGCAACCTCTGTTGTGTTTTTTAATCTTTCTTGGTTTCAGGGGACAAGATGTGTATTTCAATATCAAGTATGTATATTTCCTTGACAACTGAAAACTGAAAACGGAGTACTGAAAACTGGAAACTAAAATCTAGAAACTGAAAACTGAAAACTGAAAACTGAAAACTGAAAACTGAAAACTGAAAACTGAAAACTGAAAACTGAAAACTGAAAACTGAAAACTGAAAACTGAAAACTGAAAACTGAAAACTGAAAACTGAAACTGAAAACTGAAAACTGAAAACTGAAAACTGAAAACTGAAACTGAAAACTGAAACTGAAAACTGAAACTGAAAACTGAAACTGAAAACTGAAACTGAAAACTGAAACTGAAAACTGAAACTGAAAACTGAAACTGAAAACTGAAAACTGAAAACTGAAAACTGAAACTGAAAACTGAAACTGAAAACTGAAACTGAAAACTGAAACTGAAAACTGAAACTGAAAACTGAAACTGAAAACTGAAACTGAAACTGAAAACTGAAACTGAAAACTGAAACTGAAAACTGAAACTGAAAACTGAAACTGAAAACTGAAAACTGAAAACTGAAAACTGAAAACTGAAAACTGAAAACTGAAAACTGAAAACTGAAAACTGAAACTGAAAACTGAAAACTGAAAACTGAAAACTGAAAACTGAAAACTGAAAACTGAAACTGAAAACTGAAAACTGAAAACTGAAAACTGAAAACTGAAAACTGAAAACTGAAAACTGAAACTGAAAACTGAAAACTGAAAACTGAAACTGAAAACTGAAACTGAAAACTGAAACTGAAAACTGAAACTGAAAACTGAAACTGAAAACTGAAACTGAAAACTGAAACTGAAAACTGAAACTGAAAACTGAAACTGAAAACTGAAACTGAAACTGAAAACTGAAACTGAAAACTGAAACTGAAAACTGAAACTGAAAACTGAAACTGAAAACTGAAACTGAAAACTGAAACTGAAACTGAAACTGAAAACTGAAACTGAAAACTGAAACTGAAAACTGAAACTGAAAACTGAAACTGAAAACTGAAACTGAAAACTGAAACTGAAAACTGAAACTGAAAACTGAAACTGAAAACTGAAACTGAAAACTGAAACTGAAAACTGAAACTGAAAACTGAAAACTGAAAACTGACTGAAACTGAAACTGAAAACTGAAACTGAAAACTGAAACTGAAAACTGAAACTGAAAACTGAAACTGAAACTGAAAACTGAAACTGAAAACTGAAACTGAAAACTGAAACTGAAAACTGAAACTGAAAACTGAAACTGAAAACTGAAACTGAAAACTGAAAACTGAAAACTGAAAACTGAAAACTGAAAACCGAAAACCGAAAACCGAAAATTGAAAACTGAAAACTGAAACCTGAAAATTGAAAACTGAAACCTAAAAACTGAAAACTGGAAACTAAACTGAAAACAGAAAACTGAAAACGGAGTACTGAAAACCGAAAACCGAATACCAAAAACCGAATACCGAAAACCAAAAACCGAAATTTTTTTTCGACTTTTATCTGAAGTGTTAGTTTACTTTAAAATTTAAAAAATAAGTTTTTTTTTTGTTATTTTCATTTTGACTGGAAAGTAAAAGCTAAAAATTTAATTTTTCTTTCTAGAATTGCAATTCCAAATAAAAAAAAAACAATTTGAGATCTAAATTGGAAATTTTGAAAAAATAGTCAAAATTTTTAAAAAATTCTAACTGTTCTCTTTGAATTATGATACAAAGAACGATTTTATATTTGAACTGAAATTTTTGAAAAATAACAACAGATTTTAAAAAAATGAGATTTATGTAAGGAAGTGCTCGAGTTCCCAGTTAGTCACAAAACTTTGATTTTAAATTGAAATATTCGATATTCTTGTGGGGGTTTTCCATAAAATTTCAAAATCTCTGGGAAACTTCGAATAATTTAAACTTTAAATTCAAAATTTCCAGAAAAAAGCTTGAAATTGGGCTACCGAATTGCAAACTTATGAAAAATCCTTTGACACGTATTCCTTCTTTCAGTTCTCTAAGCAGGTAAAGTACATAGAAATAGGTGACTTAAAAATGCTTCCTTTTACCCTTTTGTTTCCTGTTAATTCCTTTAAAATTAACATAAACAAAGATACGAAAGCACAGTCTTTTCTCGAAATTGCGAATTATCTCTGAAAATTCTTCTTTGTTGGCACTTCGGTTTTACTCTCAAAATTCCAACTTTTTTTCGAAAAATTTGACTTTGGGACAACTTTTTTCTAAATTTCCACAAAATTTTTGCCTTTTTTTTTAATTCGTGAGTTTTGGAATGTTACCATTTTTGTTTCGGTTTTCTAATAATTTCGACTTTTTTTCTAATAATTCGAGTTTTCGAAAATGTTGACCTTGTCCGAATTATTCGTTTGTACACCTTTTTAAAATGTCGAAATTTTCAAAAAAAAGCAAAATTTTTTAAAGGAAGTCGAGATCTACAACAAAATAAAAATTTCATGAAAAAGTTGAAATTTTGACAAATTTAGGAAATTCCAAAAATAGCACTATTTTAGAAAAAGGGAAAATTTCGAAATGGTTACAATTTTCTAATTAGGTCAAAATTTTGTTTTTTTTTAAATGAGAATTTGAAATAAGTGGAAATTTTAAAATGTCCAAGTCGAAATCATTAAAAAAATAGAAATTAAAAATGTCAAATTCTTCAATAAAAACTGGAGATTTTGAAAAAAAGTTGAAAAAATGCATAAAAACATAGGAATTCTCAAGAAAAGTCGAAATATTTAGTGAGTGGTCGAAATTTTCAAAACTAAATAAGGAAAAGTCGAAATTATCATAAAAATCATATTCCTCAAAAAATTCATAATTTTCAAAAACAGCCCAAAGTTTTAAAATGTCAAAATTGTGAAAAAAGTTGAGATTTAAAAAAAAAAGCAGATTTTCAAAAAACTATCGAAATTTTGAAAAAAGCCAAAATTTTCGAGGAATTCAAAATCTTCAGAGCTGAAATTTTTATTTTCCCACGCATTTTCTTCTATTGTCAAGATAAGGACTAAATATCTGCATCTAAAAACCTATTAATTAATTATATGAAAAACAATTTCGTTCTTTGCAGATATAATTGGTCGATTTTCGATTACAAGTAATGCTAGCAGAATATAACATTTCCAATTTAAATGATATAAAATCAATTTTTCTTTTTTTTGCTTAAATCTGTCATAGCATTTATTTACCTAAACAATTTATATTTTTCCAAAGAGTAATATAAAAAGTTAATTAGGAGAGAAAAAAATCTAAATACATCAAAACAAAAACCACTAAATATTCAGTAAATGATTGTAAGCTACAAATACAAAACAATTCATTTTATTATCAAACTCTGCTAGAAGAAATGTTTTAATATTGTTTATTATTATTATGATATATCCGCCCTGCTTAGATAAAGAAATATGAGCTTGGAAGCCGAAAATACTTCGTTCGTTGATGACGTATTGGGGAAGGGGCAAAAACTTTACTGCTCCGCATCACGTCCGTCTCTGTACCCTGCCTGACCCGAGTGAGGGCAACCGAAATCTAAGCGCAATTTTTGTGCCAAACACCGCCCTCCCATTTTACAAATGGTGCCTCTATTTTTCAACATTTTGTTTTCAAATTTAAGAAACTTATAAAGCAATGATGTCGAATTAGCGCTTTGGAAGTACTTTTTTTAAATTCCGTTTAGTTTCTGAGATATTCGCTTCTAAAAACAGGCAAAAAAAAAGGGACAAATTGTACGCCCATTTGTGGGAATACTAAAAAAAAAATTAAAAATCTGCTTCCAAAGCACGAATTTCCCAACATTTCTAAACATTATTACCAAATTTCATTTAATTCTAAGCGATAGTATTGGCGTAGTTTGTAAAATGGCAAGCAAAGAATTTCGACGTTTTGAGAGTACCAGACCGTCGCCTTAAGCGTTCGTAATTGGCTTAACAACCGATTGCCGAACCATTGGATTGGCAGACGTGCTGCAATTGAATGGTCAGCACTATCTCCAGATTTGACAAGATTAAATTTTTTTCTCTGGGGCCATTTAAAGTCAGTGGTGTACAAAACACAACTAGCTAATGAGGAGGACTTACGATGATGCTTGCAGGCAAATTACGCGGGAAATATTTCAAAAAGTGAGGTTAGAATTTTCAAACCAGATCTACTACTGCTTGGAACAAAACGACAACTGTTTTAAACGACAGGATTTGTAATTTTGAAGACATTAATTTTTTTATCATTCATGGTGTGTTTCTTGGCCTATTAATTGACGTTTAACTGATTACTTGAGGTTAAACTCTCAATAATGGTTCAAACATTATATTCATCAAAACATCTATCTCTTTGGTAGCTGACATTCCCAAACGTTGATTTAACTTACAATAGGCGCTTAACAAAAATATTGAGCAGGAAAAACATGAACGAGGGCTGCGCTGCAAAAGAACTCCTCAAAAACTAATCGTAGAAATAAAAAACTACTATATAACCAAAAAGAGGTTAAATGAGCTTTTCAAACAATAAACCCCCTATTCTATTTAAGGTTTTTGGAGAGGGCTGCCACCCTAGCCAAGAAAGTGTACCTGCAGGCCTCAACCTACACTAATTAACCCTTCTTTGCATGATGATGGAAATTTTAATCATAATATTTAGTCAACAAAAAAAGGTACTCAAAACCCTTGTACTGTAAATTTGTTGTTGCTGGCAACTTTTTAAGCGACTATAGCGTACAACAAAACGCAGTTGTCAAAAAATAGTAAACGTCACTGTTAATTACCAGGCTTAGAACTTGTCATTCCGCTGTTTGTTGTGACTGGAAGAAACAAGTGATATTTTAAATTGTTTTAAGGAAATAAACGGAGATATAAAATACAAGAAAAGTGAATATGAATGGAAAAAAGGTTTGTTTTCATGTTTTTGTTATTTTATGTACAATTTATATCAAAACACTGTGAATACATTTCTCGAAACTATGTGATGGAAATTTACATCACTGTGCAGTAACTTCACTTGTAATGTATGGCAATTTTTTTTGTAAATGTTTATTTTATGTTGTTTTTTAGGGAAACTTGAATGAAAGAGATATTGAAGATTATCTTAGTAAGTTAGAAGGCGGTTGGCTCTCAGAAGATGGCCTTGATGACCAAGATTCCGATGATGAAAACCGCGATGCTGATGAAGTTATAAAAGTGTTGCAGGAGGAGAACGATGATGATGATGATGATGATGTGGATGAAACTGCTGACATTGATCCTCCTCTTGTAGAACCAGAAGATCAAGAATCCTCTCACCCATCAACATCATCCAATTTGCAGTCTTCATCCAGTTTTCCATTTGACAAAAGAAGCTTGATTTGGAAAAAAAGGAATTTGGTGTATGATACAGATAAAATTACTTTCTTGGGGAGTTCTACTGCTTCAGGCGGTCTATCACACCTAGAAACTCCATATCAATGTTTTAACCATTTTCTCACTGAAGATTTTATCAAAACATTAGCAGAGGAGACAAATTTATATATAATACAGAGTAATTCTAGTTCATCTATAACATTTACAGAATATGATTTGTATAAGTTCTTTGGTATATTATTATACATGTCAGTAATCAAATTTCCTAGCACAAGATCATACTGGTCGCCCAAGTTTGGATATGAGCCCATTTCTTCAACAATGCCACTAAACAAGTTTGAGAAAATAAAGTTATCATTACATTTTAATAACAATGATCTTCACAAACCTATAGGTCATCCAGAACATGACAGGCTTTATAAAATCCGCCCTGTTATCAAGCATCTCAATGAGAGGTTTGCCACAGTGCCAATGAATCAAAGACTTTCTGTGGATGAACAGATGTGTTTTACCAAAATAGGGCATTTTTTAAAACAGTATCTGCCTAAGAAGCCCCATAAATGGGGTTTCAAATTGTATGTTCTCTGTGATTTGATGGGATATGCCCACAAGTTTGAGGTATATTCTGGACAAGAGAATACAGAGAAACTCCCAGATAAACCAGATCTTGGTGCAACAGGAAATGTTGTAGTTCGTTTGCTTCGAGGAGTGCCAAGAAACCAAAACCACATCATATACTTTGCTAATTTTTATACCTCTTTGCCATCGGTAGTTTTTTTAGCTAAATCAGGAATTCACACAGTGGGAACTGTGCAACAAAACAGGATACCAAATAATAAACTTCCAGAGAAGAAAAATTTCATGAAAAAATTTGTGCCCAGAGGTAGTTTTGAGGAAAGAGTGTCTGTGCATGATGGTATAGATTTGAGTTGTGTGGCTTGGAAAGATAATAAGATAGTAACCCTGTTATCTTCTTATTCTGGAGCATTGCCTGTAACTAAAGTCAATAGATTTGACAGGACAACAAAAGAAAAAATTGATATTTCTTGCCCGTTTATTGTCCAAGAGTACAATAAACATATGGGAGGAGTAAATCTCATGGATAGCTTTTTGGGCAGAAATCATATAAAAATGAGGTCTAAAAAGTGGTATTTGCGTATTTTTTTTCATCTATTTGATCTAGCTATTATAAACTCTTGGATTATTTATAGAAAAAATGCTCAAGAAAGAGGTGAACCTAAAAAGAGTCTGCTTACAATGGGCCAATTCAGAAATGAATTGGCCTTTGTGCTATGCAACAGAGGAACCACCAAAGAAGCTAAAAGAGGGCGTCCTAGTACCAGTTTACTAGAAGAAGAACTACAATCAAAAAAAAAGAAAAGGTTCTCCAGCTCCACCACCTCCAAAAGACATAAGAAAAGATGGTGCTGAACATTGGCCAAAAGTAGGTGGGTCACTCCGGTGCAAATTTCCCAAATGTAAAGGCTATTCCACAATTTCGTGTATTAAATGTGGCGTCAATTTGTGCTTAAATAAAAATAATAATTGTTTTTTAAATTATCATAAAGAATAAAGAAGATTGAGTAAACAATATTTTTTTTATTTATTTAGTACTGAGTGAGCTAAATATGTGACAATGCATGATGATGTAAATTTCCACCATATTGTTTTTTACATAATACATATTTTTATTTACACTAGGATTTTTTTAAATATTTTTCCTTTAATCTAGAGCATTAATTACATCACCCTGATTTATTTTAAAAAAATTTAAAAAATCATGCAAAGAAGGGTTAACTGCCCCTTTCACAATGAAAATTGAACGGTTTTGGCATTTTGCACATAACGTTTTTCTTTTCTAGATATTGTAACGCAATGTAAATAGAATAGAATTTAGTGCGTAAGAAAAGTTTCCAGAAAGATCTGATAAGGGGAAAGCGGCCGCGATAACGAAACAAACGGCAGAAAAGCGTTCCAGAAATTTTGGCAAACGATAAGCCTTATCTGCGTGATTTTTCTAGAACCCGGGAGCCAAAACTATATAAGGCGGTCAGCTTTCGCTAGACTCAGTTAGTTAGAGTCGGTATAGTTAAGTGGTGAGTTAGCAGTTAGAACTCAATTGTTCAGTTATAGTGATCCGAGTTGAGTTTGAAAATAAAGTGGGTATTATTCAATTCATGTGTTAATCAATTCGAACCGATAAGCGCGTAACAATATTGTTACGGGCTTATCGGTTCGATTGATTACACGTGATGGATTATATCACTTTATTACCAAATTAACTCGGCACACTTCAACTGAATAGTAACTCACTACTTATTTACTAATTACTAACCCACTAACTACACTGACTTCTAACTGACTAACTCGACGGAAAGCTGGCCGTCTTTTATAGTTTTGGCCCCCGGCTTCTAGAACTTTTCGGCAGATAAGGCTTATCGTTTGCCGAAATTTCTGGAACGCTTATCTGACATTTGTTTCGTTATCGCGGCCGCTTTTCCCTTATCAGATCCTTATAGAAACTTTTTTTATTTACTAAATTACACAATTCTATTCTAAATTCTATTCCATCTATTTACATTGCGTTACAATATCAAGGGTGGATTGTTTTTAAAAAAAATGGCCCTGCGTAATAGTACCATCCTCACCTGAATCATTTTGTCTTGCCAACCTTCCCACGTTAAAGCCTCGCTATACAAAGGTTCGTGATTAGTACCAATAAATATGGGCTCCCATCTATGGTACGGATACTCTCGTTTTACGGTTAGAAACGGCTAAAATTAAACAAATTTTTTTAAGCAATCATCTTTCTAAAGCACATTCCATACCTTCAATTTGTTTTGTGTCGATGGCGTAGACAACCAATTTTCCAGACCTGGAAATTTCTGACAGTGCAAGCAAACGTGTCTGTGAAAATAAAACGCTTTTTCCCCTTTGACCATCTCGGTAAGTCTCTCTTTCGTTCTAGGGATCTCTTCGGTACCGCGTATTTCGAAAACAGGAACGACAAATACTCTAGGAACGTATTCGTTAATTGTGCGAATATTTTTAATCATTTCTAAAAACGTGGAAGCCATATTCTCACTAGGGATCAATTGGATATCGGATGCCATCAGATAACGACTGGGTGCGTATAATCTGGCAACATTTCTACCAACATTAATAGGATATGTGAGATGATTCTTATCTCTGAATGTTAACAGTGCATTTTCATCTGCAAGAACGTTGCAATGTTGGGCGTTTTTAATTGGTGTTTCGATTATGGGCGGGTAAACCTTGGGGTATACGAAGTGAATGCCAACGCGAGACATTCCAGGAAGACAATGACATAATTGATTTAATTTTTTGATGGCTACATCGGCATCTTCGGAGGGCGTAAATATCGATATGCTAATTAAGCCATCCCAATACCTGAAATCAAATTGAAATTAAAACGTCATACAAATTTTTTATTTATACAAATGAAAACCGACTGAACGCACAACCCAAACGGCAAACTCTAGGAACTCGAAATTTCGCACAGTAATGTAGGCGCACACTAGGAAGGGATTTTTGAAAATTCGATCTCGAAGGGGATCTACAGATGCATTAAAAGTACATTCTGACGTTTGTCAGTGTGACAAATGTTCAAATTCATGTAGGTGGACAGCAAATTAAGATTTTTGACAGTACGTTGACAGTTGTTTTTGAATAAATAAGCGTTTTTGTTAATTAAACATTTTAGTTTATCAATTAAACTGATAAATGACTGTGAGAATGCTAAGTATAGGGATGCACAAAATTTTTAAAACATCGATACTCTATTCAATTGATGTATCAAAAAAAATAAAGCGATATGTTTCGATACATCGATAAATTTGTTCGCTATTCGATGTATCATATAAATCCAATGCCATACAGCAGGACTTCTTAACCATTGAGACGTTCTTCTCATAATTTCGCTTTTTTTCAGAAGTACTACTTTTTAAAACAAATTTTTACTTATTTAAAATTTGTGACTTTTTTTTATTTTGACTTTTTCAAAATTCGACTTTTATGTAAACAAAAGACCGGAAATATTCAATATTTTGAAAAATAGATGAATACCTAGAAAATGTCGCAATATTTAGGAAAGCCAAATTTTCCAAAAAAGTTCAAACTTCCAAAAAAAAAAGAAGTTAAAAAAAATGTTCTGAGAAATGTCGAAATATTTATAAAAAGTTAAAATTTTTAAAAAAATCAGTCGAAATTATGAGGAAAATTTGTATAAATTTAAAAAATCAAAATATTGAAAATGGACAAAATATTTAAAAAAAGCAATTTTCGAAATAAGTCGAAATTGTCAAAAAAATTGGAATACAGACTTGTCCCCTGAAACCAAGAAAGATTAAAAAACACAACAAATGTTACTGGCTAACGCGTTTCGACAGCCAAGCTGTCATCTCCAAAGAGAAACTTTCTTGGTTTCTGGGGACAAGTTCTGTATCAATTTTCTTTTTAAGATTTGCTGCTTTTTAACATTTTTCTCAAAGTTTTAAGCTTTTAGGTTTTTTTTCGGAATTTAGGCTTTCCGAAAATTTGGCTGTTTAAGAGATTTCACTAAAAATTCTTCATTTTTTCTTAAATATCGTCACTTCTACATAAATTCGAATATTTTTTAAATGTCAGACAATATTTTAAAATTGAAACTTCTTTTCGAATTGGACTTGTTTTTTTTTTCATAATTCTAGACTTTTTTTGGAAGTTTTAACTTTCTCTAAAAATTTAAGACATTTTTCAAAATTTTGACTTTTTTGGAAATTTTGAATGTATGGAGAATTTCCACTTTCTTTTTAAAAAACCACGCAATTTAAAAATCTAATGAATTTATATTTTTAAAGAACAAAAGACCGGAAATATTCAATATTTTGAAAAATAAATGAATACCTAGAAAATGTCGCAATATTTAGGAAAGCCAAATTTTCCAAAAAAGTTCAAACTTCCAAAAAAAAAGAAGTTAAAAAAAATGTTCTGAGAAATGTCGAAATATTTATAAAAAGTTAAAATTTTTAAAAAAATCAGTCGAAATTATGAAGAAAATTTGTATAAATTTAAAATATCAAAATATTGAAAATGGACAAAATATTTTAAAAAAGCGATTTTCGAAATAAGTCGAAAGTTTCAAAAAAATTGTAATACAGACTTGTCCCCTGAAACCAAATAAGATTAAAATATACAACAAAGGTTTCTCTAACGCGTTTCGACAGCCAAGCTGTCATCTTCAGAGAGAAACTTTCTTTGTTTCAGGGGACAAGTTCTGTATTAATTTTCTTTTTAAGATTTGCGGCTTTTTAATATTTTTCTCAAAGTTTTAAGCTTTTAGGTTTTTTTCGGAATTTAGGCTTTCCGAAAATTTGGCTGTTTAAGAGATTTCACTAAAAATTCTTTATTTTTTTTTTAAATATCGTCACTTCTACATAAATTCGAATATTTTTTAAATTTCAGACAATATTTTAAAATTGAAACTTTTTTTCGAATTGGACCTTTTGAATATATTGTTTTTTTTTGTAATTCTGGACTTTTTTTGGAAGTTTTAACTTTCTATAAAAACTTAAGATATTTTTCAGAATTTTGACTTTTTTGGAAATTTTGAATGTATGGAGAATTTCCACTTTCTTTTTAAAAAAACACGCAATTTGAAAATCTAATAAATCTATATTTTTAAAGAACAAAAGACCGGAAATATTCAATATTTTGAAAAATAGATGAATACCTAGAAAATGTCGCAATATTTAGAAAACCCAAATTTTTCAAAAAAGTTTAAATTTAAAAAAAAAAGTTAAAAAAATGTTCTAGGAAATGTCGAAATATTTATAAACAGTTAAAATTTTCAAAAAAAATCAGTGTATACTCTTTTAAAGATATCTCCATTTTCGAAAAAAAAGCCGGGGGCCAAAACTATACAAAGGCGGTCAGCTTTCCCTCGAGTCAGTCAGTTAGAGTCAGAGTAATTAGCGAGTTAGTAGAAGTCAATAATAAGTGAGTTAATTGTCAATTGTGGTGATCCAAGTTGAGTTCAGTAATAAAGTGGGTCTTATTCGATAAGTGTAATCAATTCGAACCGATAAGCCCGTAACAATATGAATAAATATTTGAAAATTTCCATTTTTTTTTAAATTTCACTCTTTCTTGATATTTTAACTTCGCGAACATTTTGTCCTTTAAAAAACTAGTTTTAAAATATTCTTTATTTGAAAATTTGCATCCTTGTTAAAAATCATAACTTTTGTTTCAAATCTCTAACTTTTTCAAAATTTCTCCATTTTCTAAAAATTAGGACCTAATAATTTCAAAAAAAAATCAGCTCTTTTTCGGAATTTTTGAATTTTTTGGAAAAATAGATGAGTTTTTTTAAAAAAACTTCATTTCTATGACAATTTCAGCGTCCTTCAAAATTTCAGCTATTTTGAAAATTTCATCTGTTCAAAATTCTGATTTTTTCAAAGCTTCGACTTTCGCTAAAAATCTCGACTTTAGTTGAAACATTACGAATTAATTTTAAATATTTGACTTCAACCCCGAAGCTTCGATTTTTTAAAAATATAAAGATTTTTTTAAAAACGGTGGCCTTTCGAAAAGTAAAATATTTGAAAAAGTTCTATATTTTTTCAAACTTCGACTTTCGACCTTTGTTGAAAATCATAACTTTTTTTTTAAATCTCTGACTTTTTTTACAATTTCTCCATTTTCTAAAAATTAGGACCTTTTGATAATTTAAAAAAAATCGACTCCATTTCTGAAATTTTGAATTTTTTAGAAAAATCGTCGAGTTTTTTTAAAAAAACTTCATTTCTATGACAATTTCAGCTTCCTTCAAAATTTCGGCTATTTTTAAAATTCCATTTATTTAAAATTCTGTTTTATCGACTTTCGCTAAAAATCTCGACTTTATTGAAACATTACGAATTAATTTTAAAATATTTGACTTCAAGGCTTCGATTTTTTTGAAAATATGGAGTTTTTTTTAAAAACGGCGCTTTCGCAAAGTAGAATATTTGAAAAGTTCTATATTTTTTCAAACTTCGACTCTCTCTTTATGTTTTGATTTGTTGAAAATTTTGTCTTTTGAAAATATAGGTTTCAAAAGAAGGTTTCAAACATCAAACATCAAACATCAAACATCTGAACCTTTGTTGGACCTTTTTTTAAAATCTCTGAGTTTTTTAAAATCTCTTGAAAATTTCGGTTTTCATGACAATTTCAACTTCCTTTAAAAGGTGGGCTTTTTTAAAAATCGTTTTCAAATTATCGATCTTCGTTATAAATACCTATTTTTTAAAATTTTTTTGGGTGGAACGGACTGGTCCTTGGTTATCTTCAAAATTTGAAATACAAATCTTGCTCGCGAAACCAAGAAAGATTAAAAAACTATTCCAAATTTAAATTTATGTTTGTCAATTTCTTATAGTTCAAGTCTTAACTCATATTTCGAGAAAAATGTCAATAATTAAAGAAAAAAGTCAACATGTCGATAAAAAGGGTTAAGAGGTTGCTAGAGAAAGAGAGAGAAAAAGACTAAATTTTGTTTAAAGTCGAAATTTTAGAAAGATTAATAATGAAAAGTACCTACAAATTTAAATTTAAAACTTCAAAAGAAAAAAGTTAAAATATCGAAAAAAGCTAAATACATTAAAAAAAACTTTCCAAAAATTTTACTTTTTCTAGAAATGTTAAAGTTTTCAGCAACATTTCCAGGAACAAAACCGAATATTTGGGTTTAAAGTCAAGACTGAATTTGGTAGAAAATTTGAACTCTTTTTTTGAAATAAATTTGAGGTTCTTTTTTTGAAATTGTGGCTGGTCTTTTTTATTTTCGTTTATTTTTTTAATTTGATCTTTTTAATCGACAGTTCTAGAAAACATAGTCGAAACAGTAAAAATCAATTTTATTATAGAAAAAGCGAATCAAAGTTAAAACTTCGATAGAGAACCAAAATTATGAAAGGAAAAGGTCTCTCAAATTTTCGATTTTAATCGCCAAAGTTCGTATATTCTAGAAGTTTTCAACTCTAGGGTATATAATTTAAGATTTTTATAAAAATTCCGAGTTTAAATTTGAAATATCTAAACCCGAAATCCCGATTTAGGTTTTTCTTGAAATTTGAACTCAAATTGAACTAAAAACTCAGAGTTTCACCATGAAAATTTTAAACCTGAAAAATATAAAATATTTTCCTTTAATTTTAGGCAAGGTTGTAAAATTAAAGTAAAAGACATCAGATTTTCTAAATTATGTCCAAATATCAATTTTTAAATACTTTTAAAAATCAAAAAAATGAGTCACCTGGGACTGAACCGAATACCGGAAAAAATCGTTATTTTTGTGGGAACGAAAACCGAAACTGAAGCGATGTAGTTTTTTTGGCGGAACGAAAACCGAAAACCGGAACGAAAAACATAGCCCTGGTCATGTTTGGTAAAAGAAGGCAAATGTTATTAATAAATGCAAAGTGCAGATTTAAGAAAAGGCTAAAATTTTCAAGGAAAATCCGAAATTTTTTTACACTTTGATCTTTCTAAATTTTGAGAAATATACGAAATATATAAATAATTTAAGAATAAGGCAAACATTTTCAAAAACTTTCAAATTTCCAAAAGTAGTCAAAATTTTGAAAATGAAGAAATTTTGAAACAAATAGGTCGAAATTATAATCGAAATTAAAAAAATTATCAAAACTTTGCAAAAGAAATTTTTGGTAATTAAAATTTTGAACCAAAGTTGAAGATTCTTTAAAAAAGATTGAAATTTTGAGTCAACAAAATTAAAATTTTGAAAAAATGTTAAACGTCAAGATTTAAAAAAAATCGAAATTTTAAAAGAATTTCGAAAATTAATAAGTAGTAAAAAAACAAAAACAGTCGAAAATGTGGAAACAGTCGGCATTCAATAAAATTTCTCCATTTCGAAAGATCGAAACCTTGCTAAAAAGTCGAAATTTTGAAAAATCGAAAGTCTAGTTTTAAAAATTTTTTCATTTTCAGAAAAAGCAAAAATTTTTAAAAAGTGACAATTTTTTAATGTTCTTAATTCTCAAAAAAAAAAAAATACAAAAAAAACCAAACACCGAAAAGTGTAAATATTTTCGAAAATGGAGATATCTTTAAAAGAGTATACACTGATTTTTTTTTGAAAATTTTAACTGTTTATAAATATTTCGACATTTCTCAGAACATTTTTTTAACTTCTTTTTTTTTGGAAGTTTGAACTTTTTTTGGAAAATTTGGCTTTCCTAAATATTGCGACATTTTCTAGGTATTCATCTATTTTTCGAAATATTGAATATTTCCGGTCTTTTGTTCTTTAAAAATATAGATTTATTAGATTTTTAAATTGCGTGGTTTTTTAAAATGAAAGTGGAAATTCTCCATACATTCAAAATTTCCAAAAAAGTCAAAATTTTGAAAAATGTCTTAAATTTTTAGAGAAAGTTTAAACTTCCAAAAAAAGTCTAGAATTATGAAAAAAAAACAAGTCCAATTCGAAAAGAAGTTTCAATTTTAAAATATTGTCTGAAATTTAAAAAATATTCGAATTTATGTATAAGTGACGATATTTAAGAAAAAATGAAGAATTTTTAGTGAAATCTCAGCCAAATTTTCGGATAGCCTAAATTCCGAAAAAAAACCTAAAAGCTTAAAACTTTGAGAAAAATGTTAAAAAGCCGCAAATCTTAAAAAGAAAATTGATACAGAACTTGTTTCCTGAAACCAAGAAAGTTTCTCTTTGAAGATGACAACTTGACTGTCGAAACGCGTTAGCCAGTAACATTTGTTGTGTTTTTTAATCTTTCTTGGTTTCAGGGGACAAGTCTGTATTACAATTTTTTTCACAATTTCAACTTATTTCGAAAATCGCTTTTTCTAAATATTTTGTCCATTTTCAATATTTTGATTTTTTAAATTTATACAAATTTTCTTTATAATTTCGACTGATTTTTTTAAAAATTTTAACTTTTTATAAATATTTCGACATTTCTCAGAACATTTTTTTTAACTTCTTTTTTTTTGGAAGTTTGAACTTTTTTGGAAAATGTGGCTTTCCTAAATATTGCGACATTTTCTAGGTATTCATCTATTTTTCAAAATATTGCATATTTCCGGTCTTTTGTTCATTAAAAATATAAATTCATTAGATTTTTAAATTGCGTGGTTTTTTAAAAAGAAAGTGGAAATTCTCCATACATTCAAAATTTCCAAAAAAGTCAAAATTTTGAAAAATGTCTTAAATTTTTATAGAAAGTTAAAACTTCCAAAAAAAGTCTAGAATTATGAAAAAAAACAAGTCCAATTCGAAAACAAGTTTCAATTTTAAAATATTGTCTAAAATTTAAAAAATATTCGAATTTATGTAGAAGTGACGATATTTAAGAAAAAATGAAGAATTTTTAATGAAATCTCTTAAACAGCCAAATTTTCGGAAAGCCTAAATTCCGAAAAAAACCTAAAAGCTTAAAACTTTGAGAAAAATGTTAAAAAGCCGCAAATCTTAAAAAGAAAATTGATACAGAACTTGTCCCTTGAAACCAAGAAAGTTTCTCTTTGAAGATGACAGCTTGGCTGTCGAAACTCGTTAGTGCAGCAACCTTTGATGTGTTTTTTAATCTTTCTTGGTTTCAGGGGACAAGTTCTGTATTTCAATTTTTGAAGATAACCAAAGACCAGTCCGTTCCACCAAACTTAAAAAGAAAAAAATGTCGAAGTTCGAAGCCCTGCTAAAAATACACCTTTTTGTCAAAAGATCGACCAGACTTCGAAAAAAAGGCAAATTTTAATAAAAAAGCTGACATTTTCAGAATCAAAAAAAAGGCGAAATACAAATTTCGAGAAATGACGAAATTTCAGAAAAAAAAACAAGGAACTTTTAAATTCAAAATGTTGGCGGTCATGTTTGATGAAAGCAGGCAAATTTTGTGAATAAATGCAAAATTTAAAAAAAAAAGGTCAAATTTTGTAAAAAAATATACAGAATTTGAGAAAAAGGTAGAAATTTCGAGAAAATGTTTCAAGAGAAGGATGAATTCTGAAGAATTGGAAAGTCCTCCAATTGAATATATACAAATTTTCAACCAGGGGGTGCAAGCGCCCCAGCATTCATATTTTTCTGACATGGGGCCCGCGCAAAATTTTTAGCCTTGTAATTGACCCGCTGTAAAAATTTGCTCATCTGCGATCTATACTATCGATAGTTTCGATAATTATACCTATCGAATATTGCCATCGATAGTCATAATTATCGATAATTAATATCGATGTTTAGTGAACACTACTCACCTCACTATTTCTGCTATATAATTTAAAAAATCTACAGTTGCCTGCGTGACGTAAGTTATATTTGGAATAGCTGTGGAACTATATCTCCCTTGCACAACATTAGGGAGGATTCTATAGGAACTATTTTCTTTTTCTTCTGGAGGGAATCCATCATCGGATTCTTTAATGAGAAAACCGTGCGGAAGTCCATAATTAAAAATACAAAAACTATGATTACGTATCGAATACCATGAAAGGTATGATCCAGGATTTTTATTTTTATTTTCTTCCAGTTGAACGAAGTATTTGTAGCGAATAGCAAACAGCGTTTGGTTAATAATTGCTATTATTAACAGTATACATGTTGAAAACAGCAAAAGTAGTATTTTTCTTGTTTTGTAAACTCCCTTATGCATGACATTTTTCAAAATAAGGTACCATATTGCCAATTATGTTAATTAAAAAGTATCGAATAAACTGTATTGATCAAAAAACATTTTTACCTAAAAAATATGAAAATTTATTTTAAAAAAAATTAACCACAATTTATAACATTTAAAAGCATGTAAAATGAGTTACTTACGATGTAAATGAAAGCACCAAAAATTAAAACGCATTTTACATTGACAAACTTAAAGTAACCAACACAAACAATTGCTGTTTCCACTCCATCACTGCAGTAGAAACTCGGGACTTGGTTTCGTGAGGAAAATGCCTTGCATCACAAAATCAATAATAATAGTAGCAGTGCTTTAAACTCGCTGCCCCAAAATATTTTAGGACACATTTCAGGATCAATAACTGGAGTAAATAACTTTTTTTTTATGTAAATAACTGTGTTCTCTGTAAATAACCGTAACAGGAACGAATTACGTATACATATTTTGCGATTTTGTTCATGCAGAGATAATTTATGTTTACCACAACGCAGCCTCATTATAAATAATTTGTTATAATAATTACACCGCTGACAATATTGTTATGTAACGTGTAATGTCACATATTCTAAACTAGACCCATCAATTGAGAGACAAAAATGATAAATTATTAACAGTTGATGGTGGTTTTTAAAAATCTGTGCGTTGAGTGATAGCTGTTTTGTCATTAATAAGCCAAAAAAAAATGTTGTTTCGATAGTCCATAAGTCCATGTGTTTGGATTTATGTAAACGTATCAGGTAAAATAAAAAACTATTAAAAACTAGCTGATATGTCACCGGATCACTAGTCATTACTTCATTATTGTTTATAGTTATTTTTTTGTTTATGGCTATTAATATAACGAGATTATGATGCGATTTATAAAAATCGAGGATGTTGCCAGGCGACGAGGCGTATGGCCGAGTCGTCTGGCCACTTCCCAGATTGTTTAAATTGCTAATAATCGAGTTGCATTCACAACTTTCTCGTATCATTGTCAGCGATGACATAAAAAAATCAACCAATTTTTAAAATGCAATTTGCATTTAGGGTATTATGATAGGTAACTAAATAACTAACTAACTAATTATATTTTTTTTTTGATGCAACGGACTGGTCCTTGGTTATCTTCAAAAATTGAAACACAGAACTTGTCCCCTGAAACCAAGAAAAATTAAAAAACACAACAAAGGTTGTGAGAGAAACATCTCTCTGAAAATGACAGCTTGGCTGTCGAAACGCGTTAGTGCAGCAACCTTTGATGTGTTTTTTAATCTTTCTTGGTTTCAGGGGGCAAGTTCTGTATTTCAATTTTTAACTAATTATAATTGTAATTAACGTTTATTCTTCATGGTAGACCCTTATTGACCGGAAATATTATGTTTTTTTCAATTTATTTAACATTTCTTCGGCCCAGTTTGGCATTTCAAAAACTGTTTAGAAAATTGTCAACAAACCATTTAAATATTGCCAAACTGGGCCGAAGAAATGTTAAATAAATTGAAAAAAAAATGTAATTAACGTATTATGTGCTACTAAGTTACTATGAAACTGCTCAGTGGCTGCTGACGTATAGGCACTGTGGAACTGCAGCACCCCCAATTTCGCTTACGAGTTTTTTCTCTCAAGATTTTCTGAACACTTTTAATGAAAAGTGTTCAGAAAATTGTGTAATGACACAATTTTTTGTAGAAATTTTACATTTTCTCTGATTTCTTTTTATAGAAATTTTAGGTTTCTTTCACGAAGTTACGATATTTAAAAATCTGTTTTATTTTTAATTTTGATCAAAATCACATTTTTAAAAACTAATTTTTGTTAAAGTATTGAAAAATAAATCAATATTTCGAACGGGAATTAAAATGTTAAAAATAAAACTGAAATTTCTTTGAAAATGTCAACATTGTGAGAAAATAATTACAATTTCAAGAAAAATCTAAATCCAACCCATCTCGCATTTTACTGCTTCTCTAAAAAAATAAGGTAATATAGTACCTTCGAATTTTTAACTCAAATCTCATTTTATATGAAAATTTTAAGTTTTTTTCAGGTTTATTCTTCATGGTAGACCCTTATTGACCGGAAATATTATGTTTTTTTCAATTTATTTGACTTTTTTTCGGCTCAATTTAAATTTAAATTTAAATATTTCCAAACTGGGCCGAAGAAATGTTAAATAAATTGAAAAAACATTTTTTTCAGGTATTTCGATTTTTTTCAGATATTTTGATTTTTTTAGGAAATTTTGATTTTTTCTGCAAAGTTTCCATTTTTCCTAAATATTGTATAAAAAACAATTTTCTCAAAATTTTCATTTTTCCTAAAAGTGTGGTTCTTAAAATTTATTCTAAAAATTCCAACTTCTCCAAATTTTTCTTTATGTTCCTCTAATTTGTTTAAAAATGTCAAGTTTTTTTACATCTTTGACAATTTAAAGTTTATTTTATTTTGTAGCTTTGACCAAAAAAGTTTGAAAAAAAACCCGAAAGCTCTATAAAAATTTTAACATTTTGGGAAAAACGAAAAATTTCGACTTATTTATAAAGATATATCAATTTTTTTTTCAAATTTCGATTTTTTCTGGAAGAAATTTTGCTTTAATCTCTTTATGAAATTTGTGTTTTTCTCTAAACATTTTATACAAGGAATTTTTTTGGAAATTTCAACTTTTTCTGGAGATTTTGTCTTTAAAATATTTTTTCTTGTAGAAATTTTGATTTCTCTCTAATTTGTTTTGGAAATTTTAACGTTTTTTAACTAAATTTAATATTTTAAAGTTCATTTTATTTTGTAATTTTGATAAGAAACTGAATATTGTTAAGTATAAAATTAGGGAAAATAAACTTCAAATCTACATAAAAATAAGAAAACTTTGGGAAAAATAGTGAAATTTCAACAAAAAAAAGTACCTTGTAAATTTCATCACTTTTTACAATTTGATCGCTTTTTACAATTTGATATTTCTCCAAAAAATACTACTACTGTAGGACCAAAGAAAATTCTGAATCGGAATTTCCAATTTTTCTAGAAATGTTAAATTTATTATTGAAATTCTAAAGTTCGAATTTAAAATTCAAATTTCGATAAAAAAAAAGATCGAAATTTAGGGAAAATAAACTTCAAATCTGCATAAAAATAAGAAAACTTTGGAAAAAATAGTGAAATTTCAACAAAAAAAAGTACCTTGTAAATTTCACCACTTTTTACAATTTGATCGCTTTTTACAATTTGATATTTCTCCAAAAAATACTACTACTGTAGGACCAAAGAAAATTCTGAATCGGAATTTCCAATTTTTCTAGAAATGTTAAATTTATTCTTGAAATTCTAAAGTTCGAATTTAAAATTCAAATTTCGATAAAAAAAAATCGAAATTTAAAGATTAAACTCAAAATTTCAAAAAAAGAAGATTATATTGCTAGAAAAAAATTGAAATTTCTTATTTGTAAACATTTAAAAAATAATAACCATTTCGGAATTAAATTAAAAGAAAATTCTCTTGAAATGAATTAATCGAATTGAAATGAATTAAATTCCCATTTTTCCTAAATATTTTATAAAAATAAATTTTCTCTCAATTTCCATTTTTCCTAAAAGTGTTGTTCTTAACATTTCTTCTAGAAATTCCAACTTCTCCAGATTTTTCTTTATGTTCCTCTAATTTGTTTAAAAATGTCAAGTTTTTTCACAACACCTTTGACAATTTAAAGTTTATTTTATTTTGTAACTTTGACAAAAAAAGTTTGGAAAAAACCCCAAAAGTTCTATAAAAATTTCAACATTTTGGGAAAAACGAAAAATGTCGACTTATTTGTAAAGATATATCAATTTTTTTTTCAAATTTCGATTTTTTCTGGAAGAAATTTTGCTTTAATTTCTTTATGAAATTTGTGTTTTTCTCTAAACATTTTATACAAGGAATTTTTTTAGAAATTTCAACTTTTTCTAGAGATTTTGTCTTCAAAATATTTTTTCTTGTAGAAATTTTAATTTCTCTCTAATTTGTTTTGGAAATTTTAACGTTTTTTAACTAAATTTAATATTTTAAAGTTCATTTTATTTTGTAATTTTAATAAGAAACTGAATATTGTTAAATATAAAATTAGGGAAAATAAACTTCAAATCTGCATAAAAATAAGAAAACTTTGGGAAAAATAGTGAAATTTCAACAAAAAAAAGTACCTTGTAAATTTCATCACTTTTTACAATTTGATCGCTTTTTACAATTTGATATTTCTCCAAAAAATACTACTACTGTAGGACCAAACAAAATTCTGAATCGGAATTTCCAATTTTTCTAGAAATGTTACATTTATTATTGAAATTCTTAAGTTCGAATTTAAAATTCAAATTTCGATAAAAAAAAGATCGAAATTTAAAGATTAAACTCAAAATTTCAAAAAAAGAAGATTATATTGCTAGAAAAAAATTGAAATTTCTTATTTGTAAACATTTAAAAAATAATAACATTTTCAGAATTAAAGAAAAAAAGTTTTTTTGAAATAAATTCGTTGTCAAAAATATTCTTATAATTTCGACTTTGAAAATGGAAATTATTGAAAATTTTGAGAAAAAGAGTCAACATTTCTAAAAAATTCAAATTTCGATAAAAAAAGATCGAAATTTAAAGATTAAACTCAAAATTTCAAGAGAAAGCAGATCATATTTCTAGAAAAAGTTGAAATTTCTTATTGATAAGCATTTTTCAAATAAAATAACATTTTTTGAATTAAAGAAAAAAAATTTTTTTGAAATAAATTCATTGTCTAATTTCGACTTTTAAAGTGGGAATTATTGAAATTTTTGAAAAAAAAGAGTCAACATTTCTAGAAGAGTTTCAAAATTTCGAAATTAAAATGAATCAAAACATTGAAAAAGGATTTATTAACAATTTGCCGCTCTAATTTAATTTTTTTCTAGTAATTTTGAAATTCCAGAAAATTTCAGAAATCAAATATTCCATCTTGAGGCCAATGTTTTGTGATTAAAATTCAAAATTTTGGCAATTTATTTGTACATAAAATGTAAGTTTTTTTTGAAAATTTGTTTCAAAACTTTGCACAATTTTAAAAATAGAACTTTTTGATATTAATTTCATAAATTCTAGTGTTATTTCAAAATTCTTCGCAAAAAATGTAATCTTAAAAAGAAAAACATTACCACTTTTAAAAAATAAAGCTAAAGTTATCAAAAAAGTCGAATTTTTAAAAAAAAATGGCAAATTTTAAAAAATCTTGAAATTTTCATAAAAAGTCAAATTTTCAAAAGAAAATAAGGATTTCGAAAAAAATATTCAACTTTTAAAATGGTCGACATTTTCAATAATTTTGGGAATGTGAATAAAATAAAAATTTTTTGGAAAAATATCGACATTTAAAATAAATTGCAGAGTTTATAATTAAATTTTCAAGGTAGCTGAATTTTTTTGAATATTGGAGGACACTCAAAATTATCGAAAAATTTGTAATTATCAAAAAAGTTGAAAATTCGAAAAGAAATTTTTGATATTAATTTTTTAAATTACCACTTTTAAAAAATAAAACTAAACTTATCAAAAAAGTCGAATTTCTTGCAAAAATGGCAAATTTTAAAAACTTTGAAATTTTCATAGGTCAAATCTTCAAAAGAAAATAAGGATTTCGAAAACAAATTTCAATTTTTAAAGTGGTCGACATTTTCAATAATTTTGGGAATGTGAATAAAAGACAATTTTTTTGGAAAAATGCCGACATTTAAAATAAATTGCAGAGTTTTTAATTAAATTTTCAAAGAAGCTGAATATTTTTGAATATTGGAGAAAACTCAAAAATATCAAAAACTTCATAATTATCAAAAAAGTTGAAAATTCGAAAATATAAAATTTTAAAAAAGGTTGAAATTTTCAATATTTCAAGTTTAAAAAAAATCTTTTCTTTTAAGTCGAAGATTTAATTGAAAATGTTTAAAAATATCTATAAATCAAATTTTAAAAAAGTTCCAACTTTTCAAAGAAAGTCAGGTTTTCAAAAAGAGTCGAAATTTTTAAAACAAGTGGAAGTTTTGAAATGAAGTAAAATTTTACGAAATATTAGTAGAAAATTTCAACAAAAGGTTTTAAGAAATGTCTGACCTAAAAAAAATTACAATTTTCAAATAAAGGATCGACAGTTTGTAAAAAATGTCGATATTTTAAAAATAGTTAAAATAAAAAAATAGTCACAATTTTTAAGTTTTTCAAAAATTTTAAATTCTGGAAAATGTCCAAAATTTTGAAAAATTCGAACATTTGAAAAAGGCCGGAATTTTCAACAAAGTGAGATGCAAAAAGAATGCAACCCTCCAGGCGGGTATAGTGAATCATAGGTAGCTGAACTACCAACAGTTGAAAACACTGCCACCTAGCGAAGCGGTTGCTCTCTAGGAGAGTTCCCAGAAGACAAGGATTCTATAATGCACAGACCAATAGATTTGAACATTTATTAGATTCGAAGTTTGGAAAAGTGTTTTCAACTGTTGGTAGTTCAGCTACATATGATTCACTATACCCGCCTGGAGGGCTGCACGAATTTGTACTCGAGGTTGCATTCTTTTTGCATACGACATTGTTGGCAATGGCCATAGTTTCTCTATGGATCAATAGGTGGTAGTACTAAAGAGTCACTCGCTTGACGCCTGTGAATGTTTTAGTACTTACTTGTCGGAACATTTATTAGCATTCGAGTTGGATATACCAAACTGACGAGATCTCAACAAGATCGAAACCGGTATTTGGTTTCCAAACTTCGAATCTAATAAATGTTCAAACCTATTGGTCTGTGCATTATAGAACAAAGTGAGAATTAAAATAAAAAGTCGAAAATTTCAAAAAAGTGCAAATTTAAGAAAAGGTTTCCAAAAGAAGTCGAAAGTTTGCAAAACAGAAATTTTCAAAAAGAAAAGTTCAAAATTTTATAGTCGAAATTAAAAAAATATCAAAGTTTGCGAAAGATTTGAGAATTTTATCGAATTTACGAAATAATTCGAAATTTTAAAAATTTTTAATTTTAAATAGTTGGAAAATTTGCACTCAACTTTCCAATATCAACTAAAATTTTCGAAACCGGAATATTGAAAACAAGTCAAAAATTATCAGATAGATCGAGGTTTTCAAAACTCGAAATATTGAGAATATTTTTCAAATATCGTTTATAAACTGAACATTGTATCGATATTTTTTAATCTTTACCGTCGATATTGAAATATCGATGTATACAAGCGATAGATATATCGATATTTTCAAAACATCGAACTATCGTTTGCATCCCTAAAGCTCAGACACTTTGACAAATACAATGTAAACTGGAAAACGGCCTTTTTAAATGTCACCAATTCCTGTTTGGTGGAAAGAACTGGTCCTTGGTTATCTTCAAAAATTGAAATACAGAACTTGTCCCTTGAAACCAAAAAAGATTAAAAAACACAACAAATGTTACTGGCTAACGCGTTTCGACAGCCGAGCTGTCATCTTCAGAGAGAAACTTCTTGTGGCGTAGAAATCCAAATCAGCTTAATTCAATCTAACCGAATTTAAATCAACCTAACCTAACCCAAACCAACTTAATACAATCTAACCTAACCCAAACGAACCTAATTCAATCTAACCTAACCCAAATCAACTTAATTTAATCTAACTAAACCCAAATCAACCTAATTCAATCTAACCTAACTTAAATCAACCTAACCTAACCCAAATCAACTTAACCTATCCCAAACCAACCTAATACAATCTAACCTAACCCAAACGAATCTAATTCAATCTAACCTAACCCAAACCAACCTATTTTATTCTAACCTAACCCAAACCATCATAGTTCAATCTAACCTAACTTAAATCAACCTAACCTAACCCAAATCAACTTAACCTAACCCAAACCAACCTAATACAGTCTAAGCTAACCCAAACGAACTTCTTGTGGCGTAGAATTAAAAAAAGCCCAAAAATAGTAAATTAAAAAAATGCTTAATAAAACTACAGATGTCGATGCAGATATTGTCTAATAGTTACTTTATTAAACTTTCAAAAATATCACACTAAAAAGCTTTACTTTCTTCTGTGATTTAATCTAATAATTATAAGAATAGAATTTTGAAAGTTCGATAATGGCAGCATTTAAGAATAAGACGACTATGCATTTGTCAAATGTGACACTGGCATCAAACCGATGCGGGAAAACCTAATTTGAAACACAAATTTTGTCCCCCGTATTTCAATTTTTGAAGATAACAAAGGACCAATTCGTTCCACCAAAAAAAAAACCTGATTTACGCATTACTCCGTATTATAGGGCGTGCGCATTACAAAATTTAGAATTTTTGACATTCACGTCAAAATTAAATGTCTTAGTTTTGAAGGGCCACAAATTTACCATATTCATTTTTTTAATCTATGCAAGAAGAATGCAACCTGGACTACAAATTCATGCAGCCCTCCAGGCGTGTATAGTCTATGGTTACCAAATAGCCCACATACATCAAAATTTTAGACAGCTGACATATGCCAAGGTAAGAATTTAAAAATTGTTTCATAATTTCAATATTAGGTATTATGGCACTTTTCTATTTATCAGAAAGTAAACATTTTGTTCAGCACGATGCCAAACTAATAATGTGCGCAGTGATACGTAATTTGAATAGGAAATTATAGGTAGTATTTTTCTATTTTACATTGGAAAACGCAAAAACAAATATTAAATGCAGCTGTAAATATCAAACTTGCTTTTAAATAAGGAGCTTCGTTTCATCAAAAATGCGACCTAGATTAGATTAGATTTTATGTGGGTCGTTTCGTATTTCTTTTCGTCCACCCCTCACCTCAACCTAAGGAGATCTTTTGACCCATGTAGTTCGCAGGTCCAAACCAAAGTTTATTATGGACTTGGGTTAGGTTGGGTAGTTCAGCTACCTATGATTCACTATACACGCCTGGAGGGTGCATGAATTTGTAGTCTAGGTTCCATTTTACTTGCATACGACATTGTTGGCGATGGCCATAGTTCCTCTATGGACCAATAGGTGGTAGTACTAAAGAGTCACTCGCTTGACGCCTGTGAATGTTTTAGTACTTACTTGTCGGAACATTTGTTAGCATTCGAGTTGGATATACCAAACTGCCGAGATCTAACAAGATCGAAACCGGTATTTGGTTTCCAAACTTCGAATCTAATAAATGTTCAAACCTATTGGTCTGTGCATTAGAATCCTTGTCTTCTGGGAACTTTCCTAGAGAGCAACCGCTTCGCTAGGTGGCAGTGTTTCAACTGTTGGTAGTTCAGCTACCTATGATTCACCATACACGCCGCCTGGAGGGCTGCATGAATTTGTAGTCTAGGTTGCATTCTACTTGCATACGATATTGTTGGCGATGGTCATAGTTTCTCTATGGACCAATAGGTGGTAGTACTAAGAGTCACTCGCTTGACGCCTGTGAATGTTTTAGTACTTACTTGTCGGAACATTTGTTAGCATGCGAGTTGGATGATATACCAAACTGACGAGATCTAACAAGATCGAAACCGGTATTTGATTTCGAAACTTCGAATCTAATAAATGTTCAAACCTATTGGTCTGTGCATTATAGAATGGACTTGGGATCGAGTTTTTCCACATCTGAGGGGTCTAAAGGCGCCCGCTCGAGTTGGACGGACAAGTGCATCGCACTTGCATAGCACATGTTGTGAAGCTTCTGCGCAAAAGCGACATAGGTCTGTTTCAGCTTGACCTATTTTCTTGACGTGGTACCTCATAGGGCAATGTCCTGTTAAGAGGCCGGTTAGTATCCTCGATTCGGATTTGCTGAGTTCTAAGTAAACCTATGTCTTTTTAAGCGTTCCAGATATGAATCTTTTCGCCTGTCGTAGTCCTGGATACGATCTCTAGTGGGAAATTCTTGACTTTGCTTCCCATTTTTTAACCTAATTGTTGACTTGACTTTTAGAAAAACGAAAAGCCGGTTCAGATCCAAGAAATGACGATGTAGATCCTCCTCTAAGCGAGTTGGTTCGCAGCTTCATTCCCTTGTATTCCTTTGGGTCCTAGCACCCACTTTAGGTTGATCCTGTTGTATTTAACCAGTTGCTTTAGAGTTTGTTGACTAGTTTGAATTTGACAATGCAGCTGCCGAAAGCGTTTATTGCCGCTTAACTGTCAGAGTTAATATAAATCTTTGTTCCTTTTAAGTTTTTTTGAAGACACTCGTAGGCGCAGAGTTCTATTGCATCCATCTCAGTTTGAAAGACAGATAAGTCTTTTTCTAAGACCTTGGAAAACCTATAGTTAGGGCCATAAATTCCCACTCCAGCCCTATGTGCTGTCTTTGATCCATCTGTAAACCAGATGGATAATTTGTGTTTTCTTTAGGTACTAATTGAGCGGCGTCAGTGTGGATATTTAAGTCCACTTCAAAGGAATGATGAAATTCGTACCTGGGTTGCATAAAATCAATCGATCTTGCTAAAACACAGGGCTACATTCCTTGAGGATTTCCACGTGACCGGCGAAGTTTAATTCTTTACATTGTTTTAATTGCAGTAATCTTGAGGCTCCTTTGATCGCCTCCCTTAAAAAGTGAGAGAGGAGTTAGACCGAGCATTATCTCCATTGTTGCTGTTGGGTAGGTGTTGATAGCTCCTGTTATGCCCAGACATGCGTACCTTTGAACTATATTCAGTTGATTTTGTGCTGTCTCTTTCGTTATTTTCGGCCACCATACTAAAGAAGCGTATGTGATCATGGATGTAATTATCATCCCATATGACCTATAGATCATTTTCGGTTACAGACCCCAAGTTTTGCTGAATAATCTGCGGCACGTCCAGAATGCTGTCGTGGCTCGCTTGATTATTCGAAGCAAATGAGGATTCAAGGTAAGCTTTTGACCTAGGGCTAATCCTAGTTATTCAGTCTCACTTGAGAAGTTAAGTTGAATTTCATTCATAGTGGGAGCTGTCAGACTTAGCTTCCTTCTCTTCGTGAAAGAAATTATTATTTTATTGACACTCAACCCTTGTTTTGAACCTCAAGGAATAATCTCAGGAAACTTGTAGGGATATGAACAGGTCACTGTCGATTAAACAAACACCTCCACAGAATGGGAATTATAAACGACCCGAGCTGCAGAGGGTGTTTAGAAGAAGATGAGAGTGTCGAGCACGTGATGTGCCACTGCCCGGCACTAGCATCAATCAGAGGATCCACGCTGGGGGACTTCTGGCGCCTAGTGTGGCCAGTTTGAGAAAGGCGCATCCAAGGGACGTTCTTCAGTTTCTCAACAAGGTTGGGTGGCTGAATGAATGACCAAGGACACCTCAGTCACGGGGATAGCACAATGGGCCCGGAAAGGGTGGCTTAAGTGCTCGCCTAAACTTTAGGCAACCCACAACGAATCCAGAATCCAGGATCCTTGTTTTGAACACCAATTGCCAATTGTGTTTAGGTCTTTCTGCAATAAATCCGATAGTATTTTATCGTTTTTGCCCCTGATAATGACAGTAATATCATCTGCATAACCTATTGCTTCAAAGCCCGAGTATATTTAGGAGATCATCAATCACGATGGACCACAGCACTGAAGATAAAACACCTCCATCGGGACAACCCCTTGCTACGCTCACTGTGACTGAATCACTGCCTTAGGTTGCTTTTATTCTTCTACCATTTAACAGGGAGACGATCCAGTCGATAGTAAGTTTCTCAAAACCTCTTTTGATAGCTGCTGGCTTTATCGATTGATATGAGGTGTTACCAAAAGCACCCTCTATGTCTATAAATCCACAAAGAGCTATTTGTTTGAGTATGCATTTTCTATTTTTTGACAAGATTGTGTAAGGCTGTCTCTGTCGATTTGCCTTCTTGATAGACAAATTGATTTTCATGAAGCGGATTCTTTGACAGAACTTCGCTTCTAATGTGTTGGTTCATAATTTGCTCCATTGTTTTAAGAAGAAATGACGTTAGACTAATGGGTCTATATGATTTAGACTGCGCAGGCGGTCGTTTGCCTGCTTTTGGTATATAGATCACATTTACGTCTCTCCAACTTACTGGAATGTAACTTAACGTATAACTAGCACTAAAAATTGTAGCTAGTAGATTTATAAGTTCCATTATGCCGTGCTGTAGCAGGGCTGGAAAAATTTTATCTTCTCTTGGTGATTAATGGGCTCCCCCATTTTATTTTGTTTTTTGTAAATATTTTTCGCGCCAGGTTATTTACTTGATTGTAGGGGCCCCCAACAATCGTAGCACTGTTGTGGGTATTTTCAATTTGTGTAAATCCCGGAAAGAGCAACCTTACACTTTCCAGGCGGTTCTTGGTGTACCTTCCGCTTTGGTGTTGGGAAGTCCTGTTTCGTTTAAGTGATCTTTGGATGGAATTTTCTGAAGTCGCATTGACTGGAGCACATCTTTAATCCCCTCACAAAAGCTTCTTCATGATTTCCTTTTAGATCTTCTAAGCTCTTTGTTGTATTCTGTTAAGACTTTTTTGTATCCGCCCCAGTTATTGGTGCATTTAGCCTTATTGAACAGTTATGATAACGAAAGCTTCCACGGCCAGAGTCAGCTTCTTCCGGGATTGGACCATGTCGAAGAACTACTGAAAGTGTTCGACGTTTCACGAAGTAACAGATCAAATCGGAAAATTATTGAGAAAACACAACATTAAATCCATTTTTTCATCGTCCCCAAAAATCCAATAGCTCCTTCCATCTCCCAAAGATAAAATTTCATCCTTTCGTTCTAATGGTGTGTACAGGGTTCCTTGTTCTTGTGGTTTAGTGTACATTGTAGAAACGGGGCGATCATTTATAACGCAAAAATCCGAGCACCAAAGATGTCTTAAGTCTGGTTTATTTTCGCAATCAGCCATTGCGGAACATCAACATGAGACCGGACATAAGATTATGTTTGATAATGTTTCAATTAGAGTAAAGTGGGGTATATACACCCACCAAAGTGCAAAATTTAAATTGAATCTCTTCCACAATTGTTCTTTATAATAATAGAAGACAAACATTTTGCATACATATAGTTTCTATGATGGTGTCCCATATTGTAGAGTCAAAAACTGCTTTAAAAATTTAATACCGTCCAGGCATTTAATTTTGAAATTTTCAACTCAGTGGATGCACTTACCCCTTTTTTGGGGTAACCGCACCACAGTGGATTATTTCTCGCGTTCATTGCTTGAAAAATGCATGGGGCAAGTGCGAGTAGCTTAAAATTTTTCTCAATCTTTTGATATTTGCCGCATTTAAATTGATCAATTGGTTACGAAAATAATGAATTTTAACCGCAATGTGAATGTGGATTCCGAAAAAATAACACGATGACAAATGAAAAATAAACTTTTAATTTAACTCAACACTTGAAGAAATAATTTTTTAAAACTGATTTATGTTAGGATAACCAGAAAAATTGACGGGGAAGTTGATTTCACCTCTTCTTCCCACGCTGGGCGAAGGTAACACACGAATAACGTCCGTTGTGGTAATTTCTGAAATGTCCTCCACTTCAGACCATGTGAAGGTTGGTTTGGAAGGCGCTGATTTCGATTTAATTCGTCGCAAAAATTTTACAATTGGATTTCCTATTTCCAAATCGATGCTTTTAATTGTTCCTATAAAATATTGGGAAGTCTTTCTTTCAGAATTGAGTTTGACCAATAACCAATCTCCAACTTGTTTGTCATTAACTTCATCTCTTTCAAACCCGAGTGTCTCAGCTATTGCTTCTGCATCGATTTCAGAAAGTGTTTCAAAATCGCTTTCTTCGTCATCTAAATGTAAATCTTGATCTTCTTCCGTTTCTGAATCATGTTGCACAATTTACTTTTTTACGTTTCGCACAACTAGTTTGCTTATCTTTGACTGGTTTCTTTTCTTTGTTGGTTTTTGGCTCTTTGGTAGTCATCTGTTTCTTTTTCTTAACATTGGACTTCTTTTGCAGTTCATATTCTTTGGCTTCTTCCAGTCTTCTTCTTACGACTTCGCTTGTTATTAGTTCGGCCCCGGGGCATACTTTCTTCCTGAATCTTTTCGGTGCATTATTAGTTTGATTGCCTTTTACCAGGTTCCGTAAAAGTTCTTCAAAGGTATGCGGGTTTTGGTTTTCTATTGCGCTTGTTAAATCTACTGGGGTGTTGGGTTTATTTTCTACTTCGTTTGTTACATCATTTGTTTGAAGTTGAATATTTTCTTCCACCTCAAATGCTAACGATTCGTCCTGATTATTTTCCATTTCCAATAAATCTTCTGTAACAGCGGTTTCCTTTTCAGTCAGTCTTAGAACTACTTGTGTAACTGAGAAATCTTCTGAATCAATTGCGGTATGTTCTGGTGGACCTCGTTCTAGAAATTCTACGTTTTCATCGAGTCCGTTTTGTATTATTGGGGATGTAAGTTCATTTGTTGTAGACATACCAGTATTCATCGCCTGTTGAGCTTTCCACCGATTCATTTGTTGTGGGTCATATTTTTCCTGTGGGATAACAACACAATTGTAGGGGTAGATGCCGCCTTTCTTAAATCCTTCACAGATAATTTTTGGATCGGCATCTTTCCAAATAAGTCCCACCATTTCAGCCAACTTGCTTTTCGGTAATTTCTGACCCACATGATTCCGTTGCCATTTCACGGGTAATGTATCCCACGCCACCTTAATAGATTTGAAAACCGCCAAGTCAAGTGGTTGCAGAAGATGACTGCTATGTGGCGGTAACTTTAGAATTGTTATGTTCGCTTCCACTGCGGCTTGTACCACATCAATATCGATATGAGTTGTATGGACGTCATATACAACTAATGTAGGACCATTTCCTTCTACCAAGGGTACGAAAGTTTTCACGTAATAGTTTTTAAAAACTTCTGATTCCATCTACCCGTTAGGTGTGGCAGCATATGTCATACCTGGCTATTCTTTATTTGTATCTGCTATCCAGGTGTCCCAGAAATTTTTTCCTTTATATATAATTAACGGTGGCGCCTTTTGTCCATCTGCGGCTGCAGCAAACAGGACACTGGTGTTCGTTCTTCCCGGACCAGAAACGATTCTAGTACAAACATGGCCTTTTTCACCTATGACTTTTGTCTTTGAAGGATCACTATAAAAACTTGTCTCGTCCATATTCCAAATATTAGATGGTTTATCTTGAAGGTTCAGTTCTTGAATTGTATTTTTTAACAACTCAAAATATGGATATATTAGAAAAGGACCCGTATTTTTCTTGCTGGCGTATTCCAACGCTTCAGGTTTTTTAATTGACAAATTGTGTCTTTTTTTAAATTTTAAAAACCAATCCTCACCAGGTACGTTGTTTTTGAATGGAGTCTTGAGCTGCTTGTGTGTAACATATTTGCCCACAACTTCTAGGACTTCTTTGCGGCTGAGTCTAAAACCCCATTTTTCGAGACTTTTGAGTCCATTTGCAAGAGCTTCTTCATCTTTGATTGCTAAGGCCGCAGGTCTTCCCATCGTCGAGTTTTTTATACCTTTGCGACCTTTAATCTGATCTTTTAAAGTGCTTCTAGGAATCTTGAAGAGTTTACTAGCACGTAGTGTGCCACATTTTCCGCTTGTAACATGTTCCACCGCGATTTTCAAGTCCTCAGCCGAGTAAGCTGTCCGAGTGGTTTTACGTTTGTAGTCCCGAACCATTTTACCTATAACAAAAAGTGCCTAGGTAAGCCTAGATACAAACAGCAAACAACCTCAGTAGCAGGGTCAAGTGCACCTACTAGGTGCTCTTTCCCCACTACAAATGGGTGCACTTCCCTTAAACCAAAATTATTTGAGGAAAGTGCATCTACCCTCTTCAAATAAAATAGGGTTATAATAAAAACAATTTAGTATTTGTTCTTACTTAATTAACTATAAAACTCATAAATGTAACATGTAGCTAGTACATTACGTACCTGGGCAAAAATTTCACAAATATTTTTCACAACATCAACGCATTCAACACACGAGTAAAACAGCTGACGCTTTGTCCGATGGCCATATTTTCTTGCTTAAGTCAATATCGGTTATGACGGGATCTTCATTACATTAAGAAAAGGCCTTATTTTGATGAGCACCAGATTCCGCCACAGTACTATAAGTGGTTGAGATTTAAAAAGCAACTGATGCACTTACCCCCAAAACGCACTAACCCCACTTCACCCTATATCCAATTACTATAACAGGAAGATACGCGAGACCATTGAAATCCAAAAGTTCCCCAGAAACATTAACAGAGACAACGGTTACGTGCTTTCCTCCATCTGGAAACCAACCATCGGAAATTTTTTGCGAGTGATCGCGCAGACGAATGGTATATAAAGTTTCCCTTTCTTTCTTTCCTTTCAGAAGAGTTTCGCCTCTGGTATGGTGGAAATATTGAGTTAACGTGCTATTCTGTCTAAGCTTTCTTATCCTTTGTATCAATTTTCAATTTAGAAGAGCTTCGCCTCTGGTATGGGGTGGACATACTGAGTTAGCGTTCTCTACTGTTTAAACTTTCTTATCCTTTGTACCAAATTTTCAATTCAGGAGAGTTTCGCCTCTGGTATAATGGACATACTGAGTTAGCGTGCTCTTTTGTCTAAACTTTCTTATTCTTTGTACCAAATTTTCAATTCAGAAGAATTTCGCCTCTGGTATGGGGACATACTGAGTTACCATGTGCTCTGATGTTTTGAAATTGGCCTTATTTATTTTTGTATATTTCCTTGTATTTTATTGTTCATTTATTGTTTCTTTGTTCCTGAAGAAGCTTCCTACGATGGTGGGCAAAACGTCGAACATTTTTAAGTAGTTCTTTGACACGGTCCAATCCCGGAAGAAGTATATCCTGTTATTGAACAGTTTTCTCGTTTTAGCTCTTAATTTGTTGAGCATCCTGATCCACCAAGGTGTTGCTTTATTTAACAACGCTTCGTTTTACTAGACAGTTGTGCTCATAACTGTTTATTATGAGAATTCTCACTTCGTAAGCATAAAATTCTAAATCATCAGCAGTTTCAATTGGGTAGTTCTGATCATTAATTTCGATTTAAGTTGGGTTCTGTATAGATCCCAATTCGATTAATTTGGGGTTTCTGTATTCACTGAAGGCCTTTATTTCAGCCTCTATATCGAACCGGATGTATCTATGGTCCGACATTGAGGTTTCATCTGAAACATGCCAATTCTTTATATGGTTACTAATTGTGGTGCTCGCGAGGGTATAGTACCTCTTGACGGACGATGTTAGTAAAGGTGGGAGTATTACCAGTGTTAATAATGTCTATGTCGCTAATGAACAGATATTCAACAATGACCCTTTGGTTTGTGTTTGTGCTGCCCCATAAAATATGGTGGGAGTTGGCATCACATCCAATTATGAAGTTGTTTGTTCCTCATTTTTCAGTAATTAATGAGTCGTTTGACGTCCTCTGGTGGTGTCACTTATTTCGTCTTTCCGGGAAATATACTGAGGCAATAACTACCTCCTGCATACCTGTTATAGTGGGCACCACAATAGATCCTGCAACTAGGCCCCTGGTAATGAACTCTGGGAAAGGAACAAATGAGATTGCTTTCGCTTATTAATATAGCGAAGCGTGGATGTTTATAGAATTTATTAAAATATTACCTTACATAATTTGCTTGGGAGTCCTTTGATTTATCTTTTGTATGACCAAGGCTCTCGGAGGAGCGCTGACATATAAACCTACGGCTAAGCACATCGGAGGCCGATTTTTCATGATGTAGGTTTATTTGCAAGCATCGTATTTTGTTCGTTTCTTTATTTGTTTACGGGCCCCCGTCCTGCGTCCTAAGGGTTCCTCTTTTTCTTTTGTTCCCTTCGTTGACTTTTGCTAAGCTGTTTTAAGCTTTTGCTTAAAATCACTTTTTGGAATGCAGGTTTGTAGTGACCCGCGTTCCCAGAGCTTATGGCGGCTTTTGCAGATGCTGCTTCAACAGTTACGGCCCTTGAGGAACTTGCGTCCTGTGGGCCAGATCCCCCGGCATGAGCTGCCCTCTTCTTTCGGCAGGCTTTCCTTCTTTGCCAGACAGCTTTAGCCTGAGCTGACCGAACTGGAAAAAGACTTTGAAGTTAACCTTTTCCAGACTTTCGTAGGATAGAGTGTCCACCGAAATTGTAAGTTGAGCAGATGTTTCGTACGTTTACTCCATTCTTTTGTGTTCAAGTTTTTGTTCTGTCCCATTAACTGTTCCAGAATTTGTCCGATGAAGTTTTTCGCACTATTAGGGAAATTTTCCACCATGATTTGTGGGCGAGGAATCTCGCTTTATTCTACTGCCCGTAACATAGCCCCTTCTTAGAGTTTCAGAGTTCCCCCCGTGCCAAATAACCACTTTGAAGTGGCTTTGTCCACATGGGTGAAAACCAAGGAACCTAACTTGAAGATAGCTCTTAAGAACTGTGGGTTTGGTTTGCTCCGTTCGTTCTCTCCGAATTGTTTTCAGGATTTCCGACTGGAGAGCCTTGGGCGACGCAGTGGATAGTCTTCGGGAAGAATACCTACCTTAACACTTCCAGCCAGCTAACTGTAGGACATACCAGCTTTTGGTGGAGAGGTGTGTGGTTGAGCTTCTTTCTCTTCCCTTTGTTTTCGTCCCTTGGACTTCGTTGTTGGAACGGAGCCATCAGAGAGGAGGCTTTTTGACCCCTTACTTGTTTCCTTCTTCTCCATTGGCTTTTTTGCCAATTGCTTAGCTTTCTGTGGGAAGTGTCCCTTTTTGAGGAGCCATTTAAACATTTTTCTCGCCGCTCCGAGAGTCCTTTGCGACGTTCCTTGTGAGCTCTAAGTTGTTTACCGACTTTGAAAGCCTTTCGGACGCCGATAGCCTCACTGTCACTCGAGACTAGGAGGACGTCTTCGACGGTTTTAAGGACTTCCGCATCCCTTGATTGTGAGGTTGTGAGCTTGTATTCATCTCTTCGGCGTTTTTTGATTCTTGAGGTGTATCATCAGCTTTTGGGTTTAAGTTACTGTGTTCCATAAGGTTCCCACGAGTAGCGAAAGAAATATTCAGTTGACTGCATCAGAGCCTCGCATTAATGCAGAAAGACTAATTGAAATTGGAGGGCGCCTGGTCGCCAGAGTTCACAGATTAACGGTTAAGCTTCCTCTGCAGCTGTTGGCGTATGCTGTTCCACCTTTTTTTTTTTTGTTAAAGTAGGGGAAAAATGCTTTACGCACATCTGGGAAGATAACCCAGATAGTGTCGGACTTCCGCTCAAACTACGGGTACCGATTAAAAACCCCTACTTCTTCGGGCCGGGCCCTTGGCCCTCAATCCCTCCGTCGGAACAGTACAATGGTGCTGGAGCACTGTTGTAAGCTGTTTTGCCTGAAACATAAGATCAAACAAAACAGAAAATTTTCACGAAGAAAGTTTTAGCCTAGAGGACCATCCTTGATCTTCTAATCCTTGGTTGGGATGTTTGGATCGTAATCCACTGCCTGTCGAACTAGTTCGTTGGGATGCTGTTTCCGTTCTCTACCATCGCCCTGGAATTAATTTCCCTAAGAAATTCTCTTACCAAAGGTAGTTCAGCTTCTCTGTAGAGCTGATTGTTTCCCACAAACCATGGATGCGTCCATGGCTTGTCTTAGAAAGACGGTCTGGAACACCTGGAGTTTCTTCATCTGATTATCAGTCGCCTGTGACCAAGCTACAGATGCGTAGGTCATCGCTGGTCTTATGATTGATTTGTATAGTAACACTTTAAGTCCAATGGACAGGTTACTATTTCTACCAATCATCACTTGCAGCAGTCCCTTCAGCATTTTGGCTTTGGACACTGCATAATCGATGTGTGCCTGAAGAGTGAGTCTTTTGTCTAGAATTACACCTAGATACTTTGCCTGAAGTCTCCAGTCGACGTTTTGTCCATGAACATTCACATGTCCATATGGTTGGAGTCTTTTTCGAGTGAAAAAGACTGCTTGGGTCTTGTCTGCGTTGACTTGGATTCTCCATTGGCCGAAGTAATCTAGTAGACTGTCTGTTGCTTCCTGAAGTCGTCTGGTGACCACCTCTGGACTAAAAGAGTATGCCACTAAAGCTGTGTCGTCTGCGTAAGTTGCCAATAAGGTGTGGTCGATTGTTGGATTGGTTCTCGGAATGTCTGCTGTGAACAGAGAATACAGCAGAGGTAACAAGGCAGAGCCTTGAGGCACCCCATATTGTAGCCTAAACTGGTTTGATAGTTCCTGTCCCACCTTTGCTCTGAATGAGCGCTGGTCCAGAAACAAGGTTACCATTTGAGCTGTTCCACTTTATCTTGGGGGTAGTTTTTATTGTGGCTCACCACTCCACTTGGATCGGGCGGTTAAGCCAAGCCCCTCATCAATCGTAGAAATTGGCCGCCTTTTTTCAATTTTCATTTTTTGTATATCTCCTTGTATTTTATTTTTTTGTTCCTAAAGAAGTCGTCTACGATGGTGGGCGAAATTTGATTCTCTGACTAACTAAATTAGTAACACGCTAAAACAGTTTGATTGGCCCTCATTCTTATTGTCTTCTCTTCTCTTCTCTTCTCTTCTCTTCTCTGCTCTTTTATTCTCTTTTATTCTCTTTTATTCTCTTCTCTTCTCTTCTCTTCTCTTCTCTTCTCTTCTCTTCTCTTCTCTTCTCTTCTCTTCTCTTCTCTTCTCTTCTCTTCTCTTCTCTTCTCTTCTCTTCTCTTCTCTTCTCTTCTCTTCTCTTCTCTTCTCTTCTCTTCTCTTCTCTTCTCTTCTCTTCTCTTCTCTTCTCTTCTCTTCTCTTCTCTTCTCTTCTCTTCTCTTCTCTTCTCTTCTCTTCTCTTCTCTTCTCTTCTCTTCTCTTCTCTTCTCTTCTCTTCTCTTCTCTTCTCTTCTCTTCTCTTCTCTTCTCTTCTCTTCTCTTCTCTTCTCTTCTCTTCTCTTCTTTCTCTTCTCTTCTCTTCTCATCTCTTCTCTTCTCTTCTCTTCTCTTCTCTTCTCTTCTCTTCTCTTCTCTTCTCTTCTCTTCTCTTCTCTTCTCTTCTCTTCTCTTCTCTTCTCTTCTCTTCTCTTCTCTTCTCTTCTCTTCTCTTCTCTTCTCTTCTCTTCTCTTCTCTTCTCTTCTCTTCTCTTCTCTTCTCTTCTCTTCTCTTCTCTTCTCTTCTCTTCTCTTCTCTTCTCTTCTCTTCTACTAAATTTTGACTTTTTTCTCAAAATTTCGATCTTTTTTTTGTTTTTCAAGGGAAAAAAATCGAAGTTTCCAAAAAAAACAAATTTAGAAAAATCGAAACTTTGATATCTTTCTCAAAATCGGCCTTTTTTCGCAAATTTAAAGTTATCCTGAAATCCCATCCTGTATGTTGCTGAAAAACTGAATATTTTTCCTGGAAATTTGTATCTTTCTTAAAATATCTCTCTCGATATTTTTATATCAAAATTCGATATTCAGCATTGCTAAAAATTTTGAATTCCTCTTAAAATTAGTTTAATTTTGTCTTTTCAGAAATTTCGACTTTATTCTCAAAATTCCACTTTTTGGGCTCTTCTTTCGAAAATCATTTTTTCTATCAAAATTAGGCCACTTTTCCGAATATTTGTCTTTTCTTTAAATTTTGTCTTTTTTAAATTTGACTAGAAATTTCATCTTCATATTTCGTCTTATTTTCGAAATATTGACTTTAATTTCAAAATGCCATGTTTTAGTTTCTGAAACTTTCTGGACTTTTTCATCGAAATTGGCTTTTCCTTTAAATTTCTACTTTAAGATTGAATATCCAAATGTAGGACCTTTTGGCTTCCGTCTCGAAATATTAACTTTACTTTCGATTTTAAACTTCAAATATCTGGAACAACTTTCTCTTTTAATATTCCAAAGTCAAATTTTGAGAAAATTTTCAAGGTAAAGGTCAATCAACAGTTTTAAGGAAAAGTTCTAAATTTCGATAAAAATTTGCAATTTTCCAGAGAAAATTAAATTTTAAAAATAAATTTGAAATTTCGAAAACAACACGAATTAAAAAAACTAAAAATTTTCATCTAAATCGAATTTTGAGAAAATTGGTAAAATAATTTTGAAGAGAAGTGTTAAATATTAAAAAAGGTCAAAATTCCCCAGAGAAAGTCAGATTTGAGAAAAAAAATCAAATGTTGAAGTAAGAAAATAGATGAATTTCGTTCGAAATAAAAGTTGATATTACCGGAAAAATACGAATTTTGAAAAAAAGAGATTTCGAAAAATATGAATTTGTCAGAAATGCTCAAAAAGGTAAAATTTTAGAAAAAAATTTTGACAATAAATTGAAACCCAGACCAAATTGAAAACCTGAAATTTTTAGACAAATTTGAATTTTGTGAAAAATTGCAAAATCTCGAAAAGAGAAATTGTAAAAAATTGAAAGCTTCGAAAAAATTGTCGAAGTTTAAAAAGTCGAAGTTTATCAGAGAAGAAGAAAATAAATAATTTGCAATTTTTCAGAGAAAATTAAATTTTGAGAATAATTTGAAATTTCGAGGAACAAGACGAAGATAGGCAAAATATGCAGGCATATACTAATTGCATATAACACGTTCTTTGATTATGAAATTTGACTTTAAATAAAAGTGTAATATATTTTCCCCAGAAATGCTCTTTTCTTAACATATTGTTAAAGGCTTATCGGTTCGAACTGATTAATAACACGTGAATTGAATAATACTCACTTTATTACCAAACTAAACTCTGAACACTACAACTGAATAATGAACTCACTTTTTGACTTCTAACTACTAACTCACTAATTACACTGACCGACTCTAACTGACTGACTCGAGGGAAAGACGTCGGCCTTATATAGTTTTGGCTCCCATGGTTCTAGAAAAATCCCGCAGATAAGGTTTATCTTTTGCCGAAATCTCTGCAAGGCTTATCTGCCGTTTGCTTTCGTTATCGCGGCCACTTTCCCCTTATCAGATCTTTTTAGAAAATTTTCCTTCGTACTAAATTCTGTAATTTACATTTCGTTACAATATAAACTGTTTTTAAACCACCTTATCGGAACAAAAAAATATTTATAATTGCTTTACGTTGTTAGGTTAAAAAATACCATCAACTTGACATAATAAAACAAGTCATCTATCTGCATTATGTTTCGTACCCCGTCGTTTAGTAACTTCATATCGATTATTTTACAACAAACGCCTTCCAGTGCTTTAGTGTATAACACATTTTCCTTCATGACGGAACGTAGCGTAAGTGCCGAATCAAAGAGTTTAAAAAATTCGATAACTATTTTTTTACTGCATTTTTTATTAGCCCGCATCTACATTTACAATAAATATACCAACCGGATTGGTAAATGGCTCGTCAATATTAAACAAACATCATTCAGGATAATGCTTTATTGTGAATGTTACTGTTGTAGCATAACAATATATGGTCAATTAACTAGCCAAAGGTATTTCTAAGCAATGAGTTCATATAGTCATCATGAAACCTCGATAGACACACACTCAAACAAAACTCCAATGAGTAAATCTCCCCTCGAAAGTAATTAAATTGTTATTTACGAATTCCTCGCCCAAGGATTGATTATTTAATCACACCTGACGACAATTAGGAGTGGCCTGTTATTTCGTGGGGGGTTAAAAAAATCGATAAACGTATCAAACGATTTGTTTACCCTTTTAACATTCACCGTTTCTGTTGCAGTCGTTCGTATAATGAAAAATGGAAACGGCGCCGCAGTGGACCTGGAAGATGTCGAATTTGAGGTACCGTACAAGTGTCATTCGGTCGATGCATCAGCACAAACCTCTTCGATTACGCCGTACCGGCTGCGCTTTTGGCCGAAATTCGACAAACTGTGCCAGTGCAAAACAGAAGAGAATTCGGTCAAAAAGACCGTACATAGTGTAGGTCGAATTTTCACCCAACTCGTGTTATCGCAAGCGGGGCTTTTGTTGGTTTTAGTGCTATGGACGATACTGGGGGCTTACGCGTTTTATAAGACCGAAGGTAACAATTTCATTTTACTAACTAGCATCGCTTGTGGTCGAAATTCGACCAAATATTCAATGCATATTTCTACTTTCTCAAATCTTTGACGATTTGAGGAAAGGGGTGGAAGTATAGATTGATTTTTTTTTTTTTTGAAAATTTCGGCTTTTATCGACAATTATTTTTTTGAAAATTTCGACTTTTATCGACAATTTTTTTTTTCAAAATTTCGGCTTTTATCGACAATTATTTTTTTGAAAATTTCGACTTTTATCGACAATTTTTTTTTCAAAAATTCGATTTTTATCGACAATTCTGACTTTTTTGAGCGTTTCGATTGTTTTTTCGAAACTGTCCATTTTTTTTCAGAATTTCGATGTTTTCTCGACAATTCGACTTTTCTTGAACATTGTAAACTGAAATGCCACTTTTTTGAACATTTCAAGTTAAAAAGAAAGAAATTCTTTGATAATTTCGACTTTCTCTTTCAAAATTTAAATACAATCTGGACCATAAGTAACTACACAGAGCAATGGTGGTACAGGGGCGGCCTTAGCCATTGCGAGGCTCCGGGCGAGTAAATCTTTAAGAGGCCCTCGTCTTTGTGGAATTAGTTTTAATATAGACGTAGTCAGAATAGGGCAGGGTAGGGCGCTTGCCCCCCCCTCCCTCCCCAAGCTCGCGTGTGGTTAACGAAAATTTATATTGAACTGAGGAGACTTTCTCTAAAAAATTTCCATTCGACAAAAGTCGTCCTTCTTTAAGCTATTGATATTTTCTCAAAATTTCGACTTATTTCACAAAATTCGTCTTTTTTCATAAATTTCTTTGGAAATTTATGAAAAAAAAACGAATTTCGTGAAAAATGTATTCCTAAAATTTGATTTATTTTATCAGAATCCAATTTAACTAAATATTTCGAATTTTTATCTCAAAATTCATCGTTTTATTTTTCGAAATTCTATCATTTCTCAAAATTGGTGAACTGAAGAGACTTACTCTAAAAAATTTCCATTCGACAAAAGTCGTCCTTCTTTAAGCTATTGATATTTTCTCGAAATTTCAACTTATTTCACGAAATTCGTCTCTTTTCATAAATTTCTTTGGAAATTTATGAAAAAAGACGAATTTCATGAAAAATGTATTCCTAAAATTTGATTTATTTTATCAGAATCCAATTTAACTAAATATTTCGAATTTTTATCTCAAAATTCATCGTTTTATTTTTCGAAATTCTATCATTTCTCAAAATTGGTTTTTTCCGGAAACTTCGACTTCTCTTTAAACTTTGATTTTCTGAAAATTTCGACTTTTTTTTATCAAGATTTACCCTTTTGCTTAAAACTTGATCGATTTTTTGATAACAATATTTATCTGGAAATTTTTATAATGACTTTTTTAGAAATTTTGTAAAAAGACAAAAATTCCGAGAAAATTTCCCTTGGAATGGGGAAATACAACTTGTTTCTCAAAATTTCGACGATTATTTCAATATTGGACATTTTCTGACTCACAGTAGGGCAGAACAGGGCGCATGTCTGCGTCTGATTCAAGCGCTCAAGAGAAATATCTAGAAATTACATTTTTCTCAAAATTTTACCTTTTTCCAAAATTTCGACAAAATTTCACTCTCTCTGAAGAATTTCGAGTGTTTACTAAATTTTGACTTTGTTCTCAAAATTTCGATCTTTTTTTGTTTTTTAAGGGAAAAAAATCGAAGTTTTCCAAAAAAAAAACAAATTTATAAAAATCGAAATTTTAATATCCTGATTTCCATTCGATAAAAGTCGTACTTCTTTAAGCTGTTGATATTTTCTCGAAATTTCGACTTATTTCACGAAATTCGTCTTTTTTCATAAATTTTTTTGGAAATTTCAAATGTATTCTTAAAATTCGATCTATTTTATCAGAATCCGACTTAACTAAAAATTTCGAATTTTTATCTCAAAATTCATCGTTTTATTTTTCGAAATTCTATCATTTCTCAAAATTAGTTTTTTCCGGAAACTTCGACTTCTCTTTAAACTTTAATTTTCTAAAAATTTCGACTTTTTTTATCAAGATTTACCCTTTTAATTAAAACTTAATCGATTTTTTGATAACAATATTTATCTGAAAATTTTTATAATGACTTTTTTAGACATTTTGTAAAAAGACAAAAATTCCGAGAAAATTTCCCCTGGAATGGGAAAATACAACTTTTTTCTCAAAATTTCGACGATTATTTCAATATTGGACATTTTCTGACTCAGGGTAGGGCAGAACAGGGCGCATGTCGGCCTCTGATTCAAGCGCTCAAGAGAAAAATCTAGAAATTACATTTTTCTCAAAATTTGTCCTTTTTCCAAAATTTCGACAAAATTTGACTCTCTCTGAAGAATTTCGAGTGTTTACTAAATTTTCACTTTGTTCTCAAAATTTCGATCTTTTTTTTGTTTTTCAAGGGTAAAAAATCGAAGTTTCCAAAAAAAAACCAATTTAAAAAAATCGAAACTTTGATATCTTTCTCAAAATCGGCCTTTTTTCGCAAATTTAAAATTATCCTGATATCCCATCCTGTATGTTCCTGGAAAACTGAATATTTTTCCTGGAAATTCGTATCTTTCTTAAAATGTTGACTTTTTTTTCAAGATTCGTTTTTTCCACAAACGGACGGCTATTCTCAAAGTTGCACTTTTTCTTTAAGTTTGAATTTTTTCTGGAAAATTTCGATCTTTGATGCTTCATTTGTTAGTTTTTCTAGAAACGTCGACTGCTTTTCAAAGATTTCGTTTTTTTTAATTCCTTTATTTTTATTAACATCGGACTTTTCTAAAGATTTTGATCATTTCGAATTTGATTTTTCTGAACTTTTAACAGGTTTCTTAAAATTTGCCTTTTTCCCGATATTTTTATATCAAAATTCGATATTCAACTTTGCTAAAAATTTTGAATTCCTCTTAAAATTAGTTTAATTTCGTCTTTTCAGAAATTTCGACTTTATTCTCAAAATTCCACTTTTTGGGCTCTTCTTTCGGAATTCATTTTTTCAATCAAAATTGGGCCACTTTTCTGAATACTTGTTTTTTCTTTAAATTTTGACTTTTTTAAATTTGACTTGAAATTTTATCTTCATATTTCGCCTTATTTTCGAAATATTGACTTTAATTTCAAAATGCCATGTTTTAGTTTCTGGAACTTTCTGGACTTTTTCCTCGAAATTGGCTTTTTCTTTAAATTTCAGTTTTCTCGAAATACATCTGTTTTCTCTAAATTAGGTCGGCATATTATCAAAAATTAAAAATGTTGCGAAAAATATTTTTGGGTAATTTCGAGAAAAAGATTTCTTGTACATTCAATTTCTTTATTGAAATTTAAATATTATGTCAAAATTAGAATAAAAAAGTAAACATTTCGAGAAAAGCGTTTTTGGAAATTGCAAATTTTTTCACAACATTTGGTCTTTGGAAATATTTTGGCATATTTAGAAATTTCGAGTTCTTCTGAAAGGTTGGGTTTTTATATAATTTCGGTTTTCTAAAAAATCCTTTCCCAAAATAGGGTTTTTTCAAAAAAATTGGTCGCTTTGGAAATTACAACTTTATTCTGCATTTTTCTCTCAAAATTGAACTTTCATTTTTTTAATATTCGTTTTTTTCTGATTTTTTTTCAAATTTAATTATCCGAAAATTTCATGTTTATCAAAAGTTGTCTTATTCTGAAAATTTTGACTCGTACTAGAAATAGGGATGTTTTATGCTTCTGAAAATTTCCGTTTACAATGAAAAATGTTTCTCAAAGTTCCAACTTTTTTTGAAAATTATCTCTTTTTTTCACAAAATTCCACCCTTAAAAAGATAATTTTTTCGAATTTTCAACAATTTTTGGGATTTTTCGAAAGGTTAGAATTTTATTTTAAACACGAATTTCTAAACATTACAACTTTTTCCCAAAATTCGTTTTTCCTCGTCTCTTTCAAAATTAAAATTACTCTTGAAAATGTTCACTTTTCTTTAAGAGATTTCAACCTTTTTCTCGACATTTCGACGGTATTTTTTAAAATCGTTATTTTTTGAAATCTTCGAAATTTGGATAGTTTTTAGAGTTTTCCGAAAGGATCGATTTTTATTTTAGATTCAATTTTCTGACCGTTTTCGCAAAGTTCTATTTCCAAATTTCTAAGTTAATCTGAAAATTGGATTACTCAGTTCATGTAGTTAGACGAAAATATACATATACTCGGAACGTTTTCCGGTTTCCTTTTTTTATCAATTTTTCAAAATGATTCTTGCCCTTCCCTGAACTAAATCCTGCCTACGCTTATAAATTTCAATGATGATGCTTCACTAGAATTGCAAAGTTACAAATAAATATATTTGGACTTTTAAAATTGTTTATTGGAAACTAAGAAAAATTAATAAACACGAAGATTTTTTTGGTGGAAGGGACCGGTCCTTGAGTATCTTCAAAAAAATCCTTCTTGGCTTCAGGGAACAAGTTTTGTCCTTCAATTTTTAAACACAAAGATAGCAAACTATTAATCATGATAAATAAGGTGCATTAAAGTCTTAAAAGGATCAGGGATTTAGAAATGATGACGACTGCTCTAATATAAAAGCATAATCCGACGACAGTTGACAGCTGAAATGAAACACGGGAATTCCGCGAATCGTAAACACGAAGAAAATGGAGTACTATCAGATTTTGTTTAGCCCTTGAAGTTGGCAGCACTTGTGGCACTGGTACGAAATTTCGTCAATGCGAAAGAGAAGGAAAAGAACATTCATTGGAGCGATAATACCATCTTTTAGGGACATCTTACTAGTTGAGGAGAGGATAAAGTTAAGAAATCTTTAGCGCAAGGAAAATAGACCTGTTGAGATTTTGAGAACAAAATGACACTTGGAGAAAAATAACATTTATAAAATGAAGAGAAAAAAATACATATCAATTAGGCGAGCCAATCACAGCAAATCCAGTTTGCTGCTCTCCCTCTTGAGGCTCCATATTCTGGACGATTGCAAGATTCCAAAAATGTTTAAATTTGTGGCTATTTTATCTTTCCTGCGCTACAGTGACTATAATATATTTTTTAAAACGCATTTCACTTTATGCACAATGCAGCTTGTTTTTTCGAACATTAAAAACAAAGTAATGATAAACAAAGTATATCTGTCAATAAATGATATAGGATCCGTCATTCAACAGAGCATTAATTTTAGATTCATACTCGGAATTATCTAAGATAACAGTTGGATTGCCTTTATCAGCCGAGAGAATAGTGATCGAAGATCTATTTTCAGAGTTTAAGAGGCACATTTTTCTTCTCTAGAAACATTGGACTTTGGTGGTTTGGCATGTTTTAGTATTTTTGTGGTTTGAAAACGAATAGAATCTGCAACCTCCTTGGGGAGAGCTCTGATGGAAGACTCTACTGCACTGATTATTTCCTCTGTTGAAATTTTTCTTGGGGCGACAGCAAAATTCAGTCCTTTAGATAAGATGGTATGTTCGTTATCTGACAGTGGAAGGCAAGACAAATTGACCACCGTCCTTGAGACTGAATTTTAAGTTTTGACCTTGGAACTTGGGGATTCCAATTCTTTCTTGTATTTCAGATTTTCTAACTCAAAAGTTTTTTCGGACTGATTATAGGATGTGGCGTCGAAATGACTCCAATGTTCAACCGACAACCTACTCGACAGTTCCAGATGGAGCTGGAGCAATTGTCGGGAGACCGAAGCCAATTCGCACTTAATCCTTTTAACCATATCCCGAACAAAAGACAAACCAGCTTTATGAAGAATGGGTTCTAAAGTTATCTTTCATTCTAAAAGATTTCGAAATTAAATTGTGATCTCTGCAACGCGACAGAAAAGTTGGATTGGAAATAATTTTAGAAACTTTATGACGAAGTTTAGAGAATAGAAAGGTTTTACGAGAGATTTCCTCCTCATAGAGATTCTGAATATGATAACGAAGGCTTCCATGGCCAGAGTCAGTACAGGATAAACTTCTTTCGGGATTGGATCGTGTCAAAGAACTACTAAAAGAGTTCAACATTTTGTCCATCATCTTAGGGGGCTTCTTCGGGAGCAAAGGGCCAAACAGTCGCGTCTCTTATTCCGTTTATCGAAAACTACCCATACTAATCGTTATTTGGATGCAGAGTCCCACCATTAGCCTTCCCAAAAACGTTATGTTATAAATTCACTGGTTTCACCAGCTGTAGCAATTTCACAGCCGATAAACCTTTCAGACGAATTGAACGAAATTCGTTTTAACCTTAGGAACAATGGTTACAAATCGCACGACATTGAAACTGTCATTCAACGACATTTTCACCCTATTCCTCGTCCTTCACAAAATTCAATAATTTCTTCTAAAGCTTTTCTCCCTTATGTTCACGGAGTAACAGATCAAATAGAAAAATTATTGAGAAAACACAACATTAAACCCATTTTTTCATCATCCTCAAAGAGCCAACAGCTTCTCCCATCTCCCAAAGATGAAATTTCATCCTTTCGTTCTAATGGTGTGTACAGGATTCCTTGTTCTTGTGGCTCAGTGTACATCGGAGAAACGAATAGATCATTTAAGACGCGAATATCCGAGCACCAAAAGTGTCTTAAGTCTGGTTTATTTTCTCAGTCAGCCATTGCAGAACATCAACATGAGACCAGACATAAGATTCTTTTAATAATATTTCAATTATATCGAATATTCCCAATTATTAAAATAGGAAGATACACGAGGCCACTGGAATCCAAAAGTTCCCCAAAAACATCAACAGAGACGACGGTTACATGCTTTCCTCTATCTGGAAACCAACCATTGGAAATCTTCGGGAGTGATCGCGCAAACGAATAGTGTATAAAGTTTCCCTTTCTTCATTTCCTCTCGTACTGAACGGAGGTGAATCAAGTAGCTTCCCTAAGTTCGACTCTAGCCAACCAGTCAAGTGAAAACTTAGTGCTTTTCGGAGTTAAAAATTGTGTGCGTCCAAGTCCCAGGATCGTTGGTGCCATAATTTGCAACAATGAAGAGCGTGATCGACTGCGACTTGGCCGAACTAATAAGATTGGCCGAGTTAGTAAACGGGCGCATAGCTCAACTAACAAAAGAGAACGAGGAGACTTGCAAGATGCAAGTAGAAACATTTTCAACCCCCAAGAAAATGGCGAAGAAGAAAAGGACCGAGGAGTACAACAACGACGGGAAGATTGTAGGGCAAAACCGATTTGCCGCCTTACAAACTAGCGAAGAGGACCGACAAGAAGAACATAGATAGAAGAAGAGGAAGAACAAAAAACGGACAAGCCCCCAAGGAAACGAAACACAAACAACAAACGGACATTCACAACGAACACGACAACAGATAAAACAACTATCCAAACAACACAGAAGGAATCAACCACAGATAACAACACGACACCGATTATTCTGAGGAACAAGGATAAATGGACCCAAATAAGCAAACACTTGAGGGAGACAAAGATAGTCTACTCAAGAGCTTCAACGACCCGAGACGGAATCAGAATCGTGCCGCAAACCGTAAACGACCACCGAAAAATGTACAAGGTATTCAAGGAGGCAAACCTTGAATTCCACACCCACCAACTGAGGGAGGAGAAATCGTTAAAAGTGGTAATACGAGGTATTCCACAAGAAACCCCCGGAAAAGATGTGCACGAGGACCCCAAGGCACAAGGTTACCCGACAATGAAAATCACACGGATGAACGGAAAAGGAGGAAAACCGGCCCCGATTGTACTTGTTGAACTGGAACGCAAGTACAAGTCGATTTACGGAATTACAAAAGTAAACGGCCTCAACATATCAATTGAGCCACTTAAAACGACCGGAGTTGTGATTCAATGTCACAGATGCCAATTGTACGGGCATATTCAAAAGAACTGCAACGCAGGATACCGGTGCATGAAGTGTGCAGGAGCACACAGCACACATCTTTGCGACAAGGAAAAAACCACCGCCGCTAAATGCGCAAACTGTGGGGGAGCTCACACTGCAATTTCCAGGCAGTGTAAGAAGAGGCCCGCACAACAAATGACAAAGATCGAAAAACTACAAATTCCCAAGACAACGGCACAAAAACCCACTGTGTCAGCTTAGGCGAAACCGCTGAATTTTAAAACTGAGAAGCCTCAACAACAAAGACGCAGAAAAACAAACCGACGACGAAACCACCACAAAAAGAAAAAACATCTACAAAAACCCAAATTGCAGTTATTCTAGCAGAGATGTTGATAGAATTTGCACAACTTAAGCCAACCGAGGGTCAAGAGATCAGCTTCACCAGAAAAATTACGAAAATCCTAACAACCTTTTAAATGAACACTAACCTAACCTAACCTACCGGGCTAAAAATCATAGCCTGGAACGCAAACAGTATAACAAACAAGCTATCGGAACTGAAAGCATTCGTTGCAGAACACAAACCAGATATTGTTCTGCTCGGAGAAACCCCCGGCAAAAACGTTGAAGATTCCCAACTACTTGACCTACAGAAAGGACCGAGAAGACAAAGCAGAAGGAGGCGTGGCCGTGCTAGTCAAAATTGTCATCGAACACCACGCCCTCTAGTCAAACGGCGACAAACCTGACATCGAATATACGGGAGTAGAAATACAGCTGCGACACTCAAAACTCGCACTATACTCTGTATACTCACCGCCCACAAAAAAGGAAATAGAAGAGGAACTCGACAAAATCTTTGATAGAAACTCACCTACTTTGATAGCAAGAGACCTCAACGCCAAGCACAAAAACTGGCACTGCGAAGCTACAAACACAAAAGGAAACAGACTTTGGAGATACTTGGAGAACAGAAATCTAATTATCGACCCTCCACTAGAGCCAGCACATTATCCGGACAACTCGACGACTGCGGATATTCTCGACGTTACGGTACACAAAAACCTGACGCTCGACCTGAATGTCCAAGTCATAGAGGAACTATCGTCAGACCACTGTCCACTTATCATCACATATGGAAACCCAAACCAATCACAGCTCTACACAAAAACCAAGATCAACTGGACAAAATTCCAACATGAATATGTTCCACAAAAACACAACATCGAAAGCGTGAAACACCTGAATTGGGCCACCGATCAGTTTGAAAAACACATAAACCAAGCTCTCACCGCCGCAACTACAACAACGCAGCAAAATAGGAGGCAGGAACATTTACCAGACCAAATAACGACGCTCATAAAACGTAAAAATGGAGCGAAGAAAACGTATCACAGAACTTTGCACCCGTCTGATAAGAATACACTAAACAGACTTACAAACGAAGTCAAAAATCTTCTAAAAGGAGAGTACAACAGAAAATGAGAAAAACACCTAGAAAGTTTCAACGACAAGGACGAAACACCCTGGAAACTTGCCAAGAAACTGAGACAAAGAAGCAGAGACTTGCCTCCGTTAAAAACAAATAACGGAAAGGTTATCACAAACGAGGAAAAGGCCGAGGCGTTTGCAGAAATGCTGCAAAAGCAATTCAGCCCAAATCCTTCGATAGACAGAACGCACAACTCGAACGTTGAAACACACACTGAGACCCTTCTCAACCTCGAAGAAAACTACAAATTCGACGAAGTCACCACAGAAGAGTTAAAAACGATTATTAAGAACCTAGCATCGAAAAAGTCGCCTGGTCCAGACAACATAAGAAACTTTACGATAAAAATGCTTCCGCCAGAAGCAGTAGAAGACCTCAAGAACATATGCAACGCAATCTTCAAACTTCGCGTCTATCCAAACAGGCGGAAGACGGCAGAAACAATAATGATCCATAAATCAGGAAAGCCGAGAAACAGCGTCGACAGCTACCGACATATCAGCCTGCTGTCAAGCCTTAGCAAAATAGCCGAAAGGACTATTCTAACCAGACTGGACAAGATAATAAAAGACGGAAATATCCTACCGGACGAACAGTTTGGATTCAGGCAGGAACACTCGACGGTTCACCAATTATCGAGAATAACCGAACATATCCTCGAAGGCAACAACAAAGGAAAAACCTCTGGAGCCATATTCCTAGATGTTGCAAAAGCCTTCGACAAAGTCTGGCACACTGGACTGATATACAAATCAGTTCAGCTGGGAATCCCACTGGCCCACGGAAAAATAATTAAATCATACCTGGACAGAAGAAAATTCTAAGTCAAAATTACCGAAAAGACATCCAGCATCAAGGAAATGACAGCAGGCGTGCCTCAAGGATCTTTACTAGGACCGATACTGTATCTCATCTATACCGCTGATATTCCAAAAAAGCAGAATACCAAGATCGCTTTATATGCAGACGACACGGCCATAATCACATAGTCAAGAATATGGACAAAAATCACCAAAAACCTACAATATCATCTCAACGATATAGAAAGTTGGATGAATACATGGAGGATTCAAACAAACGCAAGCAAAAGCCAAGCTATAATATTCAGCAGGAAAAAGAAAGAACCGGAGCAAAAGCTCAAATTAAACGACACTCCGATTCCGTTGGTGAAACAAATGAAATACCTCGGAGTAACCCTGGACAAAACACTTTCATACAATGCACACATTCAAAGCATTGCGACGAAAACCAAACAACTAAAAGGATATCTCTACCCACTCTTAAACAACAGAAGCAAGTTGGATATCAGAAACAAGCTAAACCTATACAAGGCAATCATTCGACCGAATCTAACGTATGCATCGGAAATCTGGCTGAGAGCAAGTCCACGAGAACTGCACACGCTAGAAATAATTGAAAATAAAACGCTAAGCAATGCGTCAACGCGCCTTACTACATGACAAACGAGCAAATCCACAACGATCTGAAGATTCCAACGCTTATGGAACACATCAAAACACTGGCCACAAAAACGTATGCAAAAATGCAGACGCACACAAACACACAGATCTCTGAAATAACAGATTACGAAGATACCATTGAAAGTAGGCACAAAAGGCCCAGACAGATTCTACAAAAGATGAACAGAAACTAAACGATAATCATCGTTGTTAGTCGTACCAATGAAGGTGGATTGAGTAGCTTTCAATTGGTGCGACAACACGCAACCGAGGATCGTTTATCGACGAAGGTGAATTGAGTAGCTTTCGCCCGGTAAAAGATCTCTCGCTAGCGCACCTAACAACACGAGCGCGGTCGACGGCGCGCGCTAAAGAAGGTGGACCGAGTAGCCTTCTTTAGAGCGACTGCTGTCGATCACGGGCGCCTGCCATCGGAGGTGAATTGAGTAGCTTTCGATCGGCGGTCTCCGCAGCTCACAAAATTATCACCACAGTAATGTTCACTAAAAGACGGCGGTCAAAGGAACGAAAGTTTCGGAACCGCGTTAAACTACCAAAGAACCATGATGATTTCCTCTCAGAAGAGTTTCGCCTCCGGTGTGGTGGACATACCGAATTACCGTGCTCTTCTGTCTAACTTTCTTATCCTTTGTAGCAAATTTTCAATTCAGAAGAGTTTCGCCTCTGGTACGGGGACATACTGAGTTACCGTGTTCTGATGTTTTAAAATTGGCCCTTTTTTTCAATTTTCATTTTTCGATCCTTGTATTTTATTTCTTTGTTCCTGAAGAAGCCCCCTACGGTGGTGGGCGAAACGTCGAACACTTTTAGTAGTTCTTTGATAGCGTCCAATCCCGATAGAAGTATATCCCGTACAAAAATGTTTTTGGTTAAATTTTATATAAACGTTTATTAAAACGTTAAAGAAAGTACTGACCATGACAATAATGAGTGGGGTCGGGTACTACTAGTAAAAATTAAATATGGTGGAACTCAAAAGCATGTAGGAACTTTTTTTAAGAGGCCACCTAATGCGGAACCGGTTTGAAAGGAGTATAGTGTATAAACAAATATGAATGTTTTTTTTTTTCATGGAACGGACTGGTCTTTGATTATCTTCAAAAATTAAAATACAAATCTTATCCCCTGAAACCAAGAAAGACTAAAAAACATTACAAAGGTTGCTCTGATGCGTTTCGATGAGTTTATCTCTCTGAAGATGATAGCTTGTCTGTCGAAAGGCGTTAGAGCAATCTTTGTTGTGTTTTTTAATTTTTCTTGGTTTCAGGGAACAAAATTTGTATTTTAATTATGAATGTTATTTATTAAGAAGCAGTAAAATGTTTTCCATTTGTTTTCTATTGTTGAAATGCGTGTCGTCTCGTATCGTACTTTGTAATAAATTCTAACTTCGCATTGTATCTTTAATATTTTAGCGTTTTACAGTTTTAGAAACCTTTAAATTTTCATGAACTCTTTTAACAATTAAAATCAAAAATAGATTGTTGGAAATATTACATTTCTCAAGTACACCCACAATGCAAACTGTAAAAGCAATCGTTAAAACATTATTGTTGAATTAAAGAAGCACGAGACTCTGAACTTGCAAAATATATCTTTAATAATGAATGAAACTTCTTTAAATGTTTTCGCACCAACTGACTTTATGGTAATCATCAGAAAAAATTTTCCTAAACAAGTTGAAATTCAAATTTTGTCCCCTGAAATCAAGAAATATTAAAAAACACAACAAAGGTTGCTCTAACACCTTTCGATAGCCAAGCTATCGTCTTTAGAGAGATACTAAGAAGGTTAATAGGAGGTTATTATCTCTCTGAAGATAATAGCTTGACTATCGAAACGCGTTAGAGCAACCTTTGTTGCAGGGGCGGCCTTTGGGGGTGGCAAGCAGGGCAACCGTCCGGGGCCTCGCTCTTGTAGGAGGCCTCGCGCACTCACGCAATAGCACGAATTCTAATGTTCATTTGAATTTCGAGCCTTAACCGCGCATTATAAAACCGGACTCGCTGCTCCCTTGCGTGGTAGTTATCGCGCTGATATCTGTCTCATTCGCTCCAATGAATGTTCCTTTCCTTCTCTTTCACATTGACGGAATTTCGTACCAGTGCCACAAGTGCTGCCAACTGCAAGGGGCTAAACAAAATCTGATAGTACTCCATTTTCTTCGTGTTTACGATTCGGGGAATTCCCGTGTTTCATTTCAGCTGTCAACTGTCGTCGGATTATGCTTTTATATTAGAACAGTCGTCATCATTTCTAAATCCCTGATCATTTTAAGACATTAATGTACTTTATTTATCATGATTAATAGTTTGTTATCTTTGTGTTTAAAAATTGAAGGACAAAACTTGTCTCCTGAAGCCAAAAAGGATTTTTTTGAAGATACCCAAAGACCAGTCCGTTCCACCCAAAAATCTTTGTGTTTATTAATTTTTCTTAGTTTCCAATAAACAATTTTAAAAGTCCAAATATATTTATTTATGACTTTGCATTTCTAGTCAAGCATCATCATTGAAATTCATAAGCGTAGGCAGGATTTAGTTCAGGGAAGGGCAAGAATATTTTGAAAAATTGATAAAAAGAAACCGGAAAACGTTCCGAGTATATGTATATTTTCATTTAACTACATAAACTGAGTAATCAAATTTTCAAATTAACTTAGAAATTTGGAAATAGAGTCGAACTTTTCGAAAACAGTCAGAAAATTGAATCTAAAATAAAAACCGATCCTTTCGGAAAACTTTAAAAACTCTCCAAATTTCGAAGATTTCAAAAAATAACGATTTTAAAAAATACCGTCGAAATGTCGACAAAAAGGTTGAAATCTCTTAAAGAAAAGTGAGCATTTTCAAACAAAAATTTTAATTTTGAAAGAGACGAGGAAAAACGAATTTTGGAAAAAAGTTGGAATGTTTAGAAATTCGTGTTTAAAATAAAATTCTAACCTTTCAAAAAATCCCAAAAATTGTTGAAAATTCGAAAAAATTATATTTTTAAAGGTGGAATTTTGTGAAAAAAAGATGTAATTTTCAAAAAAAGTTGGAACTCTGAGAAAAATTTTTCACTGTAAACGGAAATTTTCAGAAGCATAAAACATCCCTATTTCTAGTACGAGTCAAAATTTCCAGAATAAGACAACTTTTGAGAAACATGAAATTTTCGGATAATTAAATTTGAAAAAAAATCAGAAAAAAGCGAATATTAAAAAAATGAAAGTTCAATTTTGAGAGAAAAATGCAGAATAAAGTTGTAATTTCCAAAGCGACCAATTTTTTTGAAAAAACCCTATTTTGGGAAAGGATTTTTTAGAAAACCGAAATTGAATAAAAACCTAACCTTTCAGAAGAACTCGAAATTTCTAAATATGCCAAAATATTTCCAAAGATCAAACGTTGTGAAAAAATTTGCAATTTCCAAAAACGCTTTTCTCGAAATGTTTACTTTTTTATTCTAATTTTGACATAATATTTAAATTTCAATAAAGAAATTGAATGTACAAGAAATCTTTTTCTCGAAATTACCCAAAAATATTTGTCGCAACATTTTTAATTTTTGATAATATGTCGATCTAATTTAGAGAAAATGAAAAAAGATGTATTTCGAGAAAACTGAAATTTAAAGGAAAAGCCAATTTCGAGCAAAAAGTTCAGAAAGTTCCAGAAACTAAAACATGGCATTTTGAAATTAAAGTCAATATTTCGAAAATAAGGCGAAATATGAAGATGAAATTTCTAGTCAAATTTAAAAAAACCAAAATTTAAAGAAAAGACAAATATTCAGAAAAGTGGCCTAATTTTGATAGAAAAAATGATTTCCCAAAGAAGAGCCCAAAAAGTGGAATTTTGAGAATAAAGTCGAAATTTCTGAAAAGACAAAATTAAACTAATTTTAAGAGGAATTCAAAATTTTTAGCAAAGTTGAATATCGAATTTTGATATAAAAATATCGAGAAAAAGGCAAATTTTAAGAAACCTGTTAAAAGTTCTGAAAAATCAAATTCGAAATGATCAAAATCTTTAGAAAAACCCGATGTTATTAAAAATAAAGGAATTAAAAAAAACGAAAGCTCTGAAAAGCAGTCGACATTTCTAGAAAAACTACCAAATGAAGCATCAAAGATCGAAATTTTTCAGAAAAAATTCAACCTTAAAGAAAAAGTGCAACTTTGAGAATAGCCGTCCGTTTGTGGAAAAAACGAGTCTTGAAAAAAAAGTCAACATTTTAAGAAAGATACAAATTTCCAGGAAAAATATTCAGTTTTCCAGGAATATAGAGGATGGGATATCAGGATAATTTTAAATTTGCGAAAAAAGGCCGATTTTGAGAAAGATATCAAAGTTTCGATTTTTCTAAATTTGTTTTTTTTTGGAAACTTCGATTTTTTTCCCTTGAAAAACAAAAAAAAGATCAAAATTTTGAGAAAAAAGTCAAAATTTAGTAAACACTCGAAATTCTTCAGAGAGAGTCAAATTTGTCGAAACTTAGGAAAAAGGACAAATTTTGAGAAAAATGTAATTTCTAGATTTTTCTCTTGAGCGCTTGAATCAAAGGCAGACATGCGCCCTGTTCTGCCCTACCCTGATTCAGAAAATGTCCAATATTAAAAAAATCATCGAAATTTTGAGAAACAAGTTGTATTTCCCCATTCCAGGGGAAATTATCTCGGAATATTTGTCTTTTTACAAAATTTCTAAAAAAGTTATTATAAAAATTTCCAGATAAATATTGTTATCAAAAAATCGATCAAGTTTTAAGCAAAAGGGTAAATCTTGATAAAAAAAGTCAAAATTTTCAGAAAATCAAAGTTTAAAGAGAAGTCAAAGTTTCCGGAAAAAACTAATTTTGAGAGATGATAGAATTTCGAAAAATAAAACGATGAATTTTGAGATAAAAATTCGAAATTTTTAGTTAAGTCGGATTCTGATAAAATAAATCGAATTTTAGGAATACATTTGAAATTTCCAAAGAAATTTATGAAAAAAGACGAATTTCGTGAAATAAGTCGAAATTTCGAGAAAATATCAACAGCTTAAAGAAGTACGACTTTTGTCGAATGGAAATTTTTTAGAGAAAGTCTCCTCAGTTCAATATAAATTTTCGTTAACCACACGAGCTCGGAGGGGGGGGGGGGGGGCAAGCGCCATACCCTGTCCTATTCTGACTACGTCTATGTTAAAATTAATTCCACAAAGACGAGAGCCTCTTAAAGATCTACCCGCCCGGAGCCTCGCAATGGCTAAGGCCGCCCCTGCTTTGTTGTTTGGAGGAACCGGCCCGGAGCCTCGCAATGTGCTAAGGCCCTGCTTTGTTGTTTGGAGGAACGGACTGGTCCTTGGTTATCTTCAAAAATTGAAATACATAACTTATTCCCTGAAACCAAAAAAGATTAAAAAAAGATGTATCTCTCTGAAGATGATAGCTTGGCTGTTGAAACGCGTTAGAGCAACCTTTATTGTGTTTTTAATCTTTCTTGGTGTCAGGGGACAAATTCTATATTTCAAAACTTTGTTGTGTTTTTTAATCTTTCTTGGGTTCAGGGAACAAGATTTGTATCTCAATTTTTGAAGATAACCAAGGACCAGTTCCACGAAAATAGTGACCTAAAGAAGTAATTATGTTTCAGGTCCAAGAGAGTTAGAACAAAACGAAAGTTTAAAGAATCTACAAAATGAATTATCGGTTGAGCTTGAAAAAGAGCTATCAAAAGAATCCGAAAAGCCTTCCGTGTGGTCAACAGTAATCCACCAATTCATAGAGAAGCACGAAGGACTTCTGTTGGAGGCGGTCAGGCAAGGATTCGGCGAAGGAGGAAGAGGACAGATCTGGATTTATCCCGGATGCATTCTCTTCGCTATTTCACTATTAACTACATTAGGTTAGTACAAGTAAGCTACAACAGATAGCGCTTTATAGTACAAGCAAGCTACAACAGATAGCGCTTTACGCTAAGTTGCTATCATGGTCACAAGTCGTAGTCGTATCAAGTAAGATTAAAAATCTGAGTCAATTAAGCAACTAAATTGGTCACACTAAACTTCCACTTCTTCTACAAATGTTTTACTTAAAACTTATTTTCTTAAGCTTGACATATTATTTTTGCGATTTAATCCCGAGGTTTAGGAAAAATAGTATATTTTCAAATTAAATGTTGGCTGTAAATATTACAGAAGTTATGCTTTTTTTAAAATTTTAAGTGTAAATTCATAAATTTTTTATACATTACAACTTTTTTCGAAATTTGAATTTTTTTTTAGAAACTTTTAACAGTTTTTTGAAACGTCGACCTCTTTTGTAAAATTCTTTTACTTTATTTTAATTTTCGGTTAAACTTCGACATGTTGACTTTTCCACAGATTTAACCCTTTCGATCAACGTATTATACACATTTCGCCCTTCTTTTCAAAATATTCATTTTAGTTTCAAAATTTCAACTTTTTTTGAAATTCAAGATTCCATTTCTAATTTTCGGTTTATTTAAATGAAGATTTCAACTGAAATTCTCACTTTGGATTTTTTGAGACTTAATATTTGTTTAACATTTTTAAATTATTTAGAAATACATACATATTTAAAAATTGAAATACAGAACTTGTCCCATGAAACCAAGAAAGATTAAAAAACACAACAAAGGTTGCTCTAACGCATTTCTATAGCCAAGCTATCATCTTCAGAGAGATACTGAGCAACCTTTGTTGTGTTTTTTAGTCTTTCTTGGTTTCAAGGGACAAGTTTTGTATTTCAATTTTTGAAGATAACCAAGGACCAGTCCGTTCCACCAAAACATGCATATTTGAAAATTCTAAGCAAATTAGCGATCAATATTAGTCCAACCAATGCAAATTAGGCAAAATTATCTAAACTACAAGCGTTAAATTATCACAATTTGTTAATTAATCATTACACTGATTACGTCGAAAAACGCCTAATTTTCATTACAAACTGCGTTATATTTCTCTTAAAACAACATGAATTCAGTGAAGAGCTGCCATTGATGACAATTTCTTTGCAGGTTTCGGAGCCCCGGTCCCCAGGACACCTCTCGGTAGGACTTCGACGGTAATTTTCGCGGCCATCGGCATACCCTTACATTTCCTTCTAATCTTAAATATGGGCAGCTTGGGAGCTGTCAAATTCCAGAACATCGTATCCAAAAACCTCTCGACACTAACTCCAACTGATATTCAGTCGAAATGGATAAAGCTATTTCCTTTCGTGTCAGTAACTGTGTACTACATTTTAGGCGTCGTATTATTCGGTGTAGTGAGAAGAAGACCTCCTATAAACTGTTTTATGTTTCCTTTGGACTTTACCGCTGCCGGCGGTGTAGCCACTGTCGATGGTTACATTCGAATTTTATATGGATTGTACTTAGAGTTGGCTATGACTTTGGCGGCTCTAATTGTGTCGTTAGTACAAACTACGGCCGCGCGAGGGATAACGGAGTTGGGACTTAGGTTAGGATTGTTAGTCAACCATTGAAAGTCCTTAAATAGAACTTTGTTTTGTATAATATCAAGATTAAGAGTTCCTATATTTCTCTAATAAAGCATTTTAGAGTATGCGCATTAAAACTCCAATTGCAGGAAACGTAATTTACAATTAAGATGTAATACTTTGGCAAACAGGGAGCATAAGTAGCTTTTTGGCAATTAAATTATATTAGATATTTCTAAAAAATAAATCAGTTCCTTTTTACAAATAGAAGTGAGATGCAAGTAAACTAGTCGCTAGAAAACAGCTCCTAATTCTAGGTTATGGTTTTGAGTCTCATTTTAAATAATCAGCAAAATGCATTTAAAAAGATTTAAAAAAATAAATCTTGAATTATCTTAAATTGTTTTTTTTAATAAAATATAATTTACTTCTTTACAAAATGAAATGCTTGTTTGTGAATAAAATTTGATGTTATTAGAATGCTGTCTCTGACAGAATCCCTAAGTCTCCCCATCCATCAATCAATACGGCCCGTTTGCTTTACCCTAATTACAACTTGCACACAATCTTTCGACATAAGAAAGGAATTGGTGCTTTTACCCGAAGTGACCTGTCTTGGCAACGAGAAGAGACGTTAGAATCTGCTAATCATGATGTGATTTGGCTGAAAATCTGCTCCAAAAGCGAAGTATTAGTCGTTTGTACACTTTATCTGTCTCCAGACGATCCCTCATACAGGCAGCTCTTCTCCAGAAACTACTCTTCGCTTATCTCTCCGTAACCTTCGATCACCTACAAGCGAATTATCCAAATGTCTCGGTGACCTCAGCCTGCGCAACATCCCCTGGTTAACGTTTTCTTCCCACACGAAGCGAGAAGGGTGGCAGAAACTGTCGCCTTCACTATTTGACCTCTTCTTTCAAAAATAGTCTTCTATCAAAATTTCGCCACTTTTCTCAATATACAGGGTGTTACAAAAGTCCGGGCCGCTACTTCAGGAGCATATTCTACACATTAAAATATGAAAAATGTTGAAATACATTTTTTTCTTTAAATTGCCTCCTAACGGAGATATGACCATTTAAAGATGGCGCCCCTAAAGTGGTTTTTTTTACTACAAAAAGTTAACGGTTAGTAGCAAAGTCATGAAATTGGGCAAGCAGTTAAAGAATTGGATTAGGCATATTCTCATGTAACATATTTTTTAAATAAGCAGTAAGCGTGGTGTGTAGGGGGTTGCCCGCGATTATTTTTTGCCGTAACTTTTTTGTATTGCAATATTTCGACACAAAAGTGCCATAATCGTAAAAAGCAACATTTTTTATACAAAAAAGGTACTCTTTCTCAAAGTCGCTAAAAGTAACCGTTTCCGAGAAAAAAGCGTTTAAACAAAATTGTTGCATTTATTAGAATTCGTTTTGCAAATTTCTAATTTATCCACTTATACTGCATTGATATAAAAATAGTACAAAATTAAGAAAAAAAAAAATCAAAGCAAGTGTTCGAAATTACTGCCCCCTGCAGCAATACATTGCTCGGCTCGTCTTCTAAGGGAACTCCTTACTCTTTCGCAAATGCCTGGTGTATTGTGAATCTGGTTGAACCCATTTTCAATTCGTTCACGAAGATCATTGATATTGTCAACTGGTGTGGAGTAGACGATCTGCTTTAGATGTCCCCATAAGTAGAAATCGAGTGGGTTGAGGTCAGGAGACCTAGCTGGCCATGGTATCGGACCTCCTCGACCTATCCATCGTTGATGATAGTTGTTATTCAAAAATTCCCTAGCAACTGCACTAAAATGGGCAGGTGCCCCATCGTGCATTATCCACATTCGCTGTCTTGTTATGAGTGGAACATTTTCAAGTAACACGGGTAACTCTGTTTGCAAAAAATGTCTATATGATGCTCCTGTTAACCTATGAGGTAAAAAAAACGGTCCAATTATAGAGTCCCCTATTATTCCTCCCCAAATGTTAAGTGAAAAATGTTGCTGATGTCTCGACTGAATAACTGCATTGGGATTTTCAACTTGCCACTGATGCATGTTGTGAAAGTTAAGTATCCCGTTTCTGGTAAAACCCGCTTCGTCCGTAAATAATATGAGCGATGGAAAGTTCTCATTTTCAGCGATCTTATGCAATAGCCAGTTGCAAAATTCTATTCTTGGAGGATAATCAGCAGCAAGTAACCCTTGCACTCTTTGAAAATGATAGGGGTAAAATTGGTAAAATTTCAAAATTCGCCAGATAGTTACGTGATTTACTCCTTCGGCTAAAGCAAGTTGTCTAGTGCTGACACATGGATCTTCTTCAACTCGCTGAAGCACACGCTCCTCTAAATTAGCAACTTCTGCGTTTGGCCTTCCAACACGTTCGCCTTTGAAAACAAAATTTCCTGTTTCACATAAACGAGCATGAATTTTCTGGAACAATTTTTCTCCTGGTAGGTGTCTATTAGGAAAACGTTCAGCATAAAGCCGTCTTGCTTCAGCACGATTACAATTTGCAAGCCCGTACATTAAATGCATATCGGCCATTTCTTGATTTGAATAGTCCATTTTATCAAAATAATGAAAAGTTAAAAAACTACTACACTTACTATTGACAACAAAAACTGCTAAAGTTTACAGCTTACGACCAAATTTTATCAGTGACACAACGTCAATCTCTGGCAGATATTGTCAAGTACAATTGTTTTCTTTACGATCAGTTTGCATGACCAACTTATTTTTTCTTATACAAATTAGTTAGAATTTCGAAGACGGGATAGGATTATTTAAACGCCTTTTTCTCGGAAACGGTTACTTTTAGCGACTTTGAGAAAGAGTACCTTTTTTGTATAAAAAATGTTGCTTTTTACGATTATGGCACTTTTGTGTCGAAATATTGCGATACAAAAAAGTTACGGCAAAAAATAATCGCGGGCAACCCCCTACACACCACGCTACTGCTTATTTAAAAAATATGTTACATGAGAATATGCCTAATCCAATTCTTTAACTGCTTGCCCAATTTCATGACTTTGCTACTAACCGTTAACTTTTTGTAGTAAAAAAACCACTTTAGGGGCGCCATCTTTAAATGGTCATATCTCCGTTAGGAGGCAATTTAAAGAAAAAAATGTATTTCAACATTTTTCATATTTTAATGTGTAGAATATGCTCCTGAAGTAGCGGCCCGGACTTTTGTAACACCCTGTATGTCTTTTTTTTCGACTTTGTTAAATTTGACTCCGGTTTCGACTTGTATCTCAAATTTCGTCTCATCGAAATTTCGACTTTTATCTCAAAATACGATGTTTTAATTTCTGAAAATGTCGAGTTTTGTTGGCAATTAGCTTTTCCTTGGAACTTTCGGTTTTCTTGAAATTCATCCGTTTTCTCTAAATTAAATCGGGATGTTATCAAAAAGGTAAAAATGTTGCGATCAACGATATTTTTGAGATGTTTTGAGAAACAAAATTCTCGTAAATTCGAATCGATATTGTAACAAAATCTAATTATTATAAAATCTAATATTATTATAAAATTTAGTTAGGAATTGTCTAGAAAATTTGATAAGGGGAAGCGGCCGTGATAATGAATCAAACGGCAGATAAGCGCCCAAAAATTTCCGCAAACGATAAGTCTTTTTATCTGCTCGTTTCTTCTAGAACGCGAAACGGGATCTATAAATAAGCGGTCGACTTTCCCTCAGTTAATCCGTCAAGTAGTTGGTTCACTAAACAGTATAGTTAGAAGTCAATGAATAAGTTAGTTAAACAGTGAAATACAATTGTTGTGTTCCGGAATCAGTTGGAAATAAAGTGGTTATAATTCACGGCGTATTAATCATTCGAACCGATAACGCGCAACAATATTATGTCAAAATTGAAATAAAGAAGTAAAAATTTCGAAAAAATTGTAGAAATTGGGATTTTTTCCCTAAAAATTCGCGACTTTTTTGAAAAGTGCGACTTTTTTGAAAATTGCGACTTTTTTAACAAAATTCGTTCTTTGTATTTTCAACATTTTTCGAAAGGTTAGGTGTTTCTTTTGAATTTAATTTTCTAACATTCCCGAATTTGTCCCAAAATTGGGTTTTTTCTCGAACTCTGTCTCAAAATAATTGACATTTGCAACCCTTCTTCATGGAATTCTGTCCCTCTCAGAAGTATTCCTAAAAATCTTACTTTTTTCTCTCAAAATTGAATTTCCATTTAGAAATTTTGAGTTTTATTTCAGAAACTTCGATCTTTCTCTCTGCATATCGACGATTTTTTTCAAAAATTGTTATTTTTTTTCGAAATCTGTTTTTTAATATTCGGCTTTTTTCGAAAACTTTTTTTTTTAATTTTAATCACGAGATAACGAATTTTTTCATCGACTTACAGGTTATTGGGGAATTGAAAGTGTACACCCGTAATTTCAAGAAAAATTCGAACTTTACAAAAGAAAACAAAGATTCGTATAAAAAAAGTCTTAAAATTCTACACTCAAACTCGAAATTTGGGGAGAATTTTAATTAATGTCAAAATTTGAGAAAAAAATTCGATATTTATGAAAATAATTGTCTAATTCTGTAAATTTAAATTGTTTTGTTGGTAAAAAGTACAAGAATTGAAAGTGTAATTTTGGAACTACAGAAAAAAGCCCAAATTTTATTAAAGTGTCTAATACTTTTAAGATAAAGGTCTACATTTTAAAGAACTATTCGAAATTTAGTACAAAATCCCCTTGAGGGTTTACACTTAAGAATTTCAATTAAATTTCCAGTAATTAAACAGTGCGAACATGCTAACAGTTGAAAATATATACAATCACAACCAGATCTATATTTTATAGGGCAGCAGTCCCCGAAAAAAAAAAGAAATTTTGAGAATTTTTCTGTCATTGCCAAATTTTCCAGTTTTTAAATATCAAGATTTCTTTTTTCAAAATTTCGGATAAAAAATGCTTAAAAATTGCTCAACATTCTCTTTTTAATCGAAAAATCTTGGCTTTTGGATTTTTCATCAAAAATTCAAAAAGGAAATCAAAATTTGGGGAATAAGAGCACAATTTCTAGAGCTTTATAATTATAAACTTTTTTATTTTCGTTCAACTCTAAATTTCATGATTGTTTTTTGAATTTGATCAAAATTGCAGATTTAAACTTGAACTTTGGAAAATCTGATTGTTTTTTTTTCCTACAAATTTATTGTTTTTTTCCTGAAATTTTGATTCAATTTCAATCTTTCAAATCGGAATTAAAAATGTGGACATTTCTTTTTTCTGGAGATTTCGACTTTTTTTTCAAAATTTCAAATTTAATCTCAAAATTCCAAATTTAATCTCAAAATTTCGACTTTTGTCTAGAAATGTCGACTTTTTTCTTAAAATTCTAAAATTAAAGTCAAAATTTCGACTTTTTTTTACAAGATTTCCACTTTAATCCTTAAACTTCGACTTTAATCTAGAAATTTCGACTTTTTTCTCGAAATTTCGACTTTAATCTCATAATTTCGTCTTTTCTCTCGAAATTTTGACTTGTTCCTCGAAATTTCGAGATTAAAGTCCAAATTTCGGGATAAATGTAGAAATTTTCAGAAAAAAACAAAATTTTGGACAAAAAGTCGAAATTTCGCGTTTAAAGTCGAAATTTCGAGTTTAAAGTCGAAATTTTGAGGAATAAGTCGTAATTTCGAGTTTAATCTTGAAATTACCATTTATTTCTCCAAATTTCGACTTTAAACTCGAAATTTCGACTTTTTGTCCAAAAATATGACTTTTGTCTTAAAATTCTGAGGTTAAAGTCGAAATTTCGACTTTTTTCCAAGATTTCGATTTTAATCTTGAAATTTCGACTTTAATCTAGAAATTTCGACTTTTTTCTCTCGAAATTTCGACTTATTTCCACTTTAATCTCATAATTTCGTCTTTTCTCTCGAAATTTTGACTTTTTCCTCGAAATTTCGAAATTAAAGTCAAAATTTCGAGATTAATGTAGAAATTTTCATAAAAAAAACCAAAATTTTGGACAAGTCGATGTTTCGAATTTAAAGTCGAAATTTCGAGGAATAAGTGGTAATTTCGACTTTAATCTTGAAATTACGACTTATTTCTCCAAATTTTGATATTAAACTCGAAATTTCGACTTTTTCCCAAGATTTCGATTTTCAATCTTCAAAATTCAACTTTAATCTAGAAATTTCGACTTTTTTCTCTCGAAATTTCGACTTATTTCCACTTTAATCTCATAATTTCGTCTCTTCTCTCGAAATTTTGACTTTTTCCTCGAAATTTCGAAATTAAAGTCGAAATTTCGAGATTAATGTAGAAATTTTCATAAAAAAAAACCAAAATTTTGGACAAGTCGATGTTTCGAATTTAAAGTCGAAATTTAGAGGAATAAGTAAGTAAGTAAGTAAATATTTTATTTAGAAAATAATCTAATACAATACTCATGAATTTAATTAAATAAACAATAATTAGTAAATTGTACATACATAACAATAAAATTTAAAAGACACATTAAAACTTAATATCTAAATTACAAATAATTTATTTAAAAGCATGATTAAAACGACTTGAAGACATTATAGGATGCTAGGGTAAAATATGCTCTAAGTCTGTCTAACAAGGTCTCTCATATTTTTTCCAAATACTTTAATGCTATTAGTATCTTTAAGATTTTGAGGAAGAAGATTGTACTGATTGATACCTTTATAAAACAAGCTATTCATTGTGGCATTCTTTAGAGTTGGTGGAATATAAAAGTTAAGGGCCGACCTAGTTGGATAGAGGTGTCTTTCATTTACTACAGTTAACTGATTTTTTAAATATTCCGGTAATGCATCGTTTTTCATTTTATGAATAAATATCATTGTTTGGACAAAATAATACTTTTCAATCTTAATCCAGTTCAACAAATTTAGCATAGTCTGAATACTAGTGTATCTATTGCATTTTAATATTATTCTCATTGCTTTATTTTGTAACTTGTGTAATCTATCAAAATTTGTGCAAGTAACATATAATACAGAGCAGCAATAAGTAAAGTGAGGCAATATCAAAGTATTGTAAACCATTAATCTAGTCGAAGTTGTTAGATAGGGAGCTACTCGGCCTAGAAATCCAATTTTTTTGCCAATTTTCTTTGAAATATAATCTATATGACTTGTAAACTTTAGTTCTCTGTCAATTGTAAAACCTAGATATTTTATTTGGTCTACCTGCTCTACATTTTGATCATTTATTTCAATTTTTAAATTTAATTCGTTAAATATATTATACCAGTAATTGTTACTTATGAACATCCATTTAGATTTCAGTTCGTTTACTTTTAGTTTGTTACATTTAAATTTATTTGTAAACATTTTAAGTTCCTCATTCATAGTAGATATTAATTCATTAAAATCATCATGCGCATAATATATTAGGGTATCATCTGCAAAGAGATGAATTCTACATTTCTTTAGAACATTTCCTATATCATTCATATATAATATAAATAATAGCGGCCCTAATACACTTCCTTGAGGAACTCCAAAGTTATTTGTTTCCAATGAAGATTTAGTATTTCCTATTTTGGTACATTGATAGCGATTAGACAGGTAACTCTTAAACCATTTTAACACATTTTCTTTGAATCCATATTTTTTAAGTTTCAGTAACAAAATATCTCGATCTATAGTTTCAAATGCTCTTTTTAGATCAATAAAAACTGCACATACTCCAAAGCGTTTTTTATCAATTTTATATTTCCATTCTGAAATAACATACTGAAGAGCAGTTTCGCATGAATGATTACCTCTAAATCCCGATTGGTAGGTACATAAAACGTTGTTAATGTTTATATACTTCATAACTTGATTAAAGACTACCTGTTCTAGGATTTTCTCGCAAAAGGGCAGCATATTTATGGGCCGCAGCTCTTCAGCCCGATTTGTATTTACAACTTTAGGTATAGGTCTTATAGTTGATATTTTGAAACATTCTGGCACAATTCCCATCTCTAAGCTTAGGTTTATCAAATTTACAAAAGGATATCCGAGGACGTGAAACAAATTTTTTACAATAGGTAAACTTATTTCGTCAGTACTGAAATTTTTAACTTGGCTACTTATAAGTTTATATAAGTCTTGCAACGATATTTTAGCAAAAGTTGACATTGTACACTCATATTGCGATATAGTATTCAATATATTGTTTCTATCTACGTTATTAGAATCAATGCTTGTAATTATAGCCTTAATACTGCCTATATAGTATTTATTTAATACATCTGGTATTTCATCATTATTGTTGTATAATGTTCCGTTACAACTTACCCCATTTTGGAAACTGTTAATCGTTTGATTTTTATTACCAACCATCTCCTTTAAGTGCTTCCACATTTGCTTACTGTTTTTCTTATTGTCATCGATCATTTTCTTGTAAAAATTACACTTTGCATTTCGTATCACTTTGACAAGATTATTTCTACATACTTTATAATTATCCCAATCGCTTTCCTCTCTAGTAAAATAATATTTTTTATATGCCTTGTTTTTATTTACTACAGTTTCTTTACATTTTTTATCAAACCATGAATTTTGCTTAGATTTAACTTTAATTTCCTTTATTGGAGCCACTTTATCTAATGAAAAAATGATATTTTCTATAAAAACTTCACTAACTAAATTAACATTTGTGCTACTATATTCCCATTCTTTTTTAATCAACAGTTCTGTCATTTCATCAAAATTTATTTTACCCCTACTGAGCATAGTTACACATTTATTTACATGTTCATTTTGCTTTAATTTAACTTGAATTATGGAATGGTCCGTAATAATATAGTCCTGTTCTACATATACATTTAATGTGTAATCATTACTTATTACTAAATCTATTAACGTTTTACTAATATTCGTAGTTCTCGTGAATTCTTTGACGAACTGTTTTAACCCTCTATTTTGCATATTGGATTTAAGGTTCTTTTTAACAGAATTATTTGAACACCAATTTATATTAAAATCTCCAACGATAATTATATTACTGCTTTTATTACTATCCAAGTAAGAGTCTAACCACTCATAAAATTTATCTAAGAATATATTTGGGTTACAGCTTGGAGATCGATAGATTGTAACTATACAGTAAGGAACGTTATTTACATAGACTTTAACAGCTAGTAGCCAGAGTTTCATATCAATTATATATGTTTTGACGTTACTAAATTTTATGTTGTTTTTTATATATATTACCACCCCTCCAGTATGTCGACTACTTGAGTTACAGCGAAGTAAAGTATAGTATTTTATGTTTAGTTCACTATCACATATATTTTCTGTTATACATGTTTCGGTTAGGCATAGTAAATTTGGCTGATAATTATTTACATAATTTAGAATTTCATCTCTATTTTTATAAAAACTCTGAGCATTGAAGAAGTCGTAACTTTAATCTTGAAATTACGACTTATTTCTCCAAATTTCGACTTTAAACTCGAAATTTGGACTTTTTGACCGAAAATTTGACTTTTTTCTTAAAATTCTGAGGTCAAAGTCGAAATTTCGACTTTTTTTCCAAGATTTCGATTTTTAATCTTGAAATTTCGACTTTAATCTAGAAATTTCGACTAATTTCGACTTTAATCTCATAATTTCGTCTTTACTCTCGAAATTTTGACTTTTTCCTCGAAATTTCGAAATTAAAGTAGAAATTTCGAGATTAATGTAGAAATTTTCAGAAAAAAAAAATCAAACTTTTGAAGAAAAACTCGAATCTTCGCTTTTAAAGTCGAAATTTTGGGATTTAAAAAGGTAAATTACTAAACGCATCCTTTTGTCAACTATTAATATTATTGGGAAAGAAAAGTGGCGGGAGGCAACTGCCGTCTTCCTAACTTAACCATAAAGTATAGAAATTTCAACTTTAATCTCGAAATTTCTAGAAATAAGTCGAAATTTCGAGAAAAATTTGGAAATTAAAGTTGAAGTTTCGAAATAAAGCCGAAATTTTGAAAAAAAAGTCCAAATTTCCAGAAACAAAGTCCAAATTGCGTATTTAAAATCGACATTCGAAATTTCGATATTTAAATCGAAATTTCGATTTTAATCTCAGAATTTAAAAAAAAAGTCGAAATTTTACAAAAATGTCTAAATTTGGAGAAAAAAGTCGAAATTTGGAGAAATAAGTCGAAGTTTCGAAGTTAAAGCCGAAATTTTGAGAAAAAAGATCAAATTTCGAGAAAAGAAGACGAAATTTCAAGTTAATCTCAGAATTTTAAGGATAGAATCAAAATTTCGAGAAAAAAATGTCGAAATTTCGAGATTAAAGTCGAAGTTTCGAGTTTAAAGTCGAAATTTTGAGAAAAAAATCGAAATTTCGAGGTTAAAGACGAAGTTTGAAAATTAAAGTCGAAATTTCGATAAAAAGGTTGAAATCTTGAGAAAAAAGTTGAAATCTCTAGAAAAAATCAAAATTTCGAGAAAAAGAGTCGAAATGTCGAGATTAAAGTCGAAGTTTCGAATTTAAAGTCGAAATTTTGAGAAAAAAATCGAAATTTCGAGGTTAAAAAAGAAGTTTGAAATTTAAAGTCGAAATTTCGAAAAAAAGATTGAAATCTCGAAAAAAAAGTTGAAATCTCTAGAAAAAATCAAAATTTCGAGAAAAAAGTCGGAATTTCGAGCTTAAATCGAAATTTCGAGAACAAAATTGGAATTTTGAGATTAAAATCAAAATTTCGAGAAAAAAAGTCGAAATTTCGAGATTAAAGTCGAAGTTTCGAGTTTAAAGTCGAAATTTTAAGAAAAAAATCGAAATTTCGAGTTTAAAGAAGAACTTTGAAAATTAAAGTCGAAATTTCGAGAAAAAGGTTGAAATCTCGAGAAAAAATCAAAATTTCGAGAAAAAAGTCGAAATTTCGAGTTTAAATCGAAATTTAGAGTCGAAATTTTGACTAATTTCAAAATTTTTGAATTTTTTTTAAATTGATGTCTTTTCTATGTTTTCGGATTACGAAAACTATTTCAAAAGATTTTTGATGGCTAAAAAACTCATCGTATTCCTAAATAGTTTTTAATGACAAAAACAAAACGTCATTAAAATTATTGCCTTTTCTAGTGTCTTAACGTGATATAATTGCGAAACAAGACCATCAGCAGTAAATAAAATGTAAATTTAAGCTTTAAAATAAACATTTTAAACAATGTGCAATATTAACAATGTTGAACTATAAATTTACATTGCAAAAATAATCAGCGCGTGCCCTCCGACCGGCTCTTAGGCATAATAAATTTGAATACCCTGGTATACAGAGTATAGCTTGTACTGGTCGATTAGCTTAGAAGCACAGGCCCCAATAAAAAAAGAAGAAGAGATTGTATTGACATATGACGTCTGACGTAGGAATGCGCATCGATTAGTTAAACATCGATGTTGTATTAACGATGATAACATAAAAACAATCGAGGTTAACTTTATATCGGAAAGAAAACATCGATTTCTATTCATGTTTTATTGGCTTTTTCTTCACCAGTTATTCATCTCAGAATTTTTAATTTTCTTTCTTCTGATAAGGATTGGCTATCTGTTATAAATTGCCCCAAACAGCGATTGCGTTGGATGGATGTTTATATAATATCGATACTGGGGATGTCGACCTGAGATTGATTATTCGAAAAATCGATTTTTTCAAGTCTCAAGATCGATTTTTTTAGATCGATCTCAAATACAAGATCGATCTAATAAACGATTCCAAAATCCTAAGAATCGGATCGATTTACCTTACATGCAGGTCACTGTAAATTTAATGACAAACATTTTTTATGTAAGTGGATTTATGTCGTTATGTTATTATTCACTTCCATCTACTAGCTACGTTAATAAGCCAATAGATTGCAGCAATAACATTTTTTTTCACTCGTTACCTCGTTGACTGAATAGGTAACATAACTGTGGCGCCATCATTGTTTGTTCCACTAGACTGTTATTCTGTCAGTTTTCAGTGTGTTTGGTCCTGGTTTGTGGTTTGATCACTGACATTTTATTTCTTCGATTGTTAAATGAACGTATTTATTTTGTCCATTTATTTTAAAATTACACTGAAAATCCATAAAAGACACAAAATCACAATCGTAAACACTAACCTCACTTAGTCAACTTGCAGCACAAAACATATATATTAAGAAGGATAGGTAGCATTTAAAGCGAGAACAACAAACCGACAGATTCGTCTGGCAGGCGGCGCCAGATTCAAATTTAATTTTCAATTAGTAAATTTCTTATTATAGTTTAAAATATCTGATAAATTTTATTTTTGCATGATAAATATTACAAAACTGCGTTTAAATGTTATTTAAAATGCAAAAATAAAACATCAGATATTTTAACTACAATGGGCAAGTTCGGTTTTATGTAACATAAATTACATGATAAAAGGTATAATACAAAAATGAGGTAGAAAAATGTTTTATTAGTTCACATTTACAAATAAAACAAAAATTTATCTATTTTTTAACAAAAATATAATACTTTTAATTTAGTTAGTATACTAACTAAGATCTATCTTTATAAATTCATATCTATTAAATAAAACCAAGGCTTCTAATCACTAGAAAGTTTCTTCTTTTGGGTTGTAGTTTGTAGTACTCCCAAGAATAAAGCATGAAAAAGTAAAACCAAAACAATTAGAAAGTTTGGCACGAGAAAATTATTTAGTTTGCAAGACTACTTCTACAAATATTATGCCAGTAACGCAAACAAAATTAGGTTGAAATTTTTATAGGATTAATTCCAAAACCAAACAATAGACACTTTAACCATTAACTGCTAAGTCAAGTAAATATAAAGAATGTCTAGTGAATATTACAAAATTACATGTGTCTGGAAAACCAGATTAAATTATTACCGAATAAATATTTACTACAAAAACTACTTACCGCCAAATATTGTTTACATCAAATGAAAACCGCCATTACATCCTTCTTCGTATATAGCTCAAACAAACAAATGGCTCAATGTTGCCAAAAGACCGAAAAATAAATCGCTCACATCACCTCCTATTTTCTTGCCAAATTTATCCAAGATGTTGAAAATCTTCCAAGTGCCAGATCTACACGGGTACATGACAACATTGTATAATTCAAATGTCAATTGTCAGGTCAGTTCAGGTAACCAACACAAAATATTTGTAGCTAACCAACATTGAATATAAAAAAACACTTAATCTGAGCAAGAACAGCGCCACCACCCTGTCTGGTGAACTAAAGTTCCTGTTTCCCCCCCGCTCCTGCTGCCTGCACCCCCATGACTTGCAGTTATGTACAAAAACACATACAAAGCATAGACTATAATAAATTGACCCCTCTGCCAATTTCCTTTTTTGAATGCTTTGTCAGAACATTTTAACTGCATACAAATTTTAACCTTTGTATCACTTAAAGTTTATATTTTTGATATAGGAGATATGACGCCAAATCATCATTATCCATTCAATTTTTCTTTTATTAGAAATGTTTATAAATTTCACCAACCATATCTAATTTTTGGTCTCCTATTTTTCATTATTCCTATTCTATGTAAAATAAACTAACCTCTTAATTTTTAAACTGTCATGAAGTGACGTTTTCAATAAATTTAAATATCACGTAGTCGCATTTCAAAAATTGTTTAGAAACAACAAACCATAAAAATTTAAATATTTCCAAACTGGGCCGAAGAAATGTTAAATAAATTGAAAAAAACAAGGCGATTAATGAGAAATCGATTTTTCAGCACCTAGTTTAATCGGGAAACGATTCTTTTGCGTACGATTTGAATCGATCTAAAAATCGATTATTTTAAAAAGAAATCGACATCCCTCCCTAATCGATTACTGCATACGCATGCTTACCAATCTAAGGATAATAAACCTAAAATTCATACAAAATAGTGATTAACAAACTATTTCTGCTAATTAGGCCCACAATGGGTTATTGTGTCAGTGACTAGGAGGCAGGTAAGCTATTAATTTAATAATATTACATAATTAAAAGGTATGGAATACTTGATGCGAATGGTAATGCTACTAACTAGTAGATGGCGCTCACAAATTATATTAATAATATTAACATAAGCAAATCAATTGATTCTCAGTTTAAATAACAAGGCACAGGTAAAAATTCCCAGTAAATTAAAGAAACCATTTTTTTAGAATAAATCGTTCATTTTTGTAATATTGCTATCAAAAATAGAAACAACATAAAAATCGATTAGATCAACATCGATATCGAAAACGAAACATCGATGTCAAAACATTGATGTTTTCAAAACATCGACATTCGATGCGCATCCCTTGTTTGACGTGACAGTTTCCTCAAAGTTTTCTAACCTAAGAAAACGAAGAAACTTTATTTTCATTTAAATTAAGATAATATACAACAATCTATAAAATATATACAATTATACTCTAATAACAGTATCCGTTTACAATGGCGTAAGTATCGATGTTAATGTTTGCAAAAGCTTGTCATAAACTAAAATAAATATTAAAAGTTTCCATATGTTTTTAGATCCAAAGTTACATTTAAAATCACATTAACGTCGGATCCAAAACTTCCATTCAAAGTGTAAGTGTGTATTTATCCTTTAAATTGGTAGATGCTGTCATTGAAACTTGTCTTAAAGTTTATTAGTTTGAGTTGTTGGTATCCGAATTGTTTTTTAAAACCAATTTGGCTTCCTGAATTGTTTCCTCTATTGACAGATAAGGATATAATATTTTTCTCTTTTGACAGATAAGGATAAATCTCTGGACAAGAATGACAGCAACTATCAGGAAAAAGAAATGAACTCTTCGACAAATGTCAAACAAACAGTATCATGCGCTCAACTTTTCATTAATATAATCGAGGACTCTCGTTGGGTGAATTCGATAACAGTTGAAGATATCAAAAGTGCCTTTAAGCTCGCTCATTTTATCGAGCAGAGTGTGGAAGACTTTATCGAAAAAGGATTATTCGTTCGGTGGTTGTCGCTTGTAAATAAGTTAACCGATTATGAGACTGATTTTTTTAAATTTGCCTGTGACACGTTATTAATAAAAGTTTTGTGTGAGATATCTGCTAAATCGTATGTAATTGATTCTTCGATCAGAATTTACTGTGCGCTTTTATCGAAAGATCGACTGCAAAGCTGCCTTGAAAAAACAATTTTGAATGTTACATCCTGTAAAGCGATATTGAATTTTGCTGTTGTCAATCGACTAGAATTACCTTTAGATGAAATAAATTCGCAGTTAATAATGCAGAAATTGGCCAAATATAACGATAAAGCTTTAAGGGATGAAATATCGAATATTACTGTGGATTTTAGAATAGAAAGTTATTTACCGGTACTGCTTGAAATATTGATATTTGATTTTTGTACGGATAAGGAAATATATGTTCAAAGTGTCATATTGGAATATTTGGTGAATCGAATAGGAGATAGAAGTGTTATGGCTAAAACTTTTCTCGTAAACCTTCTTAATATGAAATATTCTGTGTTAATCAAAGTTTGTAGAAAATATGAACAGTTTTTATCTGCTTTTGTAAATTTTTTAATATACCTGGGAAGCATGATGGAAAAAAAGATGGACAATAATACCTCGTATTGGGCAAGCGACCCAAATATCACCCCTTTTTCTGAAATTAGTTTCGCAGATCTAACATCGAATATAAAAAAATTATCATCAGACTCAAATATTAAAAACTACATTATTATGAAAATTAATGAAACTAAAAGTATTACGGATTTACCCTTGTGGGATGAGATAGAAAATATGTTACAAGTCTCGTGATGTGGAAAAATTGTATAATAAAATGTTTAACAGATAAATGCTTTTGTTTTGTTTTTACATTATATTGATTCATTATAGGCTAAGTGTTCCAGAGGGAACTCCCTTTACGGCTGTTTTAAAATTTGCCGCTGAGGAATTTAAGGTGCCCCCGGCGACCTCCGCCATCATCACGGATGATGGTGTAGGTATAAATCCTCAACAGACCGCAGGTATTCGATAATATTTGTTGTTATTCAATTATAAAAACTTGTGATTTCAGGCAATGTGTTTCTCAAACATGGATCGGAACTGAGACTGATACCGAGAGATAGAGTGGGAAATAATTTATGAACCAAATAGAGTAATTACAACTTGTATTATAGAAAATTATTTTTACTTTGATTAGGCTCTGTTTTGTAAAGGAAAAATGAAATTTTGAATACAATTTTGTTGGAAATTAAGAGTTTTGATAAAAAATAGGATTTTAATTTTCAATTGATTACTCGATACAAAATGTTTATGTATTTTATCTCAAAGAGAAATCTACGAAATAAAGTGTCTAATGTAAACATATTAATTTATGTAGAAATATCTAGTTTTAACATGAAATCTTGTGAAAAGATTCCTAGTTTCAATTACAAATTTTGGGGAAAAGTGGAACGTTTGAGATTAATGTCAAAATATTTGGAAATCTAATCAAGCTTTCTAAAAAAAAAACCTAAATTTATGTATACTAAATATATTTTTAAAATTAGAAATTTATTTACACATTTTCGACTTTATTTTGGGAATTTTCATGTTAAACCAAAATATTCTAATTTTTTCTCAGGGCTTTGATCCACTGTTACTTTTCGATTCGATTGCAGGTGACCCTTTTTTTAATTTTCTAAGGGTTTTTATTTCAATTAAAAATTGATTTTCTAGCACAATTTGGGAAATGTTGTCTTTTAATATTACAACATTCTGTTCTTGCTTAAAATGACATGGACTTTGTACTACATATGTATTCAATTCTCTGTATCCAAATAATCATTTGATTCGTAAAAGTATTCGAAATCAAACTATTCGATTCTGAAAATTGTTATTCCATCGTTAATATGGTTCAACATAATCCACTTTTCAAATATGTAGACCATTCATGTCTGAATGCATCATCACTAGTAAATCGTTTTCCCTTATTCAAATAATCTATTAAAGCCATTGATTGGCATTTCCCATATCTCCAAAATCGTATCCAATAATTATCTTCATTTTGAAACTGTTTTGGCATGGGACAGTTATACACTGGCTTCACTGTGCGCTGTAATTTAAGCGGCTGATGCAAATGTTGACATATTACACATTCAAACTCGTGAAACATATTTTCATAAATCTTCTCCCCAAATTCATCGAAGTATTCTTGTAATTTTAAATTACTTATTTTTTTCTCAAGTTTATGATCTAGGAAGCTGTTGTATAGTATATCACTTTGATCGACCTTTAATATGTAATCGGCTAAAGCTTTGGGACTGGAGAAATCCTTCGCTAAAATAGCTGAGTTGTTATTTGGTAACCAATCCTAAAACAATTGTATTAAGTGGATAATTATCTTAAGTGGAATTTAAATACTTGAACTGATGGAGATCCATAATAAATAGGTATCGAACCTACTATTAATGCTCGCCATAGCTTTTCTGTTATGTAATCGTCGCAAATAGCATTCTCAAATGCTATAACAAATTTATATTTACCAATAAAGTCCAATATTTCTGGGTTGTAAAAGTCCAAAGGATCAATACTCTGCAACCTAATAATAATGTTTAATGACGAAGGAAAATGTATTTGTCGTAAACCTTGTCGGAAGATCCTTGTTTTTGAGACAGGAGCCGTAAGAGTCTACTTTTACATATTTCATCAACTCCCTTACATAGTGGTCTCTCCCTATTGGCGTATCACAGTCGGATTGCAAATATAATATGGCTGAAATATTATCAAAGCGATTCTTTTCTTCGACACTAACAAAATGGGTCAATTCTAAAACGCAATAAAAACAAACATAATAGAATTAAGTTTTCTTTATTACAATATTAATTGTGCTTATTCAGGCTCCTAGACCCAGACGTTTAGATTGTGTGTTGTCTGTCAGTTTAATAAATCTCTAAGCTCTGTGACAGTCAGTGCTTAGGGATTTATTAAATCTCTACGCACTGACTGTCACAGACAACGTACAATCTAAACGGCTGGGTTTAGGGGCATGAAAATTTCACGTAAGCTTTCCCCCTAATACGCAGGTGAGCACTAAGGTAAGATTTTTCAAAATTATCCTCTAAGATAGTAAACATGGGCATTAACAATTTTTATGTAACGAATAATCCACACGAGTTGCCTATAAACGTTAAGAGTTGACAACATTGTTTCCACACAAATTTATCCTAATATTTGCAAATGATCAATACATTTTTTTACGAATTCTTTTCTTTTAGTTTCTAAAAATTTAAGTTTTAAACTCGAAATGTTGGCTTTATTTTGACACGTTGTTTAAGTTGAAATGTGGGGCAACATTTTCGATTTAAACATGTTGAGGTTTCTTCTCGAAATTTTCAGTTTATACAATCGACCTTTTCCGCATATAATCAAAGAATTTCGCTTTGTCGCTTTGTGCTCTTCTTTCGAAATTCCTATTTATATTTGAAACTCGAAAATTCTTTTAATTTCGACTTTTTTTTTGAAACTTTTCATTTGAAACTGGAAAAAAACTTCTTTTTTAAAACGCCATCTTTAAATTTTGGTGGAACGGACTGGTCCTTGGTTATCTTCAAAAATTGAAATACAGAATTTGTCCCTTGAAACCAAGAAAGATTAAAAAACACAACAAATGTTACTGGCTAACGCGTTTCGACAGCCAAGCTGTCATCTTCATCTTTCTTGGTTTCAGGGGACAAGTTCTGTATTTCAAGCCATTTTTAAAATCAAAATTTTATCTCGAATTCGTTTTGTACAATTCGTTTAAAATTCTCAATTTAGAAAGTTATATTCGTCAAGTAAATTAAACATTTCGGCAACAGGCGCATTTTGGGAAAAATCCTCTGTTGTGTTTTTTAATCTTTCTTGGTTTCAGGGGACACGATTTGTATTTCAATTTTTGAAGATAACCAAAGAACAGTCCGTTTCACTAAAAAAAAAATCCAAGTTACAAAAATTTTTAAGTTTCGAAAATAAAAAATGTTGGAAAATACAGTTGAAATTTTCAGAGACAATCAAGATTTCTAAAAGACAAAATTTTGGAAAATAGTCAAAATTTTCAAAGCAAAGTCGAAACTTTGAAAGAAAATTTTGAAAAATTGACATTTTCAAACAAATCGAGAATTTAAAAATAATAGCGAGATTTTCGAAATAAGTCGAGATTTTTAAAAATTGCGAAAAGTAGAGTGACAGATCGAAAATAGTTAATTTTTTAAATCAAAGTCGATTTCAAAATAGAAATGGAAAAATGTTCAGTCAAATTTTCAAAATCAAGTCAAAATTTCGAGAACAAGTAAAATTTTGGTCCAATAAGAAAAGATCGACTTTGGTAAAAAAAACGGATCGAAATTTGCATCAAAATTTTAGAAATAAGTCGAAATTTTCAATAAAAATGGGGATTTTCAGAAAGGTGACTCAAAAATCTTTTCTCTCTTTTCACGTAGACGAAGAAACGGGTATCAGCTAGGACCTAGCTGCTAGGTTTATGTAATTTAATTTGCGGTACTCCTGTAAGTTTCGTTAAAAAGTATTTTTAAGTGGCGTATAGTCGGAGAAATTCGAGATACTTACCAGTAATTACGTCCAAATTCTTTAAATATTGTAGAGTTAGAGGCAGATTAGAATATCTACTAAACGTGGCTGTCAAATTAAACAAATTTTGAATTTCCTCGTAGAGGAATAAAGGTGAATTTCTTGGGGATTCTTCGTGAATTAGAGCCCAGATTTCATTGAATCTTCTTTCCGGAAGATCGTGGGGTGAAAAGTGACTTCCATAAAAAATAAACGCCTACAATTGTTTCATTATTAAATATTCTGTGCAATTTTATAAAAAATATACGTCTGCTTTCGTCAAACTTCGACTTTTGGTTAAGTTACACATGACACTGGGGCACTTTAAAAGCATGTTGTCGCGTGTCATTAGCTCTGGCGTCCACCATACTATAGTAGGTAATATCTCCCTTTCGTTAAGCATATACGTCTGTAACATTAGGAAAAACATTATTACTGATTAAAAAATTGAAAACTTTGATTTTTTTTCTCAAAATTTCGACTTTGGCCTCAAAACTGCAATTTGTTTAGAATTTAGAAGTCAAAATTGTGTGTCCTCTTAAATATTAGGTAATTTGCTTTCGCAAAACTTCTGGTATAATCTCGAAAGTTCGGTTCTTTGCTCCTTAAAATTTTGTGTCAAAAATCCGTTCTAAAACTGTTTAATACCAAAATTTCGAGTCCTGAAAATTTTGAGCTTTCGAGCTAAAAGTCGAAAATTCCAAATTTAAACTTATATTTGTTAATTTCTTGTAGTTCAAGTCTCAACTTACAATTTCGAGTAAAATGTCTATAATTAAAGAATAAAAGTCAACATGTCGATAAAAGGGGTTAAGAGGTTGCTAGAGAAAGACTAAATTTTGTTTAAAGTCGAAATTTTAGAAAAAAATAAATAAAAACAAAAAGTATATACAAATTTAAATTTAAAACTTCAAAAGAAAAACGTTAAAATATCCAAAAAACCTAAATATATTAAACAAAACTTTCTCGAAGTTTCTCTCTGAAGATGACAGCTTGGCTGTCGAAACGCATTAGAGCAACTTTTGTTGTGTTTTTTAATCTTTCTTGGTTTCAGGGGACAAGTTCTGTATTTTAATTTTTAAAAGGCCAGCTTTAAAATCGAAATTTAGATGAGTCTCCCATCATTTAAAAAATCGCAATTTTTTCAAATTCATCAAAAAAAATTTAAAATTTTTAAGAACAAGTGAATTTTGCAAAAAGTCGAAGTCCAAGTTTCGAGAAAAAAAATTGGAAATCAGACAATCGAAATTTTTCTAGACAGTTTTAAAATTTCTAAAAGACAAAATATTGGAAAATAAACAAAATTTAATTTTTTAAAAAAATATGTAAATTTTGATTTAGATAAGTCGAAATTTTCAGAGAATTGGACAATTTAAAAATAAAGGGCGAAATTTTCAAAACAATTTAAATTTTTTAAAATATGCGAAAAAATAGGGCTTAAAGTTCAAAAATAGGCAAAAAAAATGTCGAGAATTTAAAAAAAAAAACGAAAAACATTTAGTCAAATTTTCGAAATTTAATTATTGAAGACGAACCAATATTATCAGAAAAGTTAAAGAAAAGTCGAAATTTTGAATAATGGTCGAACATTTTTAGATTTTGGTTGAAACTTTTCATAAAAAATCACAACATTTTGAGACTTTCAAAAAAAAAGCCGAAATAAAAAAAGTCGCCATTTTGAAAAAAAAATTCCAAATCTAACCAAAAATTGCCAAATTCTCAGAAAAACGCAGAATTTTGCAAAATAGTCAACAATTTTATATAAATGTCGAAAATTTCAAAGAAAGTCCAAATTTTCTCCCCAAAAAATCGAACGTTTGCGAAAAAATCAAAATTTTGAAAGATAATGAAATTTTGGGAAAAACCAAATTAAAAAAAAACTGAAAACGGGCAATATTTAAAAAAAAATTGAAAACGGCCAAAATTTTCAAAAAAAGCCAGAATTTTAAGGTTGAAATGTTCAGAAAAAAGTGGATTTCGAAAAAAAAGTGGGAGATTTTGAAAATGTTGACATTTTTTTAAGAATTTTGAAAATTTAAAAAAGTAGCGAAATTTCCAAATTCGATAAGTTTAATGAATTACAATTTTGGAAGTTTAAATTTTCAAAAATGGTTAACATTAAAAAAATATCTTCAAAACTTCAAAAGAAAAAATCAGTTTCTCTCTGAAGATGACAGCTTGGCTGTCGAAACGCGTTAGTGCAGCAACCTTTGTTGTGTTTTTTAATCTTTCTTGGTTTCAGGGGACAAGTTCTGTATTTCAATTTTTGAAGATAACCAAGGACCAGTCCGTTCCACCAAAACGTTCTAAAAAATTTTACTTTTTCTAAAAATTTAGAAGTTTTCAGCAACATTTCCAGAAAAAAACTCGAATATTTAGGTTTAAAGTGAAGACTTTTAAATTAGGGTAGAAATTTTGAAAACTCTTTTTTTTTTCATCAAATTTTGAAGTTCTTTTTTTGAAATTGAGACTGTCCCGCAAAATCTTAATTCAAAACTTTTTATTTTATATTTTTGGTCAATTTTATTTTCATTTAGTTTTTTTAATTCGATCTTTTTATCGAGAGTTCTAGTCGAACTTAAAAAGAGCAATTATTGAAAAAAAAAGACAAAATTTCCATAAATAGACGAATTTTGGGGCAAAGCTTGAAATCCGGAGAAGCATAAAAGGTTAAAATTCAGGCAGAAAGTCTAAATTTCTAGAGAAATTGCTGACTTTTTTAATAAAATTTGGATCCAATCCCAAAAAAAGTCGAAATTTCGAAAAAAAAAACTCCTTAATTTCCATAAAAAGCATGCCAAGCAAAAGGCAAAGGTTGAAACTTGCAGAAACATAAAGATTGAAATTCGCAGAAACACAAGAGGTTCAGGGGACAAGTTCTGTATTTCAATTTTTGAAGATAACTAAGGCAACAGTCCCTTCCACCAGAAAAGTAGAATTTCGAGGAATAATCGAAATTAAAAAAAATGTATATTTTCATAAAAAGACGAATTTCGAGGTAATGAAATTAGCTGAAACACGAGAGATTAAAATTCAAGAAAAAACTCGAAATTTCGAGAGAAATTGTTGCTTTTTTAAATAAAATTTGGATCTATTCTCGAGAAAAAAAGTAGAAATTTCGGGAAAAAATCCTAAATTTTCGGAGGGAGAAAACCGAACTTAAAAAAAAGTTATATCCCACAGAATATATTAAGGAAAAAAGTCGAATTTTGAGAATAGTCGAACTTAAAAAGAGCAATTATTGAAAAAAGGACGAAATTTCCATAAATAGACGAATTTTGGGGCAAAGTTTGAAATCCGGAGAAGCACAAAACGTTAAAATTCGGGAAGAAAGTCGAAATTTTTAGAGAAATTGTTGCTTTTTTTAATAAAATTTGGACCCGATCCCGACAAAAAGTCGAAATTTCGAGAAAAAAACTCCTTAAACGTCGAATTTTGAGAATAGTCGAACTTAAAAAGAGCAATTATTGAAAAAAAAAGACAAAATTTCCATAAATAGACGAATTTTGGGGCAAAGCTTGAAATCCGGAGAAGCATAAAAGGTTAAAATTCAGGCAGAAAGTCAAAATTTCTAGAGAAATTGCTGACTTTTTTAATAAAATTTGGATCCAATCCCAAAAAAAGTCGAAATTTCGAGAAAAAAACTTCTTAATTTCCGGAAAAAGCAAGCCAAGCAAAAGGCAAAGGTTGAAACTTGCAGAAACATAAAGATTGAAATTCGCAGAAACACAAGAGGTTAAAATTCAATAAAAGTGGAATAGCTTGGGTATCGAAAGGCGTTAGAGCAACCTTTGTTGTGTTTTTTAATCTTTCTTGGTTTTAGGGGACAAGATTTGTATTCCAATTTTTGAAGAAAACCAAGGAACAGTCCCTTCCACCAGAAAAGTAGAATTTCGAGAATAATCGAACTTAAAAAAACAGTTATTAAAAAAAATGTATATTTTCATAAAAAGACGAATTTCGAGGTAATGAAATTAGCTGAAACACGAGAGATTAAAATTCAAGAAAAAACTCGAAATTTCGAGAGAAATTGTTGCTTTTTTAAATAAAATTTGGATCTATTCTCGAGAAAAAAAGTAGAAATTTCGGGAAAAAATCCTAAATTTTCGGAGGGAGAAAACCGAACTTAAAAAAAAGTTATATCCCACAGAATATATTAAGGAAAAAAGTCGAATTTTGAGAATAGTCGAACTTAAAAAGAGCAATTATTGAAAAAAAGACGAATTTTCCATAAATAGACGAATTTTGGGGCAAAGTTTGAAATTCCGGAGAAGCACAAAACGTTAAAATTCGGGAAGAAAGTCGAAATTTTTAGAGAAATTGTTGCTTTTTTTAATAAAATTTGGACCCGATCCCGAAAAAAAGTCGAAATTTCGAGAAAAAAACTCCTTAAACGTCGAATTTTGAGAATAGTCGAACTTAAAAAGAGCAATTATTGAAAAAAAAAAAAGACAAAATTTCCATAAATAGACGAATTTTGGGGCAAAGCTTGAAATCCGGAGAAGCATAAAAGGTTAAAATTCAGGCAGAAAGTCAAAATTTCTAGAGAAATTGCTGACTTTTTTAATAAAATTTGGATCCAATCCCAAAAAAAGTCGAAATTTCGAGAAAAAAACTTCTTAATTTCCGGAAAAAGCAAGCCAAGCAAAAGGCAAAGGTTGAAACTTGCAGAAACATAAAGATTGAAATTCGCAGAAACACAAGAGGTTCAGGGGACAAGTTCTGTATTTCAATTTTTGAAGATAACCAAGGACCAGTCCGTGCCATCAAAACTTTCTGAAAAATTTTACTTTTTCTAAAAATTTAGAAGTTTTCAGCAACATTTCCAGAAAAAAACTCGAATATTTACGTTTAAAGTGAATACTTCTAAATTAGGGTAGAAATTTTGAAAACTCTTTTTTTTTTCATCAAATTTGAACTTCTTTTTTTGAAATTGAGACTGTCCCGCAAAATCTTAATTCAAAACTTTTTATTTTATATTTTTGGTCAATTTTATTTTCATTTAGTTTTTTTAATTTCATCTTTTTATCGAGAGTTCTAGATTACAAAGTCGAAATAGTAAAAATCAATTTTAACATTTCCCGAAACTCGTTTTGTTTTTGAAATTTTGTCATTCTTGCAAAATTTGGACTTTTCTCTTAAAACAGTTTCTAACAAAATTTATATTTTTGCAAATTTTAACTTTTTCTTCGAAATTCAGCCTTTTATCATGGACGTTTTTTTCAATTATTTTTTTTAAGCACGATTTTATGCCCAAAATTCTTTTTGACGTTTTTTCAGTTCTTTTTTTTTTCAAGCACGATTTTATGCCTAAAATTCTTTTTAATTTAGCTGTTTCCAAGAAATTGTTTTTTTTTTCAAGTTCGTTTTAAAGTTTTTTATAAACTGGACTTTTTTAAATTGGTTTTTTCTTGATATGTCAATTTATTCTCGACATTTTTTTTTCAAAATCTCCACTTTTTAGTTAAAATTTAACTTTTTTTTAACAAATTTATTTTCTAATGCAAAATTCGTCCTAAAACACATTTCTCAAAATGATAATTTACTCATTTGTTGAGAGACTGATGGACGGACACGAAAGTGAGATGAAAAGGGTTTAGTTTTTTCCTTTTAATGAACGGAGCCCTTAAAAGAAGGATAATTAAAACTGTAAATTAGAATTTTCAAATTATAGTCAACATCTCGAATATAAAGTGAAAATCTCTCAAAAAAGAAGAAACTTTAAAACAGTTAAAATTTTAGAATCTAAACATTAATAAAGTATATATTTTTTTCTAAGTTTAATCCACTCGCAAAGGGAAAGCCCATTATGCTTTCAAAGCACTGCGAGTAGGATGCTGAAACAAGGATAGATGGCGATGAACCGCCTTCTTCAACGATGATAGATTGTAATTTTTGGGGAAAATTCCTTTAGATAACAAGTTCCAAAACTTGGAAGTTCTCTAAAAAAAAAGTCTCTATAGACAGAAGTCCTCACTGTGTCAAGCTGGACCGCTCCGACTGTCTAGTATGCCTCAAGAACCTTGCCCTTGGGGGGATCAATCCTATTAGTTTCAGCGAGCATCTTCCATGATAGTACTTGTAGAAAAGAGACAAGTCACCAACCATATGCCTGTGCTCTAGTGTTTCGAGAGAATCAGTCAAACTTTCGTCATCAATTAAGCAAATCGCTCTTCTTTAAATTGAATCCAAGAGAGCTAAAGTGTGTTTTGGGGCTGAACATGGCCAAACATGAGAACAGTATTGGCTAGTGTTGGCCTCTCCTGAGCTTTGTAGTGTTAATAGCTGATATGAAAATTTCTAAAAATGTCAAAAGAAAATAAAGTTTCGTTAAAAAGTGGCAGTTTATTAAAAGGAACAAATTTATACACATCATTTCTTTAAAAAAAATTAAAATTTATGTAAATCAAAATATTCAATTTCAGTCGAAAAAAGTAACAAAACTTCTTCTCTAGCCCCCCCCCCCCGCACATAGGTCGGATGAACTAACTTTGCCCATCGTATACCCATTAATACAAAAAGAATGGATGACTATAATACCCCAATTCTTTTATCATTGTACTGCCCTGTGCCCGTATATTTTGAGGTTATGATTTTAATTGTTGTTACGTTAAATGGGTTGTGGATGATCAAAAATATTTAAGCAACATCCAGAGTCAACACACTTTTTCCTTTTACTAGTATTTTGATGGAATAAAAACATACGTACCCGCACAAAAAATAAAATAAGAGTGGAACTAAAAATTAAAATTACGTGCTTCATACGCAGATTCAAAATGAAATCGAGCATTATCCCTGATCAAACATACATTTCTTTGTGTTTCATTGGGAAAAGTTAAATTCAAAATAAATCTGTTAAAGTGTTAAATGCAGTATAACCAAAGACAAGAATCCAAACAAGAATATAACCTCAAATCACAAAACCACCACAAAACATACATTCAAAACTAAAATTAAATTATCTACTGTATACTTCACCTACTAAGTTTCTGCGAGTTTCTGCTAGTTACAACATCACAACTGGTTCCGAAGTATCAAAGTGTTGAATTAGGGATGTCGATTCCTTTTTAAAATAATCGATATTTGGATCGATTCAAATCATGCGCAAAAGAATCGATTCGATTAAATTAGGTGCTAAAAGATCGATTTCCGATTAATCGCCTTGCTGGTGAAATTTTTAAACATTTCTAATAATAGAAAAATTGAATGATAATGATGAATTGGCGTCATATCTCCTGTATGAAAACTATCAACTTAGGCGATACAAAGGTTAAAATGTTGTGACAAAGCATTCAAATTACGTAATAATTTACACGCAACGCAAAGCTTAAAGTAGGGATGTCGATTCCGTTTTAAAATAATCGATGTTTGGATCGATTCGAATCGTGCGCAAAAGAATCGATTTCCGATTAAATTGGGTGCCTGAAACATCGATTTCCGATTAATCGCCTTGTTGGTTCTAATAGAAGAAAAATTGAATGATAATGATGAATTGGCGTCATATCTCCTATATCAAAAATATCAACTTTAATTGCTACAAAGTTTAAAATGTTGTGACAAGTCATTTAAAAAGGTAAATTACGTAATAATTTATAGGTAACGCAAAGCTTAAAGAAAATGGCGCCATCATTAATCCAACTTGTGGTTGACAGTTGGATCAATTTATTATATTCTATGCTTTGTAGGTTTCTTGTACATAACTGCCAGTTGACTAACTGAGGTTATTGTTTACGATTCTGATTTTGTGTTTTATATGGATTTTTAGTGTAATTTTAAAATAAATGGACAAAATAAATACGTCCATTTGACAATCGAGGAAATAAAATGGCAGTCACCAAACACACTGACAGCTGTCAGAATAACAGTCCAGCGGAACAAACTATGATGGCGCCACAGTTATCTTTCCTATTCAGTCAACGACGCAATCATATATGTAATACTTCTATATGGCCAGTTCCTCGTTTCTTATGGGAAAGACTTCTCTTTCTCGCTGACCTTCACACGCATTAATAAGTCTCAATGCGCAGGCGTTACAAATCATCTGTGCGTGGCCAAAGTCAGCTGTGCACGGCCAAACATAAACACCCGTTTAATCCGCCCGTAGCGATTGGTTCATTTCGTTCAATTCATGCGCAATACTCGCCATTTATCCATGTTCCATCTTTATCGGATTTGGTAACAACAAACTTGCGAAGAGAATAGGGAGCTGGCCATATAGAAGTATTACATATATGGACGCAATGAATGACATAAAATGTTAATGCTGCCATCTGTTGGCTTATTAACGTAGCTCTTGCTAGTAGATGGAAGTGGAGAATAACATAATATAAATGACATAATGCCATGACATGACATAAATACCCTTACACAAAAAAATGATTGTCATTAAATTTACAGTGACCTACATGTAAGGTAGAGCGATCCGATTCTTAGGATTTTTGAATCGTTAATTAAATCCATCTTGTATTTGAGATCGATCTAAAAAATCGACCTTGAAACTTGAAAAAATCGATTTTTCGATTAATCGATCTCAGATCGACATCCCTAAGCAAAGGCTTGAATGAAAACATATATTTGATACTTAAGGCCGTATGGCACGATGCCAAATTTTATAAAAAATTTATTTATAAATTTTTAGATTTTCACGAAAATTTAGCATCGTGTAAAACACAATAATTTACATGAACATTATTTAGAACATGCTCCAAATATTCGTGCAAATCTTCATGTAAAAGTGCGCTGAAAGTGGATATTTTAGGTTAAGATACCAACCCAAGAAATAAATTGTTGTGAAATGCCAAATCAATATTTGAATTGTTGCTTTCTTTAAGTTGGCATTGAAGGTTGCTTATGTTCTGTGTTTGCTAAATGTCAATGTCAGTTAAGAATTAATAAAAAGTTAGTCATGCAGTAAGAAGTTTCTCTACGCAATATATTAAAAGAATCCAGCATCCTGCCTAAAATGATATTCCTCTAATCAAAATTAACAACATAAATAAAGAGAATTACCATAAAACGGCAAATAGTGAACCTGTATACTAGACAATTTGTAAGATTTAACAGGAAATGTAGCTTCGTGTATTGCACGAAATAATGAAAACATAAAATTTTTACAAATATTTTGCAGGGCAACTTACATGTAAATTTTCTATAAAATTTAGCTTTGTGTCATACGACCTTTAGTACTTAATAATAAGTGTTACTTATGTGAGTGAAAAATATATTTATCATTCAACCACAGTATAGATATTAGCTTACGCATACAGTAGTGACAAAAGTGTCGGTACCTTTGATCTTGAAGTAGCTAAAATCGTTGACCTTCAGCCATGTTGTGGATTGTGCACGGCCGCGAAAATTTAAATTTATTTATTAAACAAAACCATCCAGTTTATTAATTTCAATAGTTTTTAGCGTTTAAATTCTAATTTACTACTTTACAAATAGTCCAAAAATACTAGTTCTTGTGTATTTTTTAAATAATGTGTATTTTGTAATTACTGATAACCTGATAAGTATAAAGAATACACAAAGAAAAACTAAACATAGATTGTGACTAGCGGCAAAATAATTTCTACAGGAAACAACTTATTTATTTTTTTGTATAAAACTGGCAAATGCGAGTATAATAAAACAAATTGGGTGTACCCGATTATTACCTTTTGCAAATCTTTTGGAAATTAAAAAGAAGCTGATTTTATCAAATCATTATTGCTGTTAGAGCTACATTTATAAATAGAACGTGTAAATTCTCCTCTTTTCTCTTTTATTTGGTTTTATTTGGTTTCATCTTATTAGCGCAATGAATTATAACAAGACTGACATTTCAATAAAACTGATCCAGTGTTGCCAGATAACCTAAACATTATTCGCGAACAATCTCCTTTAAAATCCCACAATTCGGATGATAATCCCTGACCATATCAAATTTCTAGAATATCCATAAATGTAGATAAATTGTCTTACATTTTTACCATGAATGAATAACATATGAACGTAAAATAAAAAATCATATTCGCCCAAGTGCTGATTTTCCCGAACACGTGGCAACTCTCAACTGACATTCAGTTACCCAACGACCATAGATCTTATTTCTGGTAATCATAGAACACTGCGACGCCATGTTCGGGATTGTGCATATTGACGTATGAGCAAACAAAATTCCTGACAAAATTTTAGCAGTTTGTCGCTACTGTATGCGTAAGCTAATATCTATACTGTGATTCAACCATCAAAGTCATAGGCGGAGAAAAATAGAATTACCGAACGCATCCTGTTGCCAACTGTCAATTTTGTTTTGAAATAAGTGTTGTGGAACGCAAGTGTCATCTGCTCAGCTTAGCCGTCGAGAATACAAATTTCGAGATTATAGTTCATTTCAAATAAATCTGTACAGTAGACCCCCCCTAAAGTTGCACTCGGCGGACAGGATCGACCGTTAAAGTTGCTACTTCCCGTTATCTCTACCACTGTCGAAAAATATGTACGTTTTATCGCTCCTTGCGCAGTTGAGTGGGTTATTCAAAAGTGGCGCTAAAACTCTGAAGTCCAATTCCTTGTTCGAAAATTAGAGTGTGCAACTTTAGCGATCGTATCTTGACAAATTTAACGAGCGGACAACTTTAACGAGGGGACAACTTTAACGGGCGCAACCATGGGGGTGAAACTAATAGGAGTGGGGGCGAAACAAGCCGAATTGTCATGCCATCCACTTATGTCAAATTGCCTGCCGGCAGTTTTTGATTGTAAAATTGTAGCTACGCAGTATCAAAATGAGAAAGGTGTTTATAATTCATTAATGTGCAAGTGAGATACATATAGATTAGGTTGGAAGTCTGTCGTTTAAGATCTGCTTTCGGTCGTCTGTCAGTTGAACGATTTAACGAAGGAAATTATGACCATATATGGTTATGGCGTGTGTTATTGATGTAAACAACAATTTTGCGGTAAGTAATCCTCTTCATACCAAATTTATTAATAAAAACATTAAACTTGTTTGTAAATTGGTTCATAAAAAAGTAAAATACAGTATTTATTTAAGCTGCCCATTAAGTGTTAATTTTCTTGTGTCGAAATTTCTAATAGCGTTTTATTCCCTTTATTGTTTATTGATTTATTTATTTATTTTTCATGTTTTGCTCCTGGGACTTTTACGGTACACTAGAAAGAATTAGTTCTAGTTGTCATTAGTTCATGAGAAGCTTTGTTACATTTGTTACATACTTATTGTGCATAGCATGTTGTAATTCATATTTTAATATTCCGTTTATTATGTAAGTTGTATTTTAATACATATTGCTAAGTTTTTTACAATGTTTTTTATCTTGAACCAATAAAACATCTGTCTATTATATATTTCGTATTATTCATTTTCCGTTTAGCATATTAACCATTAAGTACGTTATTAATGAATTTTCCACGTTTGCTAAAAAAATGTACGTCTTATTTTTGCATTTTCATTTGTAATTAAACAATACGTTGTGACATTTTCATTGTGCAAAAATGAAACGTCAAATTTTTTAGTTACAATGGAAAATGCAATAATTTCACTAAAAATTTGAATTTGAAAATGGCGCGTATTGCCATCCACTTCTGTCACTTTGTTGCTCTCGCTTTAAATGTAACCTGTCCTTCTTAATATATATGTTTTGTGGGCGCAACTTTAGCGGGAGTCGACTGTGTAAGAGTAGACTTTGGACTTCTAATTTTGTAGTTGCAAAGACAAGAAATAGTAATATTTAGACATGGTCCTGTGGCAGCGCTATGACATTTCTAAATGGTTTTCTGTGTTCTTAAAATCCTAACCTAAGTGTCATTAAATATTTTGCTTTGTTGTCGGTTGTTTTAGGAATAATTCTTTTATATTTGATGTCAATTTCTGCTGAAAATGATTAAATTGTAAGTAATAGTAATAAAAATACTTTAAAAAACTTTTATTTCGATTATTTCTACCAAACAAGCCCTGAAATGTAGGCAACACAATAATCATCAAAATTTTTACGCGTTTATCCAGTTTTCGTTCTAGTGACTTTTTTTAGTAATCTTTTTTAAAGGTTAATTTAATACTTCATGAGCTACTCTTATGTAGATTTATATGAAAAAAATCGAAATTTTTAGATTAAAGTCGAAATTTCAAGATTAAAGTCGAAATTTCGAGTTTAAAGTCGAAATTTCGAGTTTAAAGTCGAAATTTAGAGATTAAAATCGAAATTTCAAGAATAAAGTCCATATTGCGACTTTAACCTCGGCATTTTTGGAAAAAACTCGAAATTTTAACTTTGGAGTCGAAATTTCAAGATTAAAGTCGAAGACTCGATTTTAAAGTCGAAGTTTCGAGATTAAAGTCGAAATCTCGATTTTAAATTCGAAATTTCGAGATTACAGTAGAAATCGACTTTAACCTCGAAATTTGGAGAAAAAAAGTCGAAATTTTAAGTTTTTAAAGTCGAAATTTCGAGAAAAACATCAAAATTTCGAGATTAAAATCGAAATTTCAAGATTAAAATCGAAATTTCGAGATTAAAATCGAAATTTCGAGATTAAAATCGAAATTTCGAGATTAAAATCGAAATTTCGAGATTAAAGTCGAAATTTCAAGAATAAAGTCGATATTTCGACTCTAACCTCGAAATTTTGAGAAAAAATTCCGAAATTTTAACTTTGGAGCCGAAATTTCAAGATTAAAGTCGAAAATTCGATTTTAAATTCGAAATTAAAGTCGAAATCTCGATTTAAAATTCGAAATCTCGATTTGAAATTCGAAATCTCGATTTAAAATTCGAAATCTCGATTTAAAATTCGAAATTTCGAGATTACAGTAGAAATCGAGTTTAACCTCGAAATTTTGAGTATTAAGTCGAAATTGCGAGAAAAACATCGAAATTTCGTGATAAAAGGGGGAGAGAGGGGGGCGGCTTTGGAGACTTATTTTGAAAATTTCAAATCTCGTAATCTCGCCATTTTTCAGATTTTGACTTAACATTTTGAACGCCTTTTTTTCAAAATGTCGACTTGTTACAAAAGTTTTTTTTTTTTGTAAATTCGATGATTTTAAAATACTCCTTTTGAAATTCCTACCTTTTTCAATATTTCTACTTTTTTTTTAATTTCGACCTTTCTTCAAAATGGTGACTCAAAGTTTTGACTTTTTTTTGACAATTTCCGACTTTTTCTCGAAATTTCAACTTTTATGTAAATTTGATTTTTTTTTACAAAATTCGTTTTTTTTGAAGATTTGACTTTTTTGAGGATTTGACTTTTTTTGAAGATTTCGTTTTCTGAAAAGTGGGATTTTTTCATAATTTTAACTTTTAAAATTTCGGTCTTTTTTTAAGATTTACACTTTTTTAACCTTGGAGTCACACGGGCCGGATTTTGAACTACTGGCACACACGCTGGGTATTTTTTACCCAGACCTTTTATCGTCAAAATTTCAACTTTTCCTGAAAGTATAGACGTTTTTTAGAAGCAAGACCTTTTTGAAATTTCGTTTTGAAAACTTCAATTATTTTAAATATCTCCTTTTTTGCAAATTTCTACCTTTCTTCGATAATCATACTTTTTCTCGAAACTTTCAATTTTTGTAATCTGGCTTTTCAAAAAAATTGAGTCTTGAAAATTTTGGCCCAAAATTTCAACGTCCACTAACAAAAGTCTTTGAAAATTTTAACTTTGATCTCAATTTTTCCTAGAATTTTCAAACTTTCTCATGAAAAGTGAAATATTCGTTTTAGTATAAAAGTTTCAGTTTCTTAATTTCCAATCTTAGCTCAAAATGGCAGAAAAAATTCGAAATTTACCATCTAAAGTCGATAATTCTCAAGATAAACGTTATAAATTCTAAAAAAAAAACTAAATTTAAAATTTGAGGTCGAAATTTTGGAAAAAAATTGTCAAAATTGCTAATTAAAGTAATTTCGAAAAAGTGTGAAATTTGCTAAGAAAAACTTTTTCAACATTTTGATTTATTTAAAAATTTTTGACATTTAATATAGAAATTTTGTTTTTTTTTTCAAATATTTACTGTTTTCTCAAAAATCCCGATCATTATTTTTAAAAAAAGAAAGTCTAAATGTCAAGTTATTTTTGAAAAAATCCAAATTTGGAGTCAAGTTGTTGAATTTGAAAAAACACTAATTTTATTGGAAAGAATTTCTTATTTCGATTTCAATACCTAAATTTCGATTTTTCTAGAAATTTTGAGTCTGTAAATAATATTCTGATTTAAATTTAAAAAGTCGTTATTTTTCTTATAAATGTCAGGATTTTCTTAAAATTTTGCCCCCAAATTTAATATTGAGTTTTAAATGTTCAAACAAATTTTAAAAGGACCTAACTCATTTTAAAAAAACTTAAAATTTTACGAAATCTCGAATTCAAGTTTAAATTCAAAATAAACTCAAAAAGAGTTGAAAAAGTATTTAACTATATTCTATAAAGGTAAGCTGTTAAACTAATAGCTTTTGTATTGTTTTCCTTTGATTGTACTTGTACGTTATGTACATAAGGTTTCACTTTCAGCTGAAACTAAAACAGAAGCCGAAATTCAGTTTTGACAAAAAATCTAGTTTCAGGTCAATCACTAGTAATAATTAAAATACATCTGTTGCCAATATTTTATTAAAAATAACAGGCTAAATTATAAATAAATAATCCAACATATACCATCTATGAAATCTTAGAATATACAAGTTGTAGAAAGGAATTACATTTATGTAACACAATAATATACAAAAAAATTAGATACACAATTGCACCTCGTTTAAAAACAGAAAATAACAAACAGCGAAGTTCATCAACTTGATTTAAACTTCTTTTTTAATTGGGCTTTTCTTTTCTTATGCTGTTCTTCTTGTCTCATATCTTCCAGATCTTCCATAATTCCTGTGAAAAGTTGCCAGTTAAATATCATTCGATATGTCTAGATATTCAATATCTCTAGATATTCAATGCCTCTAGATATTTAATATTGTAACGAAATGTAAATTGTAGAATTTAGTGCATAAGAAAAGTTTCTAGAAAGATCTGATACGGGGAAAAGCAGCGGCGATAACGAAGCAAACGGACAGATAAGCGTTCCCGAAATTTCGGCAAACGATAAGCCTTATCTGCTGGATTGTTCTAGAACCTAGAGGCCAAAACTATATAAAGCGGCCAGCTCTCCCTCGAAAAGTTAGTTAGAGTCGGTGTAGTTAAGTAGTGAGTTAGCAGTTAGAAGTCAATAAGTGAGTTAATTATTCAGTTGTAGTGATCCGAGTTGAGTTTGGAAATAAAGTTGAAATTATTCAATTCACGTGTTAATCAATTCGAACCACGATAAGCCCATAACAATATGTCTCTAGATATTCAACGTCTCCAGATAAACTTACCAATTTTAGTACTAAAAACTTCTTCTTTCATTTGTTGAGCAAACGACGACTCCATATCATCAATATCGTCTTCATCATATCTATATTTTGATTTATTGTAACCAAATATTTCGCTAATATACTTTGAAACATCTTCTTCTTCATTATCGCCATCGTCGATAAAATCATCCATTTCGGAATCATAATCATCATCTAGAATGCGTCCTAGAAAAACTCAATAAATCACAAGACAACAAATCCTGAGAGACTTACTTTTCATTGGAGCCGATGGTTTCTTAGCTGGTTGATAAGGCCTGGAATTTGGAGGTCTATTAAAATTAGGCTGATTTGGCAAATTAGTCTTGGCAGGAAGTGTGTTTTTCGAATGTACAGTGGCCTTCGTATTGGAACTCGCCACATCATTCCTTGGAATGCTTTTTAATGGTCCCTTCTTTGAAGTATTCAAATTATCATTTTTTCGAACATCTAAAACTCTCTGTTTGGCTTGCTCTCTATTACTATCTGTAGATGTTTTAACTGTGTTTGGCTTGTCATTTTGTTTTTTATCTACAGCCTTTTTAGGTATTTCAGATGTTTTAGGGGCAGCTTCTTTTGGTTTCGGATCACTTTTTATCGAATTATTAATTGGTTTAGTTTGACTATTCGGTTTGATTGATTGGGGAGCAGGATTCTTTTCGCTTGTATTTAAATTTTTAGATCTGTTTTCCCTTCTTTCTCGAGATTCTAGTTCTCTCTGCTGCTCCTTCTTTTGCTTCTTTGTTAATAAAACCTCATCTTCTTTTGGTTTGGCTTCAATCACAATCGGTTCATGTTGTTTCTTTTCTGCCAACTTCAGAAGATCTGCAATGAAACATACAACAATCAATATATTAATTTTATTTAAAATCTTAGATATATGAGAGAAAAAACGACAAATACACTGAATTTCTTCTTTTACATCCTCCTCAAAAGCTTTTCCATTCACCTTGAAAGCTTTTCCAATCATCTCGAAAGCTTTTCCATTTGTTTCGAAAGCTATCAATGATAGGAATTTATGTTTTATTTAAAAAAAGATGAATCGAAATTTAGATGCGAAAAATCCAAATTTTGAGATTATGTTAAAATTTCAAAGATCAACAGAGGTTGAGTCGAATTTTTAGGAAAAAAATATAAAAACAGAACGTATAATGTAGGAAAAAATGTCAAAACTTACAAAAATTAATGACTACTACAACCGGGACAACTTACCATTGAAATTAATTGCAGGAGCAGGTTTAAATTTCGGTTTCTCTTTTTTTGGTTCCTTCTTTGTTTCTGTCATTTCTTCCTCTTTTTCGTCATTCCTCGAGTTCTGATCATCGTCAGTCCTTTTCCTTATGTTTCCTCTTTCTTTTGTGTGGCATATTTGCTTCTTCACGTTCTTTTTCCAAGGCAGCTTTCACTCGCTCTTTTGTGGATTTTAAATTTGTGCTCACCCTCTTATTTTCTAAAGGGAATTTGGGTTCATCTGGCATTTTATTATATTTTTCCATCATTTTATTATAAAATGCCGACGCTTCCTGAGATACATAACCATAGTCATCTTCATCGGGTTGGGAAGGTCCGGCCAAAGTGACTGCAGTATTATCTTCATCGACTGCGTCTTGTATCACAGATTGGTTGGCAGATTTGGTCCTTTTTAACATTACATTTACACGTTTTGTCGCCTTTTTATCCTTTGCTCTCAGAGCTAATAATTCTTCCCTCTTTTTTAGAGCTTCTTCTTGTTTTTTCTTTTCTTCCATTTCCTTTTTAGCCAAAAATTTTTGGATGTTGACAGATAATTGCTTTTTCTTCTGCTCTTTTTTGGGAGGTTCGAATTTGGTGCTGTAATATCTAACAGGCTGCAACATCATTATTTTTTGATTTTATTTATTGTTAAATTATTAAAAACTTACCTCTTTCTTATTAGTTTCATTTTTCTGGGCTTTATATAAAACACTACCAAAATCCATCGCCAATCGTGTCAATGCCACTAATAACAAGTACTGCCACTAGTATATAATTGAAGACAGATTGATAAATTCTTCTAGAATGTCAACAAGTTTCCACTTTTTCTAAAAGGAAAGATAGTATCAATAAAAATACGTAAGACTGTCCATACGCGATGACAATTCTGACCAATTCTGACATGAATGAAGATCATAAAATTCATAAATATGGAGATCTGGCATTAAAAACAGCTGTCCACGGTTTCTAACCATAGAATATCGATACAAAAGTCACTAAAACAATCATTAGAACTAAAGCTGGTTTCACGCATTAACATTTTGGTGATTAATGTGTTGCCTATATTTCAAGGGTTGTTTGGCAGATTTTATTTTTATTAATTTTATTTAACATTTCTGCGACCCAGTTCGAAAATATTTAAATTTTTATTGTTTGTTGATAATATTCTAAAACAGTTTTTGAAATATGACTACGTAATATCTAAATTTATTTAAAACGTCACCTCATAACAGTTGACAATAAATATGATAGTTTATTTAACATAGAATAGGAAAAAAATGGAAAATAGAAAACCAAAATTAGATATATAAAAAAAAATAATGTTTCCGACCAATAAGAGTCCAACATGAAGAATTATTTTTATTGTTATTACTTACAATTTAATAATTTTTAGCAGAAATTGACATCTAATACAAAAGAATCACTCTTAAAACCAACACTTAAAACAAACGACCAGAAATCAAATGATATTAATGATAGATTATGATTTTAAGAACACAGAACACCATTAACAAATGTCATAGCGCTGCCTCACGACCATATATGTAATACTTCTATATGGCCAGTTCCTCGTTTCTCATGGAAAGACTTCTCTTTCTCGCTGACCTTCACACGCATTAATGAGTCGCAATGCGCAGGTGTTACAAATCATCTGTGCATGGCCAAAGTCAGCTGTGCACGGCCAAACATAAACATCCGTTTAACCCGCGCGTAGCGATTCATTTCGTTCAATTCATGCGCAATATTCGCCATTTATCCATGTTCCATCTTTATCGGATTTGGTAACAACAAACTCGCGAAGAGAATAGGGAGCTGGTCATATAGAAGTATTACATATATGCTCACGACCATATCTAAATATTACCACAGTATAGATATTAGCTTACGTATACAGTAGCGACAAACTGCTAAAATTTTGTCAGGAATTTTGTTTGCTCATGCGTCAATTTGCACAATCTCGAACATGGCGTCGCAGTGTTCTATGATTACCAGAAATAAGATCTATGGTCGTTGGGTAACTAAATGTCAGTTGAGAGTTGCCACGTGTTCGGGAAAATCAGCACTTAAGCGAATATGATTTTTTATTTTACGTTCATATGTTATTCATTCATGGTAAAAATGTAAGTTAATTTATCTACATTCATGGATGTTCTAGAAATTTGATATGGTCAGGGATTTTCATCCGAATTGTGGGATTTTTAAGGAGATTGTTCGCGAATAATGTTTAGGTTATCTGGCAACACTGGATCAGTTTTATTGAAATGTCAGTCTTGTTATAATTCATTGCGCTTATAAGATGAAACCAAATGAAACCAAATAAAAGAGAAAAGAGGAGAATTTACACGTTCTATTTATAAATGTAGCTCTAACAGCAATAATGATTTGATAAAATCAGCTTCTTTTTAATTTCCAAAAGAAGGCAAAAGGTAATATTCGGGTACACCCAATTTGTTTTATTAAAAAAAAACTGTTTTATTATACTCGCATTTACCAGTTTTATACAAAAAAATAAATAAGTTGTTTCCTGTAGAAATTATTTTGCCGTCAGTCACAATCTGTGTAGCTTTTCTTTGTGTATTCTTTATACTTATCAGGTTATCAGTAATTACAAAATACACATTATTTAAAAAATACACGAGAACTAGTATTTTTGGACTATTTGTAAAGTAGTAAATTAGAATTTAAACGCTAAAAACTATTGAAATTAATAAACTGGATGGTTTTGTTTAATAAATGAATTTAAATTTTCGCGGCCGTGCACAATCCACAACATGGCTGAAGATCAACGATTTTAGCTACTTCAAGATCAAAGGTACCGACACTTTTGTCACTACTGTATGCGTAAGCTAATATCTATACTGTGATATTACTATATTGATCTTATCTTTAATTACTGGTTCTTGTGCTGGCCACTACAAAATTGGAACTCCGCGTCCAGTCTTCTACAAATTTATCTAAAACGGGGTATAGATAAATTACTAAAGAAAAATCAACAGGAACTAAAGTTATCTTCATGGCGGTGCTGTCAGCAGCAGGGGGGGAAACAGAAACTTTAGTTCGCCAGGGCAGGATGGTGGCGCTAGTTCTTGGTCAGATTAAGTGTTTTTTCATATTCAATGTTGGTTAGCTACAAATATTTTGTGTTGGTTACCTGAACTGGCCTGACAATTGACATTTGCATTATACAGTGTTGTCATGTTCCTGCCTAATTCTTGCACTTGGAAGATTTTCAACATTTTGGCCAGATTTGGCAAGAAAATAAGAGGTGATGTGAGCGATTTATTTTTCGGTCTTTTGGCAACATTGAGCCATTTGTTTGTTTGAGCGATACACAAAGAAGGATGTAATGGCGGTTTTCATTTGATGTAAACAATAATTTGGCGGTAAGTAGTTTTTGTAGTAAATATTTATTCGGTAATAATTTAATATGTGACCTGGTTTTCCCAACACATGTAATTCTGTAATATTCACTTAACATTGTCTATATTCACTTGACTTAGCAGTTAATGGTTAAAGTGTCCATTGTTTGGTTTTGGAAGAAATCCTATAAAAATGTCAACCTAATTTTGTTTGCGTTACTGGCATAATATTTGCCTTTGTTTTTAGTTTATTATAAATAGGAAAGTACGCATTAGAAGTAGCTTGATTTAAAAGTTTATGTCATGTTTTATATATTGTTATTCAAATGACTATACAATGTCCAGTTTACTCGTAGTATCTTCAATCGGAATGTAGAAGTAGTCTTGCAAATTAAATGATAATTTTCTTGTGCCAAACTTTCTAATTGTTTTGGTTTTACTTTTTCATGCTTTATTTTTGGGAGTACTACAAACTACAACCCAAAAGAAGAAACTTTCTAGTGATTAGAAGCCTTGGTTTTATTTAATAGATATGAATTTATAAAAATAGATTTTAGTTATATTATACTGATTAAATTAAAAGTATTACATTTTTGTTAAAAAATAGATACATTTTTGTTTTATTTGCAAATGTGAACGAATAAAGCATTTTTCTACCTCATTTTTGTGTTGTACTTTTATCATATAATTTATGTTACATAAAACTAAACTTGCCCATTGTAGTTAAAATATCTGATGTTTTATTTTTGCATTTTAAATAACATTAAACGCAGTTTTCTAATATTTATCATGCAAAAATAAAATTTACCAGATATTTTAAACTTTAATAAGAAAATTACTAATTAAAAATTAAATTTGAATTTGGCGCCGCCTGCCAGGCGAATCTGTCAGTTTGTTCTCACTTTAAATGCTACCTATCCTTAATATATATATTTTGTGGTTATCTTCTCGCGTAATGAAAGAAGAGAAAAATCAATTTGTACCACCAACCAATGTCATAGTCAAAATTATTTAGTTACAATAAAGAAATATTTTATTGAAAAATTTAGAATTACTTTTAAAAAAACGTTCAAGGAAAGGCGCCAGTAGTTTGAATTGGCAAATTAATTAACGGGCAGTTCTGCAAAATTTGACACATAACCTCAAAACGGAAATGAACAATGGTGATTTATTCGATGGTTGGTCATGGAAGTGTTGGTATAAAAACGACGTTGCCACGTTTAATAAACTACAGAAAAAGTAGGATAACAATTAATTTTGATATTTATTTGCTAATTACATCTACCACACGCTCTGCAGTTATACTTCGAAGTACCTAAAATGTTTTGTATGTTATATTCCATTGTTTTCTCGCTTGTTATTAAAATCTGGATGGTACATTTTGTAATATGGTAAAAACTGTGATTTCTTATAAGACTCGTTAAAATTTCAAATGTCAATAGTTTTTAACTGGTTTTCTGTGGCTCCTTAAAAATTTAACTGGATCCTTAGCTTACTATAATCTTCATAACTATTAAGCTTCATTAACGATTAAAAAGCAACAGATATTAAAAATTGCTTTTTAATCGTTAATAAAGTTTAATAGTTATGAATATTAAAGAATTCCACGACGTAAGGGTTGGAAATGTCAATTATTATAATCTACCAATATGCCGAACGAAATTCACACTCGGTGTAAAATTTTAGGATAAAACTCGAAATTTCGTTATCAAAATCGAACTAGGAATTTTATCAGAAATTTCAAAAAGATTCAATAAACGTAATCACTAAATTACGGCTAAAAAGAATAAGGGAAACAAAAATATTAACAAAAAGAAATTTATTTTAAAAGTTTTGGTTGAACTTGATCTTTTTCGAAAGAGAAAATACTCTTTCTTGATATTATGTGTTTTTCGTTCAAAATTTTTCCAAACTCCGATCAGCCCCTAAAAGCAAACTATGGTACGATTACAAGAATGACCCACTGACCTGAAATTACAAATAGATTAGGGATAATAAATTAGAAGATTGTTAGAACTCGGACGATCAGACAGAGACGCATATTTCCGTAAAACCTTGAGCCTCGGGTCAACGATCCGAGTGTAGCGCGCAATTATTTCAATAAATTATTTCGCATATGAAATTGTGCTAATGATTCATCGTTTAAAATTTTTATTCTAATCAGTTATAATCTAAAAATGTAATTTTTCGTCGCAGTTAGTCTGTGGTCGGAATAATTGGAAATCATGTTCAATTGGCGGGCGGGGCTTATGACTTGGCGCCCATTTTTAAAAGACCAATCATCTTTTCGTAAAGCCGAAATTCGCCATCTAATTTCCTATTCCCTAATGCGCCAGTGTAATTGGGGCGTCGTTATTTATTCAAGTACTAAAAATATGTCATGTTTATTTAATTGTACTAAAATTAAAGTGTAATAATTAGTTACGTGTTGAGCAACCGCATGCGCATACAACAGGAAACTGTCAATTTGACAGCAACGAAAACCGTCGAAGCACGAGGAGATTCTTTCTTTCTGTCCGTTGTCGTTGCCGGCAGAGGATAAGTGGTGCATCTTCATTAGGAACAACCATCTTAACATCACTAACCGACCGAGGTAAGCATCCAAAACTTGTTCTGTTTTATTCCTCCGAAGATCTAGTAGGAATACGTTACAGTTTCTGACATTTGATTGTTTACGAAATAAAGTTAAAAACTGCCAAAACCTTTTAAGAACACGTGTGGCGCAAAACCTTGTAATCCCGCAAATTTACGTTAAAACAGACTGTAAGGGGCTTCCTATTGTTAGATTTTTAAAGTTGATGTCGGTCGCCGACGAGCTGAGGGGTACATCAGTGTGGTAGGGTCGAAATTGAGGTTGACTTTTTCTTTTCAGAAAAAATGGCAACTGAAAACGAACATGCCGGCGATTGTCCCGATGATTTGGAATCCGTGGAAGAGGAAGAGACCGGAGAAGAAATCTCGAACCGACTATTGCATTTCCCCAACGTTTTAGCAGCTCTCCAGAGTCAAAGAAATGCCGAAATGCTAGCGATGCTTCCCGCTCCAGTTAAACGAAGGATTAAAGCATTGAAAAAATTGCAGTTTGAAACGACCAACATTGAAGCGAATTTCTTTAAAGAAGTGCACGCTTTGGAATGCAAATACCAAAAACTTTACACGCCCTTGTATGAAAAAAGGAACGAAGTGGTGAATGGTTTTTACGAACCGAATGATGAGGAATCTCAGTGGCCTTCGGATAACGAAGATGAAATTTCTGAAGAATTAAAAGAGAAGATCAAGCTTGTCGATACCCAAGACACTGAACCCCCGAAGGGCATTCCAGATTTTTGGTTGACTATTTTCAAAAATTGTAATTTGCTCGCCGAAATGGTACAACCACACGATGAACCAATACTCAAACATTTGACTGACATTAAATCGACATGCCAAGAAGATCCGATGGTATTTACGCTTAATTTCCACTTTTCACCGAATGAGTATTTCACAAATTCTGTCCTAACAAAAGAATATGTGATGAAATGTAGTCCGGATGAGGATGATCCGTTTAATTTCGAAGGTCCCTGAAATCTACAAGTGTACTGGTTGTGTTATTAACTGGAATAAAGGTAAAAATGTAACTTTGAAGACTGTCAAGAAGAAGCAAAAACATAAGAGCCGTGGGATCGTTCGCACCGTCACGAAAACTGTTCAGAACGATTCGTTCTTCAATTTCTTTGCACCCCCTACTGTTCCTGAAGACACAAAGGAAGAAGATGTCGATGAAGATCTACGTAATTTATTAACTAGCGACTTCGAAGTTGGTCATTACATTAGGGAGCGTATCATTCCAAGAGCTGTGCTTTACTTCACTGGTGAAGGTATCGACGAAGAAGAAGATTTCGATGAGGAGGAAGACGAAGAAGATGATGAGGAGGAGGAAGATGCAAATGAAAGTCCAAACAAGGAAGGAAAAGATCCCAATTGCCAGCAACAGTAGTTTAATTGCATCATTAAGCTTTCTGGGCTACACATGAATTTTTCATGATTGTTAAAAGTTTTGTCTATTTATTTTGGTATTTTTAAATTATTTTGACTAAATTTTGTAAGAAAAATTGTTAATAAACATTTTTTGAAAAGTATTTTCAGGTTTTTTAAGACTGTCTTGATATTAATCAGTTTTGTATGGCCAATAAAAATGAAATACTAAGGAATTTAACTTTTTTGAACCTACTGGGGTGGAAATAGTCAAAAGTTAATATCAAATAGTAACGAAGTTAATCTGAACAGGACAAAGTGTCTGTTATGTGTTTTATGTTAAATTTTAGTTTTAAATCTTGGTAATCTGCTGAATTGTTAAGGTATAAATAGACCAATCAAAATTAGATTTGGTTGAAACTGAATTTCGGCTTTTATATTGGTTTTGGCCAAAACTTAGACTGTTTTTTAAGTATTCGAAAATTTCAAATCCAATTTAAAACATCTGAATTCTGCCTGCTGGAATTTGAAGTCAAACTTGTAAAAGAATTTAAAGTTTCAAATTTAATGTTGGTTGACAAAATGTTTGTCAACATTTCGAGCCTTTCAGAAATTACTTTCGAGGTAAATTTGAGGAATAAAGTTGAAGTAAAATCAATTTTTTTTTATTAAACTGGATATTTTGGCATAGTAAGTTGATTGTTGTAAAACGCGCTTGTCGATTACACTATTAAATAAAAGTCGACTGATGCTTGAAAACATTTACTGATAAATTAAACGATCATTTCGCCAGGGGCGTCAATAGCTAAAAAACGAAAACGAACGAAAAATATTTGAACACAATCTAGGGTTCCTAGATTAAATGAGTATTATAAATGACAGTCTTAAAATTAAGCCAAACTTATTTTAATATAAGTGCAAATGGCCTAGTCGAATAAACAATCGAACCCTAGGTATCATTACTATATGATGCATTCACGGGCCTGGCGAAAAATCCCAAACGTCGGGTTGAGGCTGTGTCTGCTGCAGATTTTGCTGTTGAGTCCATATATTTGTACTTGTGAAAGGATTGTATGTCTCCTCCCTCTTTGGAATCTAAAAGCAAGAACAGATAACGATGAATACATAGAATTTTTTATCAATGCTTTAAGGAATTTCCTCTTTTTTTCGCACTTCAAAAGAAAAAACGGAATTCTTGTAAGAGGGATATGAAAGTGATTCATTTGTATATTCTTAAACCGTCTAAATAGCAGACGTTCGTGACATTTTGGCGAAATTATCATTTTCGAATTCAAACTCTTTTAATCTGCCTTGTACGCGAGCTCCCTTCGTAAAAATCCCAAATGAGCTAATTTATTTTGACCTGCCGTCACCAATTACCGTCCACTGATTGGCTCCTCAGAGAAGATAGCCGAAATAATTCGTGATGCATCGTAAATTCCTACAAATTTTCCCATTGGTAAACACTACACAGGTGAGCTGCTAAAAATATTCTAGTTCTTTTGAAAGTTTAGAATTTTTTGATAATTTTCACTTTTCTTTAATATTTAGGCGGCTCTTCGAAAATTTCGGATTTTTTTGATAACTTAACTGAAAATGCTTCATTTTTTAAATCTCCACATTTCTTCAAAATTTTGATTATTTTTGAAATTCGGTTTATTTTTTAAAATTTCACCTTTTCTAAAATTTTTTTTCAAAATTTCTTTATTTTATCAAAATCTCTGAATTTATTGAAAAGGTCGACTTTTAACAATATCATTTCAAAATGTTGACATATTTTTCAAAAGTTCGATTCTTTTAAATTCTAATTTTCTATGAAAATTCCGAATTTTACGAAATTTTGTCATTTTTAAAAATTTGGACTTAAAATTTTCAAATTTTTTAAAATTTCGCCTGTATCTGAAAATATATATTTTTTTTTATCGACAAAAATTACGTCGCATTTTTTGCTTTATTTCGAAAATTTGAACTTTTTCAAAATGTCGATTTTTTCAACATTATAGCTTTTCCTGAAAATCTTACATTTTTTTGAAAACTTCAAAATTTTTTTTCAAAATTAATTTTCTTTTTAAGATTTGTGACTTTTTAACCTTTAAACTTCTTTCTTAAAACTTCAAGTAAAAATTTCGAAATTTTTGATAATTACGACCTTTTTTCGAAATTTGAGCTTTTCGAAAATTGTACGTTCAGATTTCACTGAAAATTCTTCATTTTCTTTAATTTCGACATTTCGTAATTTCGAATATTTTTAAATTTCAGACTATTTTTTTATTTAACTTTTTTTTTTCGAAATTTTAGCCATTTTTTAAAATGTTTTTTTTTGTATTCCTTAACTTTTTTTGAAAGTTTTAACTTTCTATGAAAGCTTCGACGTTTTTCAAAATTTTGACTTTTTCTTTAATTTCCATAAAAAGTAAAAATTTCCAAAAATATTGAAGTTTTGAAAAAAACCACGCAATTTAAAGGATATCTAAATTTTTTAAAAATTAAAAAAAAAAATTTTTTAACCGTTTGAAAAATAATGAATTTTCAAAAATTGTCGTAATTTTTAAGAAAGCCAAATTTTTCAAAAAAAAAAGTAAAAATTTGGAAAAAAAAAGAAACATTTTGGGAAATGTCGAAATTTTTATAAAAAAAATCAGTCGAAATTATGAATAAAATTCGTATAAATTTAAAAAAACAAAATACTGAAAAATGGTCAAAAAAACTCAAAAAAAGCTATTTTAGAAATAAGTCAAAATTTTCAAAAAATTTGTTAAAGCGATTAAATGAGGGAATTTTCAAAAATACTCGAAATTCAACGTTTTAAAAAATATTTGAAAAAAGTTGAAAATTTTCGAAAAAATCAAAATTTTACAATGGAAAAAATTAAAAAAAAAATTAAAATGTCGGAAAAAAGACGAAAAGTTGAAAACAAATATCAAAATTTTAAAAAGTATCCAAACTGAAAATTTTCGAAATTTTAATATAAACAATTAAAATTTTCAGAAAGAATGAAGTTTTAAAAATAAAGCAAGTTTCAAAAAAAGTCGAAGCAAAGTTTGAAAAAATTGAAATTTGCCAAAAAAGTCGACATTTTTGAAAGTTAATCAAAAAATGGAACTTTGAAAAATCAAGATTTTCAATGAAATTCCAAACTGAAAAAAATCGAGAACTGAAAAAAACAATCGAAAATTTGAAGAAAAAAAAAATGTACAAATTACACAGGCCCACAAAAAAAAAAGTGGTGTGTGCTGGGTGTCGGACCCACATAGTCCGGCGTATTTTTTTCCGCTGAACACGAATCTGGCTTTAAATTGGGGGTCAAACTGCTAAAAGTGGAGAAAAACCAAAAAAACCGATAAAAATCACGATCTCGTATTTTTTTCTGTATGATATTATCATCTTGCAGTTTCTACTTGTTTCTCTCTGTAATATCCAACCGTAATGTGCAAATACGTTAATTCACTACTTATTGTGTCTTATTTAAGTGTCACATAGATGATATTTTGTTTTTGACAAAAAATAAGGAAATGGTTAACTAAATCGGTACATTTACCGGCAGAAACCTGCTACTCCGGAATGATTGGACTACGATGACAACTGCCCTTTATCGGGATGTGTAGAATGATTCGCTAGTCAACATTTCGGCGTATCGAAGCCAGCGAAGGCGCGCTGTTTTGCAGGGAAGCGCTAGAATATGAGAATGATGCCGTAGTGTGTCCGACGACGAGTTGACATTGTCCTTGTCAAAGTCGGAAAGCCCTCATACTTAGGCCTAGGTATTCTAGCGTGCGGGGTTTATTTATTTTCATGGATTCTTCTACTGAAAATTTTGCTGGAACTTCTAGTACTCGTGGCAATCACAAATGTACTGGAAATCCCAATGCTTTTTGCTACGTTTGTGCAAAGTACATAGGGATAAAAAATACAAAGAAACTAACAGATCGTTTCGTGACTTTGTATGAAAAGTGCTTCAATATGAAAGTTTCCCTCGATCTCAAAAATTGGATACCCAATTTTGTTTGTGGCTCATGTTATAATATGATCAATAGATTTGAAAAGCACCAGGTCAAGGCGAATCTTAAATTTAAAACTCCAGCGATATGGAAAAAGCCACTTGATGCAAGTAATTGTTACTTTTGCACAACAAATGTCAACACTGTGGGCCGAATGCATAAGGATAAAATTTCTTATCCTTCTGTGTCAAGTGTTCAACAACCAGTTGCAAACTTCATAGAAGGTTTAGAAGATGACACGTCACAAGACAGTCTGACTAGTGGATTAGACACAATGGAAGTCGACGTCGATCCTGAAAATTCAGCTTTTATTTATAAAGAGTTTGATACTAGTAGTGAAAACATTTCTAGCGAATCTGAGGAAGAAGAGTTTTCGAGCAATGAAGAATACAGACCTATTGGTGAAGATCGGAAGCCGGAAAAATACGATCAAAAACATCTGAATGATTTATTCAGAGAGGCTAAACTCTCAAAAGAAGCGGCTGAAATATTGGCTTCGAATATGAAAAAGAGAAATCTATTGACAAAAGGTACTAAAGTTTCGTTTTATCGGAATCGAGAAGAAGCCTTCCGTAAATATTTTGAAAAAAATGAAGATTTACTCTATTGCACTGATGTAAAAGGACTTATCGATGAATTTAAGCCAAATTTATATGAGCCAGAAAATTGGCGGTTATTCATTGATTCGTCTCAACAGAGTCTTAAGGCAGTCCTTCTCCACAACACCAACAAATTCGCTCCTCTACCTTTAGCCCACTCCACTGTACTTAAAGAAGAGTATTCAAACCTCGAAGTTGTCCTAAAGAAAATAAAGTACGAAGAACATAAGTGGCAAGTATGTGGTGATTTAAAAATTTTGTCCATGATCCTTGGACAGCAATCTGGATTCACAAAATATCCATGCTATTTGTGTATGTTTGACAGTAGGGATCGAAAAAATCACTACGTAAAAAAAGAATGGCCTTTACGATCTTCATTTAAGGTTGGATCACATAATATAATAAAGAAACCGCTTGTTGATCCAGCCAAAATTCTCATTCCTCCTCTTCATATAAAACTTGGCTTAATTAAACAGTATGTCAAAGCTCTTGATAAAGATGGTGAATGTTTTACGTACCTGCGTACTGTGTTTAAAAAAAAAATCTGATGCTAAACTAAGGGAAGGCATCTTCGATGGACCGGAAATCCGAAAGTTATTCAAAGATGAAGGGTTTGTTGCAGTCATGGATGACCAAGAAAAGGCATCGTGGTTAAGTTTCAAGGAAGTGTGTACCAAATTTTTAGGCAATACCAAGGATGTTGATTACAAAAGCATTGTGGCAAATGTGATAAGAAATTTTCAGCATTCAGGTTGCCTAATGAATTTGAAAATGCACTTCCTTGATTCGCATCTTGACCAATTCCCGGAGAATAACGGAGACTTCAGTGAAGAGCAAGGAGAAAGATTTCACCAAGATTTCAAAGAGTTTGAACGGCGGTTTCAGGGACAGTGGGGAATAAATATGTTTTCCCACTCCCACCCGTATATTCACTGTTTTCTTTATACCTTACGAGCAGGATAAATAGACCATATCAGTCTAGCGAACGGATATAATGAAAGTCGCGCCGTGATTGGTCGATTTCATATCCACACTAGTGTGGATATGAAATTGACCAATCACGGCATGCGATAAAGACGAATGTCATTTTTAGATTCAGAATTATACCATAGAATCTGTCAAACTGACTTCGGTATTTACCAAAAAAAAATATTTAAAATGAGTGCTTTTAGTGCAGAATCAGTAAACTTTATCCCAGCGAACATTTCTGAGGCTGCAAGTGAAATATTCAAGATATGATTACCTTAAAAATCAAAAAGTAAATATGAATTTTGTTGCGATAAATTTATGACATTTCATTGACACATGGACACTATATAAAATATATTAGAAACTGCAAATGTCACATGAAAAATTATTAATTTGCTAAATCGTATTTTAGTCTTTGATAGATCGTAGTTGTGGGAAAAATACGCTGTACAACTTGAGCGGATTGTCCATATCGCACTCGAACGATTGAGGCACTCCGCCTACGGCGTCGTGCTCAAACTTCGTTCTCGTGCGATATGGACATCATATCCGCTCTTGTTGCACAAACTACTATTGCAGATTACTGTTGGATGCTACACAGAGAAACTCAAGAAAAAGGAACAAAACGTAGCAGAAACCCACTTCACAGGTCATTTGAAGAAAAAAGGGTCAGGAAAAGACGAAAATTATAAGAATGATAATATCAAGCAGAAAAAAATACGAGATCGTGATTTTTATCGGTTTTTTTGGTTTTTCTCTACTTTTAGCAGTTTGACCCCCAATTTAGACTACAGATTCGTGTTCAGCGGGAAAAAATACGCCGGACTATGTGGGTCCGACACCCAGCACACACCACTTTTTTTTTTGTGGGCCTGTGTTATCAATAAAGTCGAGATTTTCAAACCAAAAAAATCGAAATTTTCGAAAAAGCCAAAATTTGGAAAAATGGATAAATCTTCAGAAAAAGGTCGAAATTTGTAAAAGGCTTTTCAAAAAAAAGTTACAATTTTTAAAAAAGTACAAAAATTTGAAAACAAAAGTCAAAATTTTCTAGTGTCAAAATTTTGAAAAGTTTCGAAATTTTAATATAAACGTGAAATTTTGAACAACAAAAAAATGGAAATTTTCGAAAAATGGATAAATGTTAAAAAAAGGTCGAAATTCGTAAAGGGAATTTTTTTAAAAAAATTTAAATTTTGAAAAGGTTCCAAATTTTAAAAAGTTTCGAAATTTTAATATAAATACTTCAAATTTTCAAAAAGAATGAAGGTTTTTAAAAAAAGTAGCAAGTTTCAAAAAAAGTCGAAGCAAAGTTTGAAAAAATCGAAATTTGTCGAAAAAAGTCCACATTTTTTTTAGCTTAATCAAAAAATGGGATCTCGAATAATCTGGTTTTTCAAAGAAATTCGAAACTTTGAAAAAAGTCGGGAACTGAAAAAAATGTCGAAATTATCAATAAAATTGAGATTTTCAAAAAGTCAAGATTTGGAAAAATAGATAAATTTAAAGAAGAGATCGACTTGTAAAAGGCATTTTTAAAAAAAAGTTAAAATTTTAAAAAAAGGCGCGAAAATTTGAAAACAAGTCAACATTTTGAAGTGTCCAAATTTTGAAGTTTCGAAATTTTAATATAAACACTTAATATTTTTAAAAAGAGAGGTTTTCCAAAAAAAAAGTGGCAAGTTTCAAAAAAATTCTTTCGAAATTATTTTACAATTTTCTCAAAATTCGAATTTATCTGAAAATTTGGATTTTTTTTTAAATCGTTTTGTCCTCGAAATTTCAAATTTATTCTCAAAATTTAACTTTCTCTGGAAAATTGTAATTTTTTGTCGAAAACTCGAGCTTTTCTTAAAATTTTTCCCAAAATTTGACTTTTTTCTTCTCCTGTGAAAAACTTCAACTTTTTTAAATGCCAACAATTTTTTCTAAGCTTCCAGTTTATTTTTATAATTTCTCGTTTCAAACTTTTACAATTTTTCAAAAAATTCAATTTGTTTAGAAATTTCAGGTTTTTAATTTTTTTTGGGTGTCAATCTATTATCGAAATTCGTTTCTTTTCTAAAATTTTCCCTTTTTTTGAGAACTTTCGATAAATTCATTTTTTTCGAAATTTCTCCCCTTTTCCCATTTTTTTTCGACATCTTTTTCTTTTTCTCAAAATTCAGCTTTTTCTGGGAAATTTTGGCCTTTTTTAAAGATCGACGCTTTTTTTGAAATTGTCTTGGAATTTTCTTTCCAATTTTCTCAAAATTCGAATTTATCTGAAAATTTCAAATTGAACTTGTTCTCGAAATTGCAAATTTATTTTCAAAATTTAGCTTTCTCTGGAAAATTGCAATTTTTTATCCAAATTTCGAGCAGTTCTAAACATTTTGACTTGTTTCCTGAATTAGAATTTTTTCTTCGTCACTGAAAAAGTTTGACTTTTTAAAGATCGACAATTTTTTCTAAGGTTCCAGTTGATTTTTAAAATTTCTCTTTTTGAAATTTTATTTATTTCAAAAAATGCAAATTTGTCTAAAAATTTCAGGTTTTTATTTTGTTCTGGGTTTCAAATTGTTAATAATAATGTAAATACAAATTAATCAAAAATTTCCCTTTTTTTCTCACTTTTTTCGAAATCCCTTTTTCTCAAAATTCGAGTTTTTCTGGAAATGTCACCTTTTATTTCGAACTTTGATATTTGCTGTTTCTGTAAATTTAGAATTTATTTTCTCATAAAAGTAATTCAACTTTTTTTCACGAAATTTCAAGACTATAGAAAATTTACACATAAAAATTAAAAACCATGAGAAAAATATTTTTTAGAACTTTGAACTCCCCAAATTGGTCTTTTTCTAGAAATTTCAAAGTTCATGTGTTTTTTCAAAATATTAATTAATACAAATCAATCAAAAATTTCCCTTTTTATTTCTCACTTTTCTCGAAATCCCTTTTTCTCAAAATTCGAGTTTTTGCGGAAATGTCACCTTTTATTTCGAACTTTGATATTTGCTGCTTCTGTAAATTTAGAATTTATTTTCTCATAAAAGTAATTCAACTTTTTTTCACGAAATTTCAATGCTGTAGAAAATGTACACATAAAAAAGTAAAAACCATGAGAAAAATATTTTTTAGAAATCTGGACTCCCCAAATTGGTCTTTTTCTAGAAATTTCAAAGTTCATGTGTTTTTTCAAAATGTTAATACAAATCAATCAAAAATTTCGGAAAAATACTTCTTGAAATCATAACTTTTTTGTCAAAATTTAAGCAAAACGTAAACATTCCTAGAAAAGTATTTTTGGAAATTTCGACTTCTGTAGTCACTTGTTTAACGAATAGCGGAAACCCGTTCAAAGTGGATACCCCGTGCAAAGCGAATAGTGCCCACTACTCCCAAATTGTTCGTTAGCCGGCAACAGTGTTGTCACTGTAATGGTCGTCTGTTGCCGCTTCGTGCGCGGCAAGTACTCCGGCAGGTGTTTACCTCGCGCGGCGCCAGTGAGTGGACGAAGTGTGTTTTTGTGCGAAAAATATTAATTTTAAGAGGTAAGCTATTCGTTTATAACTATAATATTATTTGTGAGATGTTGTTCGTTATGAGGAAGATTTAATGCATGATTATATAGCTTTCAAATATGTGTAAATGACGAGTTTAGATGCACTGGTTTTTTAATGATTTGGGATAACCTCAAAAATGTACCCGAAAGGCAAAGCGAATCGGGCAAAGTGGACACCCTATTCTCTTTGCCCGGTCATCACGAGTAATATAATTATTTTATGGAATTATGTTTTTTATTATGTTTTTTGCAGATGGTCAATAGATATAAAAGAACGACAGCGCAAGGCGCTTGGAGTAAAGATGCCATGCAGACTGCAATAAATTTATGTAAGGCGGGAGAATCTATCAAAGGGACAGCCAAAAAATACGGACTTGCATATGCCACCCTATACAGACATGTCAAAAGTGGAATTGCTTCTCCACAGCTCGGTCGATTCCGTCCTATATTCACGGAGGACCAAGAAATTGAAATGGTGACTTACCTACAAAATATGGACGCAGTGTTTTTCGGCCTCACTCGGTATGAATTTATGAGTTTAGCATTTGAGTATGCACAACGCAACAATTTGCAATACCCTGAAAATTGAAATAAAAATAAAAGAGCTGGAGAAGAATGGCTGCGAAGATTTTTATCTCGTCATACCAACTTGACGCTAAGAACTCCAGAATCAACATCTGTGGCGAGAGCCAAAGGATTTAATCGCCGCGAAGTGAGCCATTTTTATGAAAATCTTGAAAGTGCCATTGAAAAAAATAACTTCGAAGCCTCCAGACTATACAATATGGACGATACTGGGATATCAACGACCTCAAATAAGCCCCCAAAGGTTCTTTCCGTAAAAGGGAAAAAGCAAGTAGGCATGATTGCAAGTGCAGAACGCGGCCAATTAACCACCGTTATCGGATGTTGTAATGCAGCTGGTAGTTTTCTTCCACCTTTTCTAATTTTTGCAAGAAAGAAGATGCAACCAAGACTTCTTGATGGAAGTCCACCAGGGACTCAAGGAACGTGTACCCCTAATGGTTGGACATCAGGCGAAGTTTTCTTGAACTGGCTGTATTTCTTTGTAGACCAAGTGAGGCCAACAGCAGACAAAAAGGTCCTATTATTATTAGATAACACACAAATACTTTCCTGCACTTGAGTACGCTACCAAAAATAACGTGGTGATATTATCCTTAGCACCGCATACTACTCACAAAATGCAACCTATGGATGTTGCTGTGTACGGCCCACTGAAAACGCATTTTGAAAGGGAAGTGAACATTTTTCAAAAATCTCACCCCGACCGCATCATTAACCAGTACGATATATCTAGATTGCTAGCACCAGCTTTTCTCAAAGTTGCTGTGGCCATCAATGCAGTGCATGGATTTGAACGACCTGGAATATGGCCTGTAAACAAGCACGCTTTTGGTGATGAGCATTTTGCACCAGCCGAGGTACTTGCAGGCCCATCAAATTTGAATACTCAGGCTGAAACTTTACCCCCACTGGAAATAATTGATTTGCCTACTTCTGTTGTTCAAGCGCCACCTTCAATTGAAACTCACGATCAACCCATACCACATTCAATGGCAAATGCCACTCAACAATCTGATTCAATCATAAATCCTATTCAAGAAAAAAATTCACAGATTTTAGTATCCATTAATCCTTTACCTGTTTCTTCGTCAAATGAAGTTCTAGGTCAGTCTCAGTCTAAAGATGACGTTAACATTAAAGAAGGTCTTTGCATTCCTACGGGATCTGCAACTACAAAAGAAACTCAAGGCAATGATGTTCCCGTCACTTTGCCCGTACCTGGATGTTCTAAGACCTACTATAGTCCTTTAGTTTTAAAACCTATTCCTCAGCCTGTTAAATTAACAACATTACGTAAACTGAAGTTACAAAGATCTACAATACTGACAAGTAGTCCAGCAAAGGAAGAGCAGAAACAGAAATTTGAAAATGCAAAGAAGACTGTAAAGAAGACTGCTGACAAAAAGACTGTTAAATTAAAAATCTCTGCTAAAAAAATGAAAAAGAGTGCAAAAGATAATAAAAAGCAGAAGAAAATAAAGAAATTTGATGATATCAGATGCATTTTCTGCGGTAAAATGTACATTGAAGAAGATGATCAGCCAACCGAAAACTGGATACAATGTAGTATTTGTACTCAGTGCTGTCATGAAGAGTGTTCAGCCTTCGAAAGCAGTGATAATTTTGTATGTGATAACTGCAATTATTAGACGTGTAACAGAAAACAAATATTTTAAATATGTTCTTTTAATTTTCAATGTTTATTTTGTTTGTAAGTTTAATCTCATGCCAATTAATGTTGTTATTCGCTTTGCCCATGTATCATATTCACTTTACCCGGTGGCTCGGGCAAAGTGGATAATAAGCCACTGTTGTAAACTTGACTTATAACTAAAAATTTAATTAATATTAATGGCAAATATTATACTATACTGTAAATTCATTTAATAAAGACTGTTTATAAATAATTGTTTCAATTCTCCCAATTACAACTAAACCAAAATAATCAAAAACAGTTAAAGGTATTCACTTTACCCCTACTCATTTTCTGTGTGTCTGCCCTCTCCAGCTTTTATTTATTTATTATTTTAGGGGAATTTAAAGAGACTCAATTGTCTTTTAAAAGAGCCGCATGCGGCTCGCGAGCCGCGGTTTGACGACCCCTGATCTAACAAGTTAGAGAAAGTAGTGGCCGTCGTAATAGTCAGTGAGGTCTGTGATATACCAGCTAGTTTGCCTCAAAATTATAATTGCCAAAAAAAGTCGTTGAGTGGAATTAGCAAAATTATTTCAAATAACATCTGAAATTATCCGAAACATTTATATCGGTTTCGGTTGCGGAGCTCCATAACATCCCTAATCCCTACTACAAACACTGCTTTAAAATGAAACCTTTTTTTGCAGCAAAGACTTCTAAACTATATGCTAAAGATCTAATATTTAAAAATGTGTGGCTTGGCTCCTTTGTTGACCAATTATCCTGGTTCCATACCTCCTCATTTTTCCTTTGATGCAAAAGATCAAATCCGGGAGGCATCCTCGTAGGAGTTCGCGGTGCTTCAGGTGTCCACGGTTGCCAAACGGACGAAGAACCCCACAAATAATTGGTTTGTTGACTAGATACATTCGGCTGCACAGAACTACTAGGAGAATTAAAACTATTCTCCCAATACGCGTTAGAATTCAGCAAGTTCCTATTCCATGGATCTACAAATTATAACACTCACCGATGGAACGCATTATTAAAAAAAATTACCTCTCATCTGTATGGGGTTGGAATCTAACAACGACGCGATGTCATTCTGTCGCCAAACAGTATTGCTTTGAACGAAATCTTCCATGAACGGTTGAGGAACTTCTGTCGCGAAGAGTGGATCTTTCGGGAAGTTAAAATTACTCGCGTCTTCTCTGGAACTGGATGAAATCTCCGGGTCTTGCCAAAAGTCCACTCTTTCGGCACCTATGGGACCCAAATTCACCGGAGTTTGTTTATATGGTTCGACGTAAACCGTTGGTTTGGATCTAACACCGAGCGAGTCATTTCGAGCTACCACATCACTAAACGTAGCTTTGTTTTCTGTCCAGATATTAGAGCAAGTTATAGGGCTGATTCTGCATTGGGCGCGTTTATTTGTTTTATCAAGCGACTGCTTTTTAATTAATAGTTGTTTTTCTTTACGATCTTTGGTATTTTTGTTACTTCGTTTGTTATCGCTTTTGTTACGCTGATCAGTTTTGTTTTCATTTTCTTTGTTCGATTTGTTGGCGGTTTTGGTCAAAAATTTCCTCTTTTCGCTTTTGTCGACAACTTGGGGATCGATTTTTCGTTCCTTGTATAATTCGTCGGTTGCAACGTCGATTTTCGTTTTAGATTTCTTGGCTTTATCCTTTGGTTCGGTATCATCGTTGGTTATGCTACTTTCAGTGGTCGTGGACGAGGTTTCCTCCTCGTAAACGCAACCGTGGTTGCTTCTTGAATGTTTACGATGCAGGCAAACTTTTTTAACCTCCTTAACAGGAATTTTATCTTCGCTTTTAGATTCAGTTACAACTTTAACTCTCTGACACTTTGAAGATTCGAACTGTTTCTTCTCCAACACTTCTTCACTGTACTCGTTACTGCTTCGTTTCCCCAACTTTTTCTTAGCTTTACCAACGGCGGGGATTAAACTAGGATTTTCAAATTCTTTCGCTTTCACTTGCAAGTCCCCCTGATATGTTGACGCTTTTGTTGGTTTACGAGCATCTAACTTTTTATCTTTTTCTTCTTTTTCTACCTTTAGGCTACGTATTTCGTTTCGTATTTGTTGCCCGATCATTCTTAAATCTAATACCGCTTGGGGGGAGTCGCAACTGTTGCTTAGAGTATTTACCATTTGACGTTTTATCTTGTCAGCGTCCATCACCGACAATAAAACAATTAATACTAACAAAGGGGCCATAATATACGGCCCCAAGTATTTTAAGTAATATTCCCACTGAGGACGCTTAACGTAGTGTTCGCATAATCCTAAATAATACGAAGGTATCGTTGTTTGGAGGGTGTAATTTACAGGAAAATTAAGACTAGTATATAAAATTAAAAGTCTTGTTACTTTGGCCAACGTTAAATCCGACGTAAAAGCTATATCTATCTTCTTCGTGGTATTGGGTGCCATCGAAAAGGCTTCACAATTCAAAACCTTGAAGCCGTGCCCTTCGCAAGGGTAATCATTTATGTAAAAACCATGAATATCCACGGTAATATCTCCTGTATTTCTAGCAGTAAACGATCGTTTTATTGTCAAATTCGGAAGGGAACTCTTCTGCTTTTCCCTGTCGCAATCCCTGAGATGTTTCTCCGTCAATTCAAAACCTAGGGGTTGACTCGAGCCTGGTTTCCTGTTGCCAAATTTGAACATAGGGTGGGCCCCTTGACCTTGCAACTTGATGATTTCCAGGATTGTTAAATTGTTGCGTATTAGAAGAAAAGCGGAAATTAGTTCGGTATTTCTAGCGTGGAAGCCCAAAGAAAGTGTGTGATTTTCCCCTGGTTTAATAAGAATTGGTACTGATGACTCCCCCACTTTATTAATAAGAACAGTGTCCATGAAATCTCGATATTGCTGCTTGTAGCTCTCGTGGAACGTAAAACCATGATTCTTTGTTGTTTTTAGGCTGCCTGGTAGGAAATTAGGTGGCAAGCCTTCTTTGAGTGCCTCGATATTAGGGTAATCGGATTCGAGAACCATTTGTACAATTAAATTGTGACTGGCTGGATTTCGCAGGGTTATGTTCTGGTAAGTAGTATTGCCAATCTGAGTTAACGGGAAGTTAAAAACTGATCTATTTTCTATGTTATGTGCATATAACAAACTAGGCCAACTCATTTTTACTCTGGTTTTAAAAATATGACCTCTAACCTCAGATGTATCGATTCGTAATGTCAAATTTTCCCACTTTGTTAATCCGTTGGATGACTGATTCAGATATCTATTGTAAAACATATTGAGGAGATTTAAGTCGAATTCTGAGACCGAATCTGCCAGTTCCAAAGTTTTCAACCATTGAGCTGAAAGAAAAAATGTTATTAAGCACAATAACAAATCTGGTTAATAAATTCTAAACACTAACTGACGAAGCAGAGCCTAAGCCGGTGGGTCTAGAAGCACAAAAGTTTGCACATGAATTCCTTTTATAACACAAGTGAGCACTAACAAAGGATTTTTGAAACGTCCAAGGGTGTTAAATAAGGGATGAAAGTTTGTATGAAATTTCCTCATTTTTTTAAGTTATAAATAAAAAAATTGATGTTTAGGTTCCAGTTTCCAAATAAAAGTCAATTCTTTCGTTAGGCCCTAACGATATGAATTGATTCTCAACCTTTTTTTCGTCACTGCACACTTTTAATAATTTAAAAATTGGCGGCACACTAATAATTATATAAATTTAAAAAAAAGTCTCCTCCGCTATTTCACTGTATGCATCCGTAAAATTTTACGACACACTTCAAGAATCTCGCGGGACAGTAAAGGGCCGCGGCACAATGGTGAGAATCACCGCGTTAGGGGGTAAAATCCACTTATAAGGTATAACAACGAATTCGTATTCGAATGTATAAAATATATAATTTTTTATAAATCTCAATTTGCAAAAATTGGAAAATTTGAAACTTTTAAAACTATGATTTTTGAAAAGACGAATATTTAAAAAAAGAAGAAAATTTCAAAACAAATTTAAGATTTAAGTTTCAAAAAAAAGGCCAAAAATTGAAATTTTGAAAAATATCGACTCAAATATAGCTTCATTCAAAATTTGGAAGTTTTTTCGAAATTTCCATTTTTTTTTCAAAAGTTCGAATTTTTGTGATAACTTCCGACATTTTTCCAAAATTCGCCCGTTCCAGAATATTTTTAATTTTGCTGAAGAATCTAATTTTCCAAATTACCAATTTTTAAATTTTGAACGAATTCTACAAAACGAATTTAAGACTTAACTAAATTTCGATTTTAAAGCTACCTAAATTTAAAACAATCTGAAAAAAAATCGCAGCTTCGAGGCTGAAGTCGAAATTTTAAGAAAAAAAAAGTCAAATATAACGTAAACAAAACCAGAGAAGAATTGGAAGTTTAAATTAGACATTTTCTAACATGTCATCGTTTCAAGTTTACCTTCAAAAGTTCGACTTCAATTTCATGATTCCGGCTTTAAATTGGAATATAAATGTATTTTTCTCTTGAAATGTTGACCGAAATTCCCAATTTCTAGTAAAAATTAGAAATAGCGAGATGTTATCGCAAATTTTGGGAAAAAAGCCAAATCCATAAATTTTGGGAAGTTTTATGAAGTCGGCATCGTAAAAAAAGCATTAGAATTTGAAATTTCGAGAAAAAATTTGGCATATTTAAATTAAAGTGAAAATTGAAGGAAAAAGTTCAAGAAAACTCGAAATTTTGTATTAATAACTTCAAAAAACAGGGGTATCAGATTATAAAAGGGAAAATCCAAGTTTGACAAAACAAATTTTTGAGTGTTTGTTCTGAAGAAAAAGTTACAATTTTCGGTAAAATTCGAATTTGCAAATAAAATTGCCGGGAAACTGGGCTTCAATGAAAAAGATTCCTCTGCTTGAGTCCATATTTACAATAGCACACAAAATATTTATTTAATTTTAAGATTTTAGAAAGAGAAATGAAATATTTCGAGAAAAAGTCCAAATTTCAAAAAAGAGCCGAAAATTTTGAAAAAAGAATATATAAGTTATACAACTTAAAACTCAATTTGGCTTGAAATTTTGAGAACAAAATCAACATTTTCTTAGAAAGGAAATTGTAAGCTTTTAATTAAGCTTTCAAAAAAATGTTCTTTAAAGTAAATTCATAATTTTGAGATGAAAGTTGCATGAATTTGTCAAATTTTGAAAAGAAATAAAAAAATCTCAAACTTTAGGGTAAAGTAAAAATAATTTTAAGAACATACAAATTCAACGAACCAAAATAAACTGTTATTTTTTTCCGGTTCTGATCCTGCAAAATTAACGGTTTTTTTCGGTTTCCGGTTTTCGGTTCAGTTCCGGTTCGAAGCCCTACCGATACCGAACTAATTGAGGGTCGTTGCACCTACAAAGAAGATAGATGATTCGTTGTCAGTTGCACAAATTTCTTTTCAAAATATTCCACACTCTTCACAATTCTGCAAATCGCTGTCGGTCATTTGTTATTCGAAAAAGAATCGCTCGACGACCTCTTCGGTGCTGATACAGTTAACTTTTTTTTATAAACTGAAATCAAAACACGAATTTTCATATTTCTAACTTAAAAAATGACGATTTTCCATACTTGTCATTCTCTATTTAACACTCTTGGGGGATGAATTTTCAAAAATCTTTATTTATGCTCACCTCTGGCTCACCTCTTACATGCATACACTACGGGCCAGTACACGATTTCGGTCTGCTGTAACGTGTAAAGAACAAGGAACATTATCAAAATTTTGTAAGGAAAGAGAAGGATGGTATGATTTACACTGTTTCAATATATTGCTCGATAGACGCGCTTATCAAATCATGACCACGCATTCGCTGCAAACTGCACACCTGTCTTGTAGATATTGCATCAGAACCTTATCGGAGCTCGATAAAAGAGTGTCGTTTTAAATGGAAAATACATCTTTACCTATTAATTGATTCTACAATTATCTTCACACCCTAAAAAGTATGAAAATAATTGCAGATACTTTACGATTTTGTTTTCTTTAATCAACCGGGTCTCACGAAAAATAAAACAAAAATTCTAAAAGATAAATGAACTCTGTGTAAAAATAATCAGCCGGTGTGATGACAATCTAAACTGAAAACTTAAAAAATGATTCAACAAAAAAATGGAAGAAAAAATGCTTATGTAATAAGTGGTTCAAAAATGTTCCCTCCTGGTATTTCGCAATAACCTAATCTGTCGTAAAATTCAGTTCTTACGCGTGCCAACATCTCAGGAGAAATATTATCTAGGACTTCTACAATTCGATCCCGTAAATGGTCTAAATTACATGGTCTTTCTTGTACGTGGGTTAAGAAATGTCCATCGACATCAACTTTTTCTCTCATAGACTCACAAAACTCAAGACGTTTGTATCGATCTTCAGGAAATATTTCTTGGGTTTCAGAAACTTTATAACAGTTGTACCCATTTCTATTTCGCACTGTTCGCGATGGCACATTAACTTCTTCTGCGATCTGTTCACTAGAACAAGGTTCATTTTGCTTCGACAAATGCAATACAGCTAACTCCTTAGCCATTCTTTCGTCGGATAATGGCCTGTCACATTCAGGTTGACGCGCTTCCAAACAACACTTGTTATTACAACCTGTTATGCATCCCGATTTTTCAAATTTGTGGACGATATTTAACACCGTCTTTGCATCAGGTATTGGTCGATCTTCGTAGGAAAAAGCGAATCGCCCAACGACTTCTTCACCGCTCTGGGAGGTTAAATACCACTTAATAATTAGCACTTTTTCTTCTGAATCGAATAACAATAACATCCCGAGTTGGCCAATACATCATAAATTCGGTCAGCTCGATGTGTAAAGACAAATTAATTACTCGAATTCTGTAAGAAGATGGTTAAGAGTGGAAATTGTTGGACGATTCAATAAATTTAATACTGTTCGACCGAATCTCTTATCAAATTATGAGAACCCATGCATCCGCATTTCGAGTTTATATTCGAAATTCTACTCTTCTAAAATTATGACCTTAAAATGTAGACTTTTTTCGCAATCTCATTTTTTTTCTTAAAATGTCAAGACAATCATTTAAACTTAAAATTTTAATTTTCATTTAAAAAAATGATTGAATTCAAAAATCTAACTTATTTTTGAAAGTCTGACTTAAAATTCGGAAATTCGAATTGAAAATCGAAATTTCAGAAACCATTCTTAACGAATTTCAAGAACAAGATTAAAAGTTTGAATTTAATGTAAAAAATCGACTTTGAAATATAAAATTGAAGTAAAAAAATAAATAAATAAAATTTGAAGTAACTAATTAGGAATTTTATAAGAAAGTAAAAGTGCCTTAAAGAATTTGAAATGTATTCTCAAAATATTAAAATTATAATAGTTTTAACTCTAAATCTCTGGTTTTTTATTTTTATAAGATTTAAAATTTTTCCAAAATATTGATTTTTTCAGAAACTTTCTTATCAAAATTTCAAATTTTTTCTCACATTTTTAAAGTAACACTTTCTCATATTTGTCGCAATTTTAAAATTGCAACAACATTGAAAAATTGAGTTTAAAAATTGAAAAAAATTCGTCTTTAAAGTCGAAAATTCATAATTCATTTTTAATTTAATGTTCAAATTTCGAGAAAAAAAAAAGAATTTCCAAAAAAAGTTCACAATTTCACCCCAAAAAATGTCTAAATGTTGAGTGTTTTCTTGATTGAAATGTAATATTTTTGTTTTGTTTTTAATTTGGAGTTTGGATTTTAAGAAATGCAAAGTTTAAATTTTGACTTCAAAATTCAACCTTTTTTTTTCTAGAAATTTGAATTAAAGGTCAAAATTTTAAGTCAAAAAATAAAAATCTTTAAATTTAAATAACTTATGAAATTTCAGAAAAAACTCGTAATGTCTAGAATATTTATATTTTAAAAAAGTATGCTTTCTCGAAAATTACACTTTTTTTTGTCAAAATTTTCAGTCTAAACTCAAATTTCTCAACTCCAGAAATTTGTTTAAACATTTTTGAATTTTCAACGAATGGTGTATTTTTCTCAGATTTTTTCTTTCTTTACAAAATGATCCCTTTATAAATTCAAAGTTGCAGAAATAGCAACCAAAGTTTGTATTTAAATTCGATAAATATCAGTTTTAAAATCTGAAATTAAGACTTCAAATTTCAAAGAAAAAAGTAAAATTTTATACAACATTATTCGACTAATGTTGCTTAATTTTAATTATTTTCTTCGAAGTTTTATCTTTTCTGGAAATTTATAGTTTTTTATTTTGAGAAAAAAGTCGGAATTTCTGGATCTAAATATCGACACATAAACAATTGCCGCTGTTATTAACAATTAAAGATTTGAAAAAAACAGTCCAGTTTTTCGCAATTATTTCAAAAACAAAGCAAGTAAAATTCTTTTTTATTATGTTATTAAATATTAATTCAAAAATTTGACAAATTGACCAAATCATCTAAAACTGTAAAAGAAAAAAATCTGCTGGAAAAAATGGTTTACATAAAGTTTTAGATTTTTCGTTTAGATTCCAAGTAGAATAATAATTATTAAAGTTGCTAATATGTTTTTTTTCCTTCGCTAAGGTTTTATGGCAACTATACTTAATATTATTGTAATTTTGCGATATTTAAAATTGTTTAATCAATCTGGTAATTATTAATTTTTTAAACCATGAAAAACCTAAAAAAAATTAAATGTCTTAATAGTTTAGATAGTATATTTATTATCTAAATTATAATGTTATGACAGTTAAAAACATTACCAGTTTTCCTATTAGTATACAACTTAATCTTGCCATAAGATCTCCACATAAGGAATTTAGTTAGTAGCTTTTGTTTAACAATTAACTAATTACCAGACTTCGAATTTACACATTTTTAGAAACCTTATAAATTAACAAACGGCCTATTTTATGTAAAATTAATGAAAACACTTTTTTTTGGCCGATAGCGAAGCGTGTATCAAAGTAGCGGTTGGACTCGCGATTAATCTTCAATTTTATTCTCAAAGTGCCGAACATTTTTAAAATATTTTTTTTTTAATGTTTTACTTTTTTGTCGAGTTTCATCCAAACATTTTGCTAAAAATTTCTTTTTTTTTGCTGGAAGTTATTTCCTAAATTCTAAGTATTAAATTTATACTTTTTTATTATCTTCAAGAAAACTAAATTTATAAGCTAGTTTGTCTTTTTGGGGAGATTTTTCCTTTATTTTTAAAATTTTACAAATTTTTTTTTCACAAAATTTCGAGTTCTTATTTTAAATTTTTACTTTTTCTCTTAAATTGTTGGCATAAACATAAAACTTCGTTTTTTTTTTCAAGAGATTTTAAAATTTTTTTTGAACTTCTACTTTTTTTTGAGTGTTAACCGAAAAAACTAGAAACTTCGGTTTTTTCCGCGAATTTTTGACTAACATTTTCGGATTACTGTCACAATTTAAGGAACAATATGAAATATTTGAGTTTAAAAGTTCGGAAAATTCGATTTTGAAGTATTTTTAATTTGGATTAAATCCCCGACTACATGCCTATTGCCGCCTCCTCGATAGTGCCGCCCGTATGCGTTGTATGCTCCTTACGCCCGCGACGGACTGATTACTAGAGGATGATTTATTTAATGCAGATTCGGTCCAGTCGTAAGTCCATGTAGAAATAATGCCAATCGATGCCAGGTGACATGTGCGCTACACATGTACCCTTATCATTCTCCCAATTGTTGAATCGAAGAAGCGCTGAAGCGATTTATCCCGGTCATAATGAAGGAGATACACATAAATGAATTACCATGTGGCATCTCTGCCGATTTAGTTTCTCTTTCCGTCTTGCCTCATATCAGAAGTTTGCTTTGTCGTTCTCATTGGCAAGCAGACCGAAATAGTGTACTGGCCGATCCTGTATAAAGAACTCATGTGCAAAATTTCGTGTTTTATTAAATAGAAATTTGTTCATATTCAATTTACATAAACTAAAAACAATTATTTAAGTCACTTCTCATACAAGCGTCATTCTTTCATGTAATGTAAAACAAATAGATAAAAAAAACTGCTCCCAAAATATGGCTCATTATTTACTGACCATTCAGTATAAGTAAAAATCGGATGTATATAAAGTTTTCGCATCTAGTGTGCTGCTGTCATTTTTTGGTAAGTTCACGTACGTTCCTTACTTCATTCGTATTCGTCAAATTGACATTTAACCTTCACATAAAAATTCTGCAGGACTATCAGGAATAAAACAGGACCATTTACTATTTACTATTCAGGCGTTTCGAAAGTAGGATTTAACAATAAAAGATTTTTTTTTTCTATTGTAAAACCAAATTAATAAAATATTTTTTTAAAGTCATATTTGTTTAAAATACTGTTACGGGCTTATCGGTTCGATTGATTACACTTATCGAATAAGACCCACTTTATTACTGAACTCAACAATTTACAATTAACTCACTTCTACTAACTCACTAATTGCACTGATTCTAACTGACTGACTCGAGGGAAAGCTGACCGCCTTTTTATAGTTTTGGCCCCCGGCTTCCAGAATTTTCGGCAGATAAGGCTTATCGAATGCCGAAATTTCTGGAACGCTTATCTGCCGCGGCCGCTTTCCCCTTATCAGAACCTTCTAGAAACTGTTTTTATTTACTAAATTCTACAATTCTATTCTAAATCCTATTTCATCTATTTACATTGCGTTACAATACTAATCAAGTAAAAAAACATACGTAAACATGACAAAAAGTGACAGCAGCACACTAAATGGGAAAACTTTTTGTATACCCAATACCTTATCGGATGCTATAATGAAAAAATAATTAAAACAATAAATAGATTTTCAGGGTAGAGTACCTGTTGTATCATCTTGTAATCCTAAATAACACTCTGGATTACATTGGACGTTAGGATCTAAATAGAGGTGACCTACGATCTTCGAAGTGTGTGCCAATATATGACCCGAGTGCTTGCAACTAAGACGAGGGTCAGGAGGTAAACTAAGTATATTTTCAATGATCATAGGTTCGTCAAATGTTGAATGTACTCGAAGTGGATGCGAACAGATTTTTCCCTACAAAAAAATTATGTTCATTAAACAAGAAAAGGAAACGGGTAGTAAACCATACCGGAAAGCACTGATCAAAAACCAGCCTATCAGGACCAATCTCCAATTTTCCACTTGCCACCTTAAATTGAACTGGAACGGATATATTTTCATACTGCGTCTCAATCTGAACATCTCCCCATAAATGTTTTTCTTCATTTAAAGTTTGCACTATCAATTTCACAACAACATATTCTTTTGGCTTGATGGTATTCTAAAAAATAAGGCACTTTTAAATGAAAACGTTATCAAGAGGGCTTCTATTTTTCGGATATGTCTTTGCTTAATCTGCTGTTGTCTTTGCTTAATCTGCTGTGGGACATAATTTAATACCATCAAGGTTGAGGTCTTCTTGATGAACGAATCTAATACAAGTACTTACGCATTTCGTTAAATTGGTATATGTGCTTTTCAAAAGAGCAAATTCATAGTTATCTCTTTGACATCCCAATATTTCGACTCTAGTCAAAGGTACCGACGTTTTTATTCCCTTCAATGCTATTCCTACAGGATTTTGATTTAACAAAACAAAATGAACGTTCTTTATTGTCTGGAAGCTGATTAAGCCCAAATCTAGAGAGTAATCTTTGCTTTTAAAAGGTAAACGCTGGAAAACATCAATTAGTGTTCTATCCTTTTGAATAACAAAGCTATACCAATTCCAACTTTCCATCGTAACTTAACAGTGGTATTCTAACAGATGAAATATTCGTAACTAAAGTTAATATGCGAGTTAACTTTTATGCTGCCAATATGAACGTCATCCTTTATACTAATTGTAAAGATATCTGCTTCTTCTCGAGGTTTCAGTACTATTCGTTCAAAATTGTCAATCTAAAAATTAGTCGAGTAGCATGTACGAGCCCTCCAAACTTACAACTTACAGTAAAGAATTGTCGAGCATCCTCTTGCAGCGAAAGCTCGACGAGTCTCAAGGGAACAGAAAACACGTTGCGTATTTTAAAACTTCTCTTTAATTTCTTAGTTCTGTCATTGTTAAAATACCTGGTGATCTGCGAATCATACTCTATACCTCCTTCTAATACAGTCAAGTAATATGGGATGTTCGAACTGCTTTTTCCATTTCGATATTTTACGATAATATGTCCCGAATAATCCTTAGTCGTGTAAGCCGTTTTCCCTTAAATTAAAATAAATACGTCACAAGTACACAGTAGTTTCAAGTCACGTACAATCCACAGTTAAATTTCCAATTTCGACACACTGCTCCTGGTTTTTTGCACTTTTCAGATTCGGATACAGTTTAACATGATCGAAATCAATTTTAATCGCTTTAGATGCCGTAGAAACACTATGTATCCGAACAGGCTTCTTAAATGGATTACAAATGGACAGTTTAACCGTTTTTGGCTTATCCAAGCTACCTCCTATGCCGAAATTTACGAAACCTTGTGGATGGTGAATACCTCCCTCCGATGTGACCTGGATTTCCAAAGGTACAACCAGTACTTCATCCGTGTTATTTAGTCGAATTCTGCGAACAAAAATCGTCTTAAAAATCATCCCATGAATATACTTATCCTTAATCTAAATTGTTTTATACAGGGTTATTCATGTTTTTCTCAGTGGCGGATTAGATGGTAGCGCCCTAGGGGAATATTGTCGCGCTTGGCAATGTTTTTTAATGATTTAATTAATTCAAATTTGTTTTTAAGAAATTAATTTATCTAGAACATTTTAGTTTTACGCATGAAATTTTCACGTAAGTCTTATAAATTTCAATGCTAAATCAAATTCCATGAAAAAAGCTAAACTAGAAGAAAAAAATTAAAATTTCGTTTAAAAGTAGGTAATTTCAATAGCAACGTTTCGTTGGAATTTTGAAAAAACTAACCTTTTAATTTCGAATTTAAATTGCATATTTGACTTAAAATTCGTCTTTTTAAAATCAAAATTTATACCATAATCTTTCCTGTCGAATAAAGTGAATAAATAACCCGGTTTTTGGCAAAACAAAATTATTTATCATTTCATCAACCTTGAAAGTTTTATGCAATTAATTCAAATGCATTTTGATAATATTTAAAAAATAAAAAATTTACATAATTACATATAAAAAACTTACCTTAAGTATGCAGTGTAATTTTGTTCAACTTTTGCATGAAATCTTACTCTTATAATGGCTTTGGTTGCGAGAGGCCCAATCTCCCAAATATCTTTAGGGCCTTCTCTCTCCCCAGAAGGTAATTCTAAATGAAACTCGCCCCCACTTGTGTATATCTCAAGAATCTAAAAAAAAAAAAACATTTTTTCCTAAATATGTTTAAAAAGAATGTCATCTGCCCCTGTATAGAAATATTCAAAATATTTGATATTTTTTAACGAAATTAAAATTTCCAGAAAAAATCTATATTTCCAATTTTAGGTTGAAATTTTAGAGAGAAAATTAATAATTTAAGATTTTAACCCAAAATTTTGCGAAGAAACTTAACGTTTCGAAAAAACTTATAACTTTTTTGTACAATAAATGTTTATACCCAAATGTTCGACTTGATCTCAAATATTCGAATTTTTTCGAACATTTAAATCCGAAATTTTATCGATCACCACTTGACGTTTCTAGAAAAATAATTTTTAATTATAAGTCGAAACTTCGAAATAAAATCCAACATTTAGAGGTGAAACATTAAATTTTGCAAAAAGAAACGGTTGTTTCAAATTTAAAAGGGTTGCTTAAAATTTAGAAAAAAGTCAAGATTAAAAAAAATCAAAGTCAAAATTTTAAAAAATTGACATTTAAAAGAATCATGTACCTCAGAGTAGCAAAAATTCAAAAAAAATCGATATTTCAAAAAATGGCGCAATTGAAAAAAAATGAAATTTTTAAATAAAATCAACATGAAATAGTTGGAATTTAAAAATTAATCAAATTTTTGAGAAACAAATGTAAATAATTTTGAAAAAAATTTTAAAAAAGGTGAAATTTTGAAAAAGTAAATTTAAAAAGTCGAAATTTTAAAAAATTAGGTTTTCAATATACATTTTCAAAAAAATAACAATTTTTAAAAAATAGAAATTTTGCAAAAAAATATTTAGAAAAGTCGACATTTAAGAAAAAACTCCAAATATTTCGAGAAAATCTAAACTTCTAAAAATCGAAATTGAGAAATATTGCAATTTAAAAAAAAAATAGTAATTTTCGGAAACCATTGAAAACATAAAAAAGAGGAATCTTTCAAAAACAAACTTTGAAAAAGTCAGAATTCTGAGAAATAGTTGACATTTTAAAAAAAAAGCTCAAATTTTGACAAGAAGTCGAAGTTTTGCAAAAAAAACTGTAAACTTTGAAATAAAATCGAAATTTTTAAAAGATTCAACCCATAAAAAACCCAATTTATTAAATTTTCAAAGAAATCTGGAATTCTCGTTGAAAAATGTCAAAATTTCAAAGTTTTGGAAAGTTAAAATTTTGAAAAGTTAAAATTTGAAAAAGTTAAAACGTGAAGAACCCAAATTTTGAAAAAAAGTCGATATTTGATAAAAATGTCGAAATTTTGAAATGGAGACGAAATTTTGTGCAAAATTCAAAAAACGCCAAATTTTTGAGAAAATCTAAACTTTGAAAATTCGAAATCGAGAACTATTGCAATTTTCAAAAAAGTAGAAACTTTCGGAAACCATTAAAAACATAAAAAAGCGAAAAATGTCAAAAACAAACTTTGAAAAAGTCAGAATCCTGAGAAATAGTTGACATTTTAAAAAAAAGCTCAAATTTTGACAAGAAGTCGAAGTTTTGCAAAAAAAAACTGTAAACTTTGAAATAAAATCGAAATTTTTAAAAGATTCAACCCATAAAAACTTAATTTATTAAATTTTCAAAGAAATCTGGTATTCTCGTTGAAAAATGTCAAAATTTCAAAATTTTGGAAAGTTAAAATTTTAAAAAGTTAAAATTTGAAAAAGTCAAAACATGAAGAACCCAAATTTTGAAAAAAAGTCGATATTTGATAAAAATGTCGAAATTTTGTGCAAAATTCAAAAAACGCCAAATATTTTGAGAAAATCTAACTTCGAAAAGTCGAAATTGAGAAATATTGGAATTTTCAAAAAAGTAGAAATTTTCGGAAACCATTGAAAACATAAAAAAGCGGAATCTTTCAAAAACAAACTTTGAAAAAGTCAGAATTCTGAGAAATAGTTGACATTTAAAAAAAAAGCTCAAATTTTGACAAGAAGTCGAAGCTTTCCAAAAAAAACTGTAAACTTTGAAATAAAATCGAAATTTTTAAAAGATTCAACCCATAAAAAACCCAATTTATTAAATTTTCAAAGAAATCTGGAATTCTCGTTGAAAAATGTCAAAATTTCAAAGTTTTGGAAAGTTAAAATTTTGAAAAGTTAAAATTTGAAAAAGTCAAAACGTGAAGAACCCGAATTTTGAAAAAAAGTCGATATTTGATAAAAATGTCGAAATTTTGAAATGGAGACGAAATTTTGTGCAAAATTCAAAAAACGCCAAATATTTTGAGAAAATCTAAACTTCGAAAAGTCGAAATTGAGAAATATTGGAATTTTCAAAAAAGTAGAAATTTTCGGAAACCATTGAAAACATAAAAAAGCGAACAATTTCAAAAACAATCTTTGAAAAAGTTAGAATTCTAAGAAATAGTTGACATTTTTAAAAAGAGCTCAAATTTTGACAAGAAGTCGAAGCTTTGCAAAAAAACTGTAAACTTTGAAATAAAATCGAAATTTTTAAAAGATTCAACCCATAAAAAACTCAATTTATTAAATTTTCAAAGAAATCTGGAATTCTCGTTGAAAAATGTCAAAATTTCAAAGTTTTGGAAAGTTAAAATTTTGAAAAGTTAAAATTTGAAAAAGTCAAAACGTGAAGAACCCAAATTTTGAAAAAAAGTCGATATTTGATAAAAATGTCGAAATTTTGAAATGGAGACGAAATTTTGTGCAAAATTCAAAAAACGCCAAATATTTTGAGAAAATCCAAACTTCGAAAAGTCGAAATTGAAAAATATTGGAATTTTCAAAAAAGTAGAAATTTTTGGGAAACCATTGAAAACATAAAAAAGCGGAATCTTTCAAAAACAAACTTTGAAAAAGTCAGAATTCTGAGAAATAGTTGACATTTTTAAAAAAAAGCTCAAATTTTGACAAGAAGTCGAAGTTTTGCAAAAAAACTCTAAATTTTGAAATAAAATCGAAATTTTTAAAAGATTCAACCCATAAAAATCTCAATTTGTTAGGTTTTTATCAAAAAATTTGGAATTCTCATTAAAAAATGTCGAAATTTCAAAGTTTTGGAAAGTTAAAATTTTGAAAAGTTAAAATTTTGAAAAGTCGTAACATATGAAAAACCCAAATTTTGAAAAAAGGTCGAAATTTGATAAAAATATCGAAATTTGATAAAAATGTCGAAATATCATAAAAATGTCGAAATATAAAAATGTAGAAATTTGGTAAAAATGTCGACATTTTGAAATGGAAACGAAAAAGTGAAAAATTCGTATCTTCACAAAAAGCCAAAATTTAAAAAAAATGGAAAAACAAAAAGGTGGGAATTTCAATAAAATCGGAATTTTGTCGTCTGAAATTAGTCAAATTATCTCAAATAATATCTGAAATTATCCAAAATCAGTTTCAGTTTCGGTTTCAGATATTTTTTTATTTAGGATATCTGACAGTTTGGTCACAATTGGGAGTTCCATAACATCACTAGTCTGCATATACGGAATACAATTTTCATAGGTTTCGGTTCTGGTTTTGGCTGAAATCGGAGCAGAAGCCGAAATTTTGTTTCGGTTTCAGCCAAATCTAGTTTCAGTCACTCTCTAATTAATTAATCAAGAAATACATCTAATAAAATCTAATTTCTGCATTTTATTTCTAATTTCATGATACTTCTTCAAATTTTTAATACAACTGTTTCGCTAGCCAACTGACATTGTAGTTTTAGAGTCACTTGTTTTTTTCTTTTAATACTTTTGAGAGATAATTTGTTTAAATTCATCAAAATATTTCACATAACAAGTTCGACAGTTACAAGTGCATGCACCTAGAAAAAAATGTAGCCTCTTGTTGCAATATAGTTACAATCAACCATTTAGTGTTGCCAGATTGCCAGCATTCGATGATCGAATAGAGGTAATCAATTAATATAATCTTTATTCGTCACACTTGCTCTTCCAAAATAATAAAACCAGAAAAAATCAAAAACAAAAGGTTCTTAATTCATATTTTCCACACTTCGACCTCCGAATAAATTTTGACGACCAAAACAAAAGGGTCTTCTCTAATCATATTTTTTGTCGCCTAAATTGCCAATAAATCTATGACCGATCCACCTGTGATTAAGGATACAAACAATTGGCTTAATTAACAAACAGTCCAGATAAAATCTGGCAACCCTGTAACCAACGCATTGTATATTAAATAAACAATCTGCGGATTCAATTACAACATCTAATACATAATGAACTTAGTTATTCTAATTCCTTACCTGTATCGTTTCCAAGTGTGGATTATGTAAATAAATTAATGGTGAAAATGTTGCATTTAAAGGTAATTTTATATCAACAATTGGCCTTAATCTATAAGGGCTATATATGCTAACACCTTTAACCTAAAATAAATATTAAGAAGTAGTAAGGGCAACTATTGTAATCCATAGATCGTCCACCTCAAGAAAAATTCCAGAGTTATTCAAAAAATAAAAACAGATTTCTATTAAGGTGGAATTTATTGCTTGTAACACTAAGATGTTTAAACTTACATGATACTTTAAAAACTGACCCTCGGTTGTATGTATGAATAAACTGCTTTCCATCGGACCTTCCTGTCTACCAAGAAATACAACATTGAATGATGTGTTCCCCAATGGTGGAATTTTCTAAAATTAATAAAATACAAATTTCCTACACTATCATTTGGCACGTTAAGACTACCTTATCTTCAAAAAATGAACTATGAAAGTGAACCGTACTACCCGATATTGAAGTCATATCAATACTCCTGTTTTTATCATAATTGAACAGAGTGACTTTTTGTAAGTGCGGTACCCCCAACGGTCTAAAAAGTTAGGACGTTAAATCGTATTAAAATCAAATTTAAAAAGATACCGCTCCATGAAGTCCAAAGTAGATGGATAGAACTTAACATGAAAATGAAAATTTTGGTTAAGTTTGCCCGACCTGCAACACACGTATTCGCTCAAAAGCTACATTTACAAATAATAACATACCGTAATCCATAGGCTAGTTCCTATAAGATATGTAAAATTAACAAATCATGATTATTTTGAAATAAGTTCTTACCTCTTGAATTATCGTGAGTTCATCATCCAGATATTTGCGACTGTTTGAAATGAAACCTGAAATGAACGAAAAATATCCTAGTCAGCAGAAGACCTCCAAAAGTGATAATAATAAACACATTTATGTAATTATTTTCACCATCGCAGTTATAAAAAATATTTACCATGACTACTGTCGTGAACTGTTAATTGTGTTTTCACGATTATTTCTAGGATGGAAAGTACAAAAATATACCATGATACGGGATATTTAAACATTTTGACATTATTTCCTCTTGGTTTGTTTTTGTATTTGTGTTACACAAAAATTGATATTATGCACTATTTTTTTATGTCATTATGTCACAGAATTATTTCACAGGTAGGAAAATCTGCAGTTTAATATATTCTACATTAGATGGAGCTTTTATCGCAAGTTAAAGCTACGCTTGTACTAGTCGTGTGTACAAAGAGTTTCTAATCTAGTGTGCTGCTGTCATTGTTTACCACGTTCACGTATGTTCCTTACTTGATTCGTACTGATCAAATTGACATTTAACTTTGAGATAAAAAGTCTACAATACTATCAGCAATAGAGGATATCCATTCACGATTGCTTTTTTTGGGATTTTCGAAAGTAGGATTTAACAATAAAAGGTTTTTCTTCTATTGTAACATCAAATCAATAAAATATTTTTTAAGTGTGAGTTTACATTTTAAATAGCCCGCCAATTGTTCATATTTGAAGTTGGCAGTACAATGTCAACGTCAATTCGGGGCGACGCGAAGCATAGATGGCTCGACCGTATCTTGGCGGGAAGGAAGAGTTTAGTCAGTGTTGCCAGTGGTAGCGGAATTCCGCTATTGGTAGCGACTTTTGAAGTATTTAGCGACGTAGCGGCGGCGACGATCAAGTAGCGGAATTTTGAGGGCGCCCAAATTTTTACATATTTAATTTTAAAAACCGAGTCAAGGATAAATAAACTAGTTGTTGAAAAACTTACATGACGATTTATTCAGTGGTGCCATCTGACCGAGAGCAGTTAACAACAATTTTACGTGTAGAAAGTCAATCAGAGTCATTACAGAAATCTTTCGAAAATTTAATTTTTATTTTTCTTATGGAAAAATATGTATTTTCCCGAAGATACTCGACGACTTTAAAGCTATTTAAAATAGCTCTCAGCTAGGGCGGTAGTTGTTTTTTAGTCTTAGTTAGTAATGTTTATTTTAAAGGTAAACGAAAGGTTTTTTATATTTTCCCACTCCCACCCTATATGCACTGTTTTCTTTACACCGTGCGAGCAGGATAGATAGATGACATCAGTCTAGTGAACGGATATAACGAAAGTCGCTCCGTGATTGGTCGATTTTATATCCACACTAATGTGGATATGAAATTGACCAATCATGGCATGCGATAAAGACGAATGTCATTTTCAGATTAAGAATTATACCATAGAACCTGTCAAACTGACCGGTATTTACCAAAAAAATTATTTAAAATGAGTGCTTTTAGTGCAGAATCAGTAAACTTTATCCCAGCGGACATTTCTGAGGCTGCAAGTGAAATATTCAAGATATTATTAACTTAGAAATCAAAAGTAAATATAAATTTTGCTACGATGAATTTATGACGTTTCATTGACACAGTAACACTATATAAAAAATATTAGAAACTGCAAATGTCACATGAAAAATTATTAATTCGCTAAATCATGTTTTAGTCTTTGATAGATCGTAGTCGTAGGAAAAATACGCTGTACAACTCGAGCGGATTGTCCATATCGCACTCGAACGATTGAGGCACTCCGCCTACGGCGTCGTGCTCAAACTTCGTTCTCGTGCGATATGGACATCATATCCGCTCTTGTTGTACAAACTACTATTTTGGCTTTAATTACTCCCCGAAGGTAAAAATATGTATTTATCTTTCAAGGTCAAGTTTTTTTGAAGAATTCTTTACCCTTTTTGTGGTGCGTAGCGGCCGGTAGCGAAATTTTAGAGATCCGGTAGCGACATTTGGCATTGAACCACTGGCAACACTGAGTTTAGTTGTCTTTAGAGGTTAGATGTGGTTGTGGTTCAGACTGGCTGAAGTTAGTCGCCAGTACCGCGTTTTTGTATTTTCTTACATTAAAAAGTAATAAAGTTGTTGTCAAACCGTTGGTGTTACGTTCGCTACGACCTACCTCGTTTAAGCTCCCACATAAGGTTATGTTTGTTGACTTGTCAGTTTAAAATAACGATCAAATAAGAACATACGTCAACACGACAAAAAAATGACAGCAGCAACTTGAATAGACAACTTTTTCTACACACGGTATTTACATTTTCCCTAAGCATATCTCTAGTCAAAGTTTAGTGTTCAGTGTCCTGAGTAAAATAAATTCAAAATCAAAACACTAAATATATTGGTTAGGTCACTAACTCACAAAACGCCCCAATTTTGTAGTGGCAACAACAGAAACTAGTAATATTTAAACCTGGTCGTTTGGCAGCGAGGTGACATTTCGTAATGGTGTTCTGTGTTCTTAAAATTATAACCTAAATATTTTGATTTGTTGTCGGTGGTTTTAAGAGTGAATCTTCTATATTTTATGTTAATTTCTGCTGAAAATTATTACTTAATGCGAATAAAAACAATAATAGAAAACTTCAAATCCGATTATTTCTGCCAAACAACCCCTGAAATATAGGCAACACATTAATCAACAAAATGATTACGCATGAAGGCAGCTTTAGTTCCGGTGATTATTTTGAGTTAGTAACTTATCTAAAGGTTGTATTAACACACTTCACGGTCTACTCTTATGCATATTTATCTGAAATGGATTATAATAATGTGCATACAAATTATATGGAAAACATTTAGTCCCATTATTTTTGCCAAACAATCCCGGTAATATAGGTAACACATTAAACCTCAAAATGTTTATGCGTAGTCAGCTTTATTTTTGGTATTTTTTTAATAACTTGTCTAAAGGTCTATTTAATACTTTACCTACTCTTATGCACATTTATTTATCTGAAATGGACAATACCAGCGTTTCCCAAACTTTTTTTCTCTAGCACGATTGTTTCTAAACATCCTCTTGGCGATCCACTAGAAGAATGTTTAACTATTTTAATGTATTAATATTGACCGTATGCGAGTATGACAAACATTTTTCGACCCGATATTTTATTTTCGTGGCTTAGTGCCGGCTCGCGACCAACTACTTGGGATCCACTGTCAAACTCAATTTTAGAACATAGACAGGACGACATGTCAACCACAGGTAAAACACAAATGTCAACAATGGAGGTATTCTGTGAAAAATGTTTTGTGATCTTTATATTGTATAGGTTAAGTTAATTCCTAATTCGAGAAAATGTCCATTTATTTTAGTGGCTCTTTTACACGTTCCTCGGGCATTATAAGTGCAATTTCGAAGCAACTCCAACTAGTTAATTTGAAGCCAGTTAAAAGGATTAATGTACAATTTGACCCATTTCATCCAAATGCTGTCACAGCTCGGTAGGTCTAACCTCCAAATTCTACTTTATTGATTTTTCTCTACTTTTGCGCAGGCGTATTTTTTATAAATAGAAACAATTTTTTAATAAAATATCCTTTCAGAGACTTTTTATTTCACATTTCAAATCCAAAGGTAGCAGAAACCAACTTGAATTGCAGAATTAAGACCACCGTGGTATGCGATAGAAGTGAGCCAGTGATCAACTTGGAACTACAAGATTCAGGGTAAAAATAAGATCTATAAGTGGCGAGTCTAATATTATCGATTTTTAGGAGTGTTAAGTTTTTGGCTAATCATTTAAGTGTGTTGGAAATTCTTCAACAGATTAATAAACACATAAGTTCGAAGGTTCCAGTTGAAGAACCTGCAAGTGGCCCTACTACCAAATTAGCCTCGAAGAAGCTAAAGCAAAAAAAGCGATAATCATGGGGGTAAAACCTGACAAAAATTATCAATTAAAACTTATAAATCACATATATAGTCAGATCCCCGCGTTTACGGATATATTTACTGAAGAAACGTTTTATATAACAGTTGTATGTGTCGTGTTAAGCACATTTGTTGTAGTCTTTATATTGTCTAGATTTATTACATTGAAACCTGTTGAATAAATTATTTATTAAGCAGAAAGTGTTTACAAAAGCTCCTAACCACCATTCACATTTGTGAAATCGGAAATGCATATAAATTGATCTTTAAATATACTGGTACAGGTTAAATTTGTATCGCATTGTGGTTTTTTTTTTTAAATACACTTTGTCAGTAACTAAGTATTTTTTAAATGTGGAATACCATTTTAATTTCAATTGTTTCAGATTTTTCTCTCGACCTAAGTTAAAATGATGTCAAATTTCATGCTATAATAATTGGACTTTTTATGACAAGTTCGAAATTACAATTCGAATGAAAAAAAAAAAGAAAAATTAAAGTGAGATGAGCTTAAATCCGAAATTTTAACAAATATCGAGCAAAGCTGAAGCTTTTACCAGTTTTAAGGTGAACTAGGTTTTTTGACTAAAACCAAAACTAGTAGGTCTAAAGTTGCCAGAGGTTCGGAATTCGCTCAGATGAGGGCGAACTGTTCGGTAGTTAAGTCAAATTGTTTCGTAGAACGGACTGGTCCTTGGTTATCTTCAAAAATTGAAATACAGAACTTGTCCCCTGAAACCAAAAAAGATTTAAAAACACAACAAACGTTGCTTTAACACTATCTCTGAAGATGACAGCTTGGCTGTCGAAACGCCTTAGAGCAACGTCTTTTTTAATCTTTCTTGGTTTCAGGGGACAAGTTCCGTATTTCAATTTTCCAAATTGTTTGTGTCCGGAATCAAAGTGGACCCAACAGATTTGTTCGATAATTTAGTTAGCCAACAAATATGATTAGAGAAGAGCTTTTTTCTGGTCCTCAGAGGTCGACACACAAAATACGAATTAAAGACAGTTTTTTTGGTCATCAAATTGGAAGACCAAGTTCGAAAAGTAAAAATTATATCGAGCTCCTCATTCAAAAATCGAATGTTGACAATCTGGCAACTCTAGGTTAGTCCCTATTAGTTAAATTTCACTATTTTAGGTAAAAAATAATTTTATTTAAGTATATTTACAATATAAAAACGGATCTAAGAACTAGTTTGTATCCAAGAAGACGTTTCAACCTTTGGTATTTCACCTGCTGCGTAGCTAACTAAAAATAACTGATGCCCATTTGTATAACTGTAAAAAAAAATTAACCATTATGACTTAATATACATTTATACAACTATTATGACTCAATATACATTTATACAACTGCGGATATGCATTTGTACCACTGAATAACTTACATTGTATTGGCAGCATCTCTCGTCGTTGTTGCTAACGGATCTTCGTACAAAATTTCAGCATCACTCGCAGCAACATTAATTTGTAATTCCTCGGCGTCATTAGATCCAGCTTCCAATTCTTCCTTTTCTTCTTTCTGCACATCATTTGTATATAATTTTCGCATCAAAGATGATTTTTTCGCGTGAGATTTTTGGTGCCTCTTCATATCCGATCGAACTCTAAACGGCTTACCACATACTTCACACTGATGCGGTTTCTCGCCCGTATGAATTCTCCTGTGATTTTGCAAGTATGAAGACGCTCTGAAGCATTTACCGCAGAATTCGCATTTGTAATTTCGTTCACCAGTATGTATTCTTCTGTGAACCACTAAGGAGTACTTTCTTGCGAATTCTTTTCCGCAATATTCACATTGGAATTGTCTTTCTGTTGAGTGGATTGAGGTCATGTGGTATTTCAAATCGCCCCATTGCCTAAAATTTCGGCCGCATTCCTCACAATGATACGGTTTGTCGCCGGAGTGGAGTCTCATATGGACTTTTAATGCACTCGAGGCGAAGAAACTTTTTCCACATGTATCGCATTGATGTGGTCGTAGACCGGAATGACTTTTCAAATGGTACATGAGGGAATTGCGATGGGTAAACACTCTGTCGCACACGTTGCAGCTCAGGTTTTGTTTTGGTTTTTTATTTTTCTTCTTAACTATAGCAGGTGCTGTTGGTTCTACAAGAAAAAAACGTTAACGTATTTCAGAATAGAATACTGATGAGTAAGTACCTGTATTCCCAGTTACAGCCCTACAGGTTACCAGGTGTTGCAAGAGGAGGGGTCTCAGCGGAAATGGTTGTTTACAAATATGACAAACGTGATCCTGTGCTTCTAGCTCTTTTAAGTCTTCCTCTGTTTGCTGCAGCTCGTCCTCTTTATACCTTGAGAGAAAAATGTTTAATTACAAATTCGATCAATATGCTCAGACTTAATAATTTAAAGAAGATTCAAATTATTAATTGCAATATTGGGGGACCGACCCTTTTGAAGAAAAAGGTTTGTTCCTGGAAAAGCACCCAACGTTAGGTTGCTCAGTATCTCTCTGAAGATGATAGCTTGGCTATCGAAACGCCTTAGAGCATTTTTTAATCTTTCTTGGTTTCAGGGGACAAGATTTGTATTTCAATCTATCGGTTTAGTATGTGCGTTGCCTGTTTAATTTTATTAAATAGACGGGATTCTTACCATGCTTTAGAATCATCTTCTATGTCTGAATGATTATCATTAACTACGACATCAATTCCTTCCATTAAATCCTCAGGTTCGCTAAATTCATTTAGCTCGCACTTCCCATGTACGTCTTTCATATGAGCTTCATAAGTTTTTTGTTTGCGAAACGTCTTACTACAAACCATACACGTCAAATTTAACAACGTTGATAAAATAGATTGATCATTTTCCATCTTGATTTCCTAAAAATATATTATCAAGTTAGGGCATCAACAAACAATATAAGTTACCTCTTGCGGTGCTGTCGTTTCTGTATCCTGTTGTGGAGTCGACGTTGCCGATGACACCGTCGAAGTATTCGTTTGTGGAGTCGAAGCTTGATTAGGAGGTTCATAATGAGATTTTAAATGTTCGAAGAACCTTAATTGATCAGAGAACGTATTCGTGCACAATTGACAGGAGAAAGGATTAGGGATCACAGGTGTTATAGTTGTTTGACATAAGAGAGTATGTTGAGCGTAATCGTCGCTATTTGGAAAATACTGTTCGCACAAATTGCATTTGATTTTCTTGGCGATGGTGCAGTTTTTTTTGAGTTTTTTTGATATTCTCTTTTTATGAGGTAAGCTCTTCTTGGAGGAACGGCTATCAGTCCTGCAATAATCAGAATAGTAACAACATATCACATTTTTTTTAAGTATTACTTGTCTCCATCAGATTCTCTTTTTTCTGATTCATCTTCATTCTTAACGGGTAGAATACTTGTATCGTTATTGGGAAACGACACTGACTGAAATCTGTTTTGCTGTATCAGTTTAGGCAAAGTTTCTTTTTCCACATATATGCTTTCTGATCCAACGATTTGTAAATATCCACTATTCAAAGAAGAGGATTTATCTGATATAATCAAATGCTGATCATCGAGGACTTTATTTCCTAAAATGTATAATAAAATAAGATAAGACAGTCAAAGATAGAGTTTTAATAAATATTTAAGTAGAATAGGTACTTCTTAATAATTAGAGAGCATACTATACGCAGCTCGCATATGCATTAATGTAGTTTGACCCACTCGCTATTAGGCCTTTGAAGCACTACGAGTGTAATAAATAAAAACTATGAAGAACTATGACAATATTGCAAAAAATATGATCTGCAATTATTAAATATTTCGAAGAAAAAATAAATGGTCACATTTAAGCACGATCATCTTCAATAAGATCACAATCAAATTTAATTATCTTTTAATCGCCCAATATTAATGGTTAATATAATTACGTCAATAATCCCTACACAAAGTTTAAAATAAAAAATTTACACACCAATTGTCGAAGAATTAACAATAGAGGGCAAATTCGCATCTTGCACTTGTTGCTGCTTTTGTTGTTGGCTCAATTGCACTGCTACCAAAGCGGCAGCTAAATTCCGGTCCTCCTCGGTCAAATCTTGAGGCAATAAATCCTCAGAAGAATAATTAACTGGAATAAAATCGCCTCCTCCGATGTCAACAACTAAGCCATTATGTTGCTGCAATAAGTCTGACCCAAGTAACTGAGCATTTTCCGGTAGTCTGTGTATTAAATATTGAGGATTTTGCACGTCTCCTATAACGACATTTTCTAATAATTCCCTCCCCGAGTTCGAATTATCCATTTTTAAAAAGTTCCGAAAACACTGTAATTTAAATGTCCCGCCTGCGTGGAAAGTCAATCATTGTTGACACAACGTTTCAATGTCACACTTTTACAACATTTATCCCAAATTATTCACTCGAATTACTCGTTTGTTTTAAACCAAAACCCTCGTTTGCAATTATTAAACGATGGAGACATTTATATCACACACTTTAGTACACTATTTAATCGTAATTGTTCGATTGAATCATTTGAAAACCTTGATTATCAAGAGAACTGACAACAATGTCTGCACGCAACGGATGTTATTGAGCACCATGGCGACCAAGATGGCTGCCGCTAATGATACATTTTTTTATAATCTGAAGATTAGCCAATTTTAAGTATTTTCTAAATTTTAATTAATTAATAATTGTAAATTAAACACCTACTATTTCGATATTTTGAAATCAGGCAAAATTTTCTGAGACAGATCCGGCTCAAGGATTATTTCAACATGTTACGGGATCTGCAATTAGGGTTGCCAACATTTTTTTCCTCTGATTACTCCATAGTAGGGATGTCATCTGAGATCGATTAATCGAAAAATCGAATTTTTTAAGTCTCAAGGTCGATTTTTTAAATCGATCTCAAATACAAGATCGATCTAATGAACGATTCAAAAATTCTAAGAATCGGGTCGACTTACCTTACATGCAGGTCACTGTAAATTTAATTAATGACAACATTTTTTTATATAAGTGTATTTACGTCGCTATGTTATTCTCCACTTCCATCTACTAGCAATAGTTAGGTTAATATGCCAACAGATGGCAGCATTTACATTTCTTTTCATTCATTAGGCAGTCGACTCAATAGCAAAGATAACTGTGGCGCCCTCATACTTTGTTCCGCTAGACTATTATTCTGACAGTTGTCTGTGTGTTTGGTGACTGACATTTTATTTCTTCGATTGTTAAATGAACGTATTTATTTTGCCCATTTATTTTAAAGTTACACTGAAAATCCATAAAAAACACAAAATCACAATCGTAAACACTAACCTCAGTTTAGTCAACTTGCAATTATGTACAAAAAACATACAAAGCACAGAATATAATAAACTGTCAACCACAAGTTGAATATAATGGTGGCGCCATTTTCTTTAAGCTTTGCGTTGCTTACTTAGATAATAAGAGTTCACCAGTGTTGCCAACCCGAAAATATCTATTTCTGTCCTGCTGCCCACTCTTGAATCTTTTATAAACAAAGTTGTTACCATATATGTAATACTTCTATATGGCCAGTTCCCTATTCTCTTCACGAGTTTGTTCCAACCAAATTCGATAAAGATGGAACATGAATAAATGGCGAGTATTGCGCATGAATTGAACAAAATGAACCAATCGCTACGCGCGGGTTAAGCGGGTGTTTATGTTTGGCCGTGCACAGCTGACTTTGGCCATGCACAGATGATTTGTAACACCTGCGCATTGTGACTCATTAATTCGTGTGAAGGTCAGCGAGAAAGAGAAGTCTTTCCCATAAGAAACGAGAAACTGGCCATATAGAAGTATTACATATATGGTTGTTACACATTTGGTACGCACGGCGGATCTTCTCCCTTACGACACAACAATAGTTGTTTGATTAGCAACGGAAAGAAGTTCATTGTCAATCAAGTAAGATATTGGTTTGTCTGGATTTGCAGAATGAAACTAACTGCTTAACAAAAATAAAATATATGTTGTGAAATGCCAAACCAATATTAGAAAGATTTACCTTCTTTAGGTTGGCATTGCATTGTTCTATGTTTGCTAAAAATGTCAAATGTCAATCAATAATAATTTTTAATAAAACAGTCAGTCATGCAGTAAGAAGTTTCTCTATGTAATATATTAAAAGAATCCAGCATCCTGCTTAAAAGCTATTTCACTAATCAAAATTAACAACAATATACAATTTATAGCTTAAGAGAAAAGAACTGCACTACGTTATTTGGGTTTATGTTGATTGTACAGGTACTGAAATATTCAAATTAGATATACATGCATATTGAAACACAGAACTTGTCCCCTGAAACCAAGAAAAATTAAAAAACACAACAAAGGTTGCTCTAGAGCTTAGAGCAACCTTTGTTGTGTTTTTTAATTTTTCTTGGTTTCAGGGGACAAGTTCTGTGTTTCAATTTTTGAAGATAGCCAAGGACGAGTCCGTTCCATCAAAAAAAAATACATGCATATTATGTCCGAATTAGAGATTTTAGCAAAATCCCGTTACAATCTTTCTAATTTAAAAAACCTTCTGGCTACATGCTAAGAGCATCAAAATTTTGCTACTGTAGCAGAATTCTGCTACGGTTGGCAACAAAGTTGCCTACAAATTATTACGTAATTTCCCTTTTTGAATGCTTTGTCACAACATTTTAACCCTTGTAACAATTAAAGTTGATATTTTTGATATAGGAGACTGATGCCAATTCATCATTATCATTCGAATTTTCTTTTATTAGAAATGTTTAGAAATTTCACCAACACAAGGCGATTAAGCGGAAATCAATCCTTCAGCACCCATTTAATCGGGAATCGATTTTTTTTGCGCACGATTCGAATCGATCCAAAAATCGATTATTTTAAAAAGAAATCGACATCCCTACTCCATAGGGATGCGCATCGATTATCGATGGTGTAAAAGATCGATGTTTTGACGTCGATGTGTTGTTTCGATGTTTTCGCGACATCGATGTTGATCCAATAGATTTTTTATGTTATTTCTAATTTTGAATATAAACGTTTTGCACTAGAAAAATGGTTTCTTCAATTTACTGGGAACTTCTGCTTTTACATTATTATTTAAATTGCCAATTAATTTGCTAATGTTAATCAATTCTTTCTCTATGGTCATTAAATTTTTGAGCGCCATCTAAGGGTAAGTAGCCTTACCTTTGGCATCATGAATTCCAGGAATTTTAATTATTTCATATTATTAAATTAATAATTTACCTGCATCCTAGTAAATGATACGATAAAACATTGTGTCCATAAATATAGAAATAGTTTGTTAATCGCTATTTTGTACGAATTGTAGATTTATTACCCTTTGATTGGTAGACATGCACATGGAGTATCGATGTTATAAAAACATAGATGTTTTCATTTCCGATATATCGTTAAAATCGATTGTTCTTATAATGTTACCATCGATGTCACAATATCGATGGTTAGCTAATCTATGCGATTAAAAGCTATATTTTTTTGCATTTTTTGCAATTTTCTGTCTACGGCAAGGGTGTAATGTGCATTTCGAATTCATAAACTATTTTACCGGGATATCAAAAATTATCTTGGTCAAGGGTGGTTGTGGAATGTAAAACGTGCGTCTTACTTTACGTTTGAAATAATTATGTCACTGTCACACTGACATCATCAATAACCTACAAATTCCATACCTGTTTATTTCAGTTGTAAAACAATAATGAACTACAAATTATGAAATAACGGTTTTAGTAACAAGAAAAACTAAATTACAGTAATGGTTGGAAATGTCCCCCGTTTTGTTCGATGCACAAGTTGACGCGCTTCCTCATGCTGTGAAAAGCGTTTTGCAACATTTCTGGCGTTATGGTTGCACATTGCTGAACAATTCTTTGTTGCAGTTCTTGCAAATTATTTACCGGAGTTGCGAAAATCTTGTTTTTTAAGTAAGGAAATATAAAATAGTCCATAATTGTCAAACAAGGTGATCTCGGAGGAAACTCAACATCTGTATGCAAACTTATCAGCCGGTCATCAAAAAACTCGCGGAGGAAAGCAATATTTTCTCGAGTAGTAGGTGCTGTTGCACCGTCATGCTGGAAATAACCGTACCGAAGTTCATCATCGTTTAACTGTGACACAAATTCAGCCATTTTTTGGGGAATATTCATTTCGGGGAGGGTCCGGACCCCTTGGACCCCCCCCTGGCTCCATTAGGAGAACATATTTTGGAATGCTCCAAGGTGCCCGCTTTAGAAATTTCACTGATTTTTTTAAATTTGGTAATGATTCAATACAAACGAAAAACAGACACCTTAAATATATTTATTTTACATTATTTAGGACATAATAGGACGGTGCATAAAATTCTATTAAATTACATTAAAAAAAAATAACGAAAAAACAGTAGAAGGCACTTTTAATAACAATATTAAATAAAATTTATTTATGTACACAACTAAACAAATAAATATAAAACTTATACATACAATAAATGCCACCTGCAACAATATTAAAATTGAAAAAATATACATAGAACTGTCGAAGGCGCAGAGCTAATGCTAATAAATAATAAAATCTTAGGAACCTCTAACAGTTACACTGAATTAAAGCTGCTTTATAATATCATGTTAGTTAATGATATTTAGAGAATATATCTTAATTTAAAATATATTCACATTAAAACTAATAATAAAAAAGCATTTGTAACAAAAATCACATTCGTTTTTATATCTAAATATTAAATAGTGGTCCTCCATTGTTATATATTGAGGCAATCGGTTTCTGCTACATTCTAGTTTTAGGTTAAAATACCTAATACAAATTTAAATATTGTAAAAAATCAAAGCTGTATCCATTGTCTTACACGTTAGTTGACGTTTGTTATGAAGTTATAGGCCAACAAAAATACAGCAATGAATTTTTTAAAATGCTGATCACATTTCTAACGTATGAACATTCACAGCTACGGGAGCGAGATAAACATTTTGGCTAAGATTATATTTTACATGATTGACGATTTTCTATCAAACTTGAAAAATCAGATCATTTTAATTTAGTTACATCAGTGTTTTTTCTAGCTAAAAAAGAAAAAAATATTTACAATTATCTTTGGTATCATCAAACATTCACAAACGAAATTATTATCGAATTGTTCTAGCCCATCTATATCCGTATAAAATAATATTGTATATAATAAATGTTATGTAAAACCGGAAGATAGTATAAGATTTCTAAAAGATATAGTTTTGTACTTTGGACAAAATACACAAAATGGTGTATACCTTTTAAATCTAAAATGGTGTGTAATTGTGGATATTAGATGTACCTATCTAAATATTATCACAGTTATATCAATATTTTAATTTCGTGGATATTAAAATTAAAAAATTAAATATTTAATATCAGTTTTGAAAGTGTTATCACATGTGGTGTGCTACTTAGTTCTCCCTGTTGTCCAAGTAAATAATCACTATTCAATAAAATCGGAACTTGCGTAACTTCTAAGTAACCCTTCATTAGCAAAATGTTTTACCGTTTTTTGAAATTTAATTTGGATTTAACTTGTATTGTACGGTTATACGAGAAATAATATTTAGGAGATAAATGAACTTAATTATTATATTACATCATTACGAATTTTCAAAACTGACAAATCGTTTACTAGACACAAAGGTACAAATTTAAACACCGAATTCGTTATGCAATAATTGTGTTGTGCGGATCTCTTTTCATTGGGTCTTTTCTAACCGAAATGCATGAGCAAGATTTAATAAACAATGCTAGCGTTTAAAAAACATTCATAATTGAAGCAGCGATGATTGTTTTGCGTCTTCAAAAGGAGCAGATTATAAGTTAATCCTTATCTTTTATACAAAAAAAAATGGAAATTGACTGGTATATATCAACGCACAGCCCAAACCGCTAACTCTGGAAACTCGAAATTTTGCACAGAGGTTCTTTTTGTAATGTAGGCGCTTACTAAGAAGAGATTTTTTGGAAATTCGCCCTCTAAGGGGACCTAGGGAAGCGTCAAAGTACGCTCTGACGTTTGTCCAAATTCGAGTGGGCAGTAGGGATGTTGATTGAGATTAATTAATCGAAAAATCGATTTTTTCAAGTCTCAAGGTCGATTTTTTAGATCGATCTCAAATATAAGATCGATCTCAAATATAAGATCGATTTAATGAACGATTCAAAAATTCTAAGAATCGGATCGAAATTTAATAACATTTTTTTATTTTTTATGTAAGTGCATTTATCTCGTTATGTTATTATCCACTTCCATCTGCTAGTAATAGCTCCGTTAATAAGCCAAAAGATGGCAGCATTAACATTTCTTTTCGTTCATTATGTCGTTGACTGAATAGGAAAGAACTGTGGTGCAGTGTTGCCATATATTTGAAGGTAAAATTCCGCACATGCGCAGTTAAAATTACCATATATTCACAAAAATTACTCTACGTTATTTTTATTACATGTTACCGGTCTTAACAACTTTAATTTAGTGGTTGCAAACGTTACACGCGTATTAATAAATATACTACAAAACGTGAAAAAAGTTTATTTACTTTTTTTGGCGTAAAAATTACAAGAGCGTAGAAAGGACATCAATTTGAAAAAAAATTATCACGGAATGTTGACTTTTTTTCCCTCTAGATCCCGAGATTAAAGTCAAAATTTCGACTTTAATATCAAAATTTCGAAAAATAGTCGAAATTTGGAGTTTAGAGTCGAAATTTCTAGAAAATAGTATAAATTTCAATTTTTAAATCGAAATTTAACGAAATGTTACCAAGGTGTATAAAGGACATCGATTAAAAAAATGTTATTTTAAAAATTTCAACTTTTTTCTCAAACTTCGACTTTTCTTTCAACTTTTGACTTTTTTCTCAAATTTCGACTGTTTTCTTAAAATTTCGACTTTTTCCTAGACATTTCGACTTTTTTCTGAAAATTTGAACTTTTTCGAAATGTTACAAAGGCGCGGAAAGGAAATCGATTAAAAAAATGTTATTTTTAGAAATTTCGACTTTTTTCTCAAAATTTCGACTTTTTTTCTCAAATTTCGATTTTTTTCTCGAAATATCGAAATTTTTCCCGAAACTTCGTTTTTTGTTTCTCAAATTTCGACTTTTTTCTCGAAATTTTGACCTTAATATCGAAATTTCTACTTTGAGTCCACTTTTGACTTTATATCGAAATTTCGACTTTTTTTTTCTCGAAATTTCGTCTTTTCTCGCAAATTTCGATTTTTTCTCGAAATTTCGACTTTTTTCTCGAAATCTTGACTTTTTTCTCGAAATATTTCGAAATTTCGACTTTTTTCTTGAAATTTCGACGTTTTTCCCAAATTTCGATTTTTTTCTCGAAATTTTTACCTTAATATCGAGATTTCGACTTTAAACTCAACATTTCGACTTTTTTTCTCAATATTTCGGCCTTTTTCTTCAATTTCGACTTTTTTCTCAAAAAATTCGAATTTTTTCTGGAAATTATTTCGACTTTCTTCTGAAAATTTCAACTTTTCTTAAATGTTACAAAAACGTAAAAAGGATATCGACTTTTTCTCGAAATCTCGACTTTTTTTCTCGAATTTCTACTTTTTTCGCGAAATACTTCGAAATTTCGACTTTTTTCTCGAAATTTCGACGTTTCTGTCAAATTTCGACATTATGACCTTAATATCGAAATGTTGACCTAAATATCGAGATTTTGACATTTTTTTCGAAATTTCGACTTTAAACTCAACATTTTGACTTTTTTTCTCAAAATTTCGACTTTTTTCTGAAAATTATTTCGACTTTCTTCTGAAAATTTCAATTTTTTTTAAATGTTACAAAGGCGTAAAAAGGATATCGATTAAAAAAAAATGTTAATTTTAGAAATCTCGACTTTTTTCCCAAACTTCGATTTTAAGCTCGAAATTGCGACTTTTTTCTCGAAATTTCGACTTTTTTCTCGAAATTTCGACTTTTTTCTCAAATTTCGACTTTTTTTCTTCAATTTCGACTTTTTCTCAAAAAATTCGACTTTTTTCTGGAAATTATTTCGACTTTCTTCTGAAAATTTCAACTTTTTTTAAATGTTACAAAAACGTAAAAAGGATATCGACTTTTTCTCGAAATCTCGATTTGTTTCTCAAATTTCTACTTTTTTCGCGAAATACTTCGAAATTTCGACTTTTTTCTCGAAATTTCGACGTTTTTGTCAAATTTCTCGAAATTATGACCTAAATATCGAGATTTCGACATTTTTTTCGAAATTTCGACTTTAAACTCAACATTTCGACTTTTTTTCTTAAAATTTCGACCTTTTTTTTAAATGACTTTTTTCTCAAAATTCGACTTTTTTCTGGAAATTATTTCGACTTTCTTCTGAAAATTTCAATTTTTTTTACATGTTACAAAGGCGCAGAAAGGATATCGATTAAAAAAAATATTAATTTTAGAAATCTCGACTTTTTTCCCAAACTTCGATTTTAAGCTCGAAATTGCGATTTTTTTCTCGAAATTTCGACTTTTTTTCTCAAATTTCGACTTTTTTTACTCAAAATTTCGACTTTTTTCTTGAAATTTTGACCTTAATATCGAAATTTCGACAATTTTTTGGAACTTTAGACTTTTTTTCTCGAAATCTCCACTTTTTTATCAAATTTCGACTTTTTCTCGAAATTTCGACGTTTTTCTCAAATTTTGACTTTTTTTTTCGAAAATTTTGACCTTAATATCGAAATTTCGACAATTGTTTGGAAATTTAGACTTTTTTTCTCGAAATCTCCACTTTTTTATCAAATTTCGACTTTTTCTCGAAATTTCGACGTTTTTCTCAAATTTTGACTTTTTTTCTCGAAATTTGATTTTTTTTTCTCAATTTTCGATATTTCTCTCAAATGTCGACTTCTTTCTCGAAATTTTGACCTTGATATCGAAATTTCGACATTTTTCTCGAAATTTTGATTTTTTTCTTCAAAGTTTGACCTTAATATCGAAATTTTTCTCAAAATTTCGACTTTGAACATACTTTTGACCTTAACATCAAAATTTCGTCTTTTCTCGCAAATTTCGACTTTTTTCTCGAAATTTTGACCTTAATATCGAAATTTTTCTCGAAATTTCGACTTTGAACTCACTTTTGACCTAAATATCGAAATTTCGACTTTTTTCTCGAAATGTCGACTTTTTTCTCAAATTTCGACTTTTTTCTCGAAGTATTTAGAAATTTAGACTTTTTTCTCGAAATTTTGACCTTAATATCGAGGTTTCGACATTTTTCTCGAAATTTCGACTTTAAACTGAACATTTTCTTAAATTTGGACTTTTTTCTGGAAATTATTTCGACTTTCTTCTGAAAATTTCAACTTTTTTTTAAATGTTACAAAGGCGTAGAAATGATATCGATTTAAAAAAATGTTAATTTTAGAAATCTCGACTTTTTCCCCAAACTTCGATTTTAAGATCGAAATTGCGACTTTTTTCTCCAATTTCGACTTTTTTCTCAAAATTTCGACTTTTTTCTTGAAATTTTGACCTTAATATCGAAATTTCGACTTTTTTCTCAAAATTTCGACTTTTTTCTTGAAATTTTGATCTTAATATCGAAATTTCGACATTTTTCTGGAAATTTTGACTTTTTTTCTCGAAATCTCCACTTTTTTATCAAACTTCGACTTTTTCTCGAAATTTCGACGTTTTTCTTGAATTTTGACTTTTTTCTCGAAATCTCGACCTTAATATGAAAGCTCGACTTTTTTTCTCGAAATTCGATTTTTTTTCCTCAAATTTCGAATTTTTTCTCAAATTCCGACTTTTTTCTCGAAGGTTTGATTTTAATCACGGAATTGCGATTTAAAATTCGAAATTTCGACTTTTTTCTCGCAATTTCAACTCTAATTTCGAAAAAAAAATCAAAATTTGCTAATTAACAATAGCAATTATTGGTCGCACCCTACTACCAACTGTCATGATTGTTGGGAAAGAGGTGTGGTGGAACGTAACTGTCGTCTGCCTAATTTAACCATAGAGTGTGCTTATTATAGAGCGACTTATTCTCGCAATTTCGAGAAAAAATTCGATATCAAAGTTGAAATTTCGAGATTAAAGTCGACATTTCGAGATTAATGTTGGAATTTAAAAAAAAAAGTAGTAATTTCAAGAAAAAAGTCGAATTTTTAATACCACAGTCGAAATTCCAAGATTAAAGTCGAAATTTCGAGATTAATGTCGAAATTTTAGGAAATAAGTAGAAATTTCAAGAAAAAAGTTGATTTTTCGAGAAAAAACTCGAGTTTAAATCCGAAATTTCGAGATTAAAGTCGAAATCTCGATATTTAGATCAACATTTCGATATTAAGGTCATAATTTATTTTTTATTTCGAGATTAAAGTCGAAATTTCGAGAAAAATGTCGCAATTTCGAAAAAAATCGAAATTTCGAGGAAAAAGTCAAAATCTCTTAAAATATTTGTTTAAATCAATGTCTTTTTTACGCCTTTGTAAAATGTCGAAATTTCAAAATATAATTTTTTTAAACAATTCCTTTCTACGCTTTTGTAAAATGTGGACTTTGAACTCGAAATTTCGAAGTTTTTCTCCAAAATTCTACTTTAACCTTGAAATGTCAAAAGTCGAAATTTTGGGTAATAAATAATTGGACCAGGTTTCGCATTACTGCATCATCGGCGGTCATACCAGCAATTTGTATAGTCGTTGTTATGCTAACAAGCAGACTCTTACGAATATTCCGTCTAGTAAGGGTTAGAAATGTCAATTACAACGCAGGATATATATTTTTTTATTTTAAACACCAAATTTTAAGAGAAGAAAAGAAATAGTTCAAGTAATATCCAGATAAAAGTCGAAATTTCAAGAAAATGTCGAAAATTTTGAAAAAAGATTCAAGTTAAAACTTAAAATTCTAATTTGGTTTAACATTTTGATAATATAAAGTCAATAATTTCTGGAAAATGCGGAAATTGTTAGTTTCTAATATAATTTTTAAACAGAAAAGAGATACTGAAAGAAAACTAATTTTGAGATCAAAGTAGCACGAATTTGCGTAAAGTTTTCAAAAAGAAATTGAAATTTCTAAGAAAAAATTCCACACTTAAGGGTAAAAGAAAAACTGTTTTAAGTACATAAATTCAACGGACCGAAATAAACCGATATTTTTTCCGGTTTCGCTTAGGTTTTCGTTCCGACGGTTTCCGGTTCAGTTCCGGTTCTTCGAAGGCCATTGAAAACTATCGTTTTGTAACGCAATGTAAATAGATGGAATAGAATTTAGAATAGAATTGTAGAATTTAGTAAATAAAAAAAAGTTTCTAGAAGGATCTGATAAGGGGAAAGCGGCCGCGATAACGAAACAAACGGCAGATAAGCGTTCCAGAAATGTCGGCAAACGATAAGCCTTCTCTGCCGAAAAGTTCTAGAAGCCGGGAGCCAAAACTATAAAAGGTGGTCAGCTTTCCCTCAAGTAAAGTCAGTGTAATTAGTGAGTTAGTAGAAGTTAATAATAAGTGAGGTAATTGTTCAATTATGGTGATCCAAGTTAAATTTGGTAATAAAGTGGTGTAATTCACACGTGGTAATCAATTCGAACCGATAAGCCCGTAACAGTATTTTGTATTAAAAAATCTGTCACAATTTTTAAATTCTACATTTGCGTAGCAAATTCCAAAATTTATTTTTGGTGGAACGAACTGGTCCTAAGTTATCTTCAAAAATTGAAACACAGAACTTGTCCCCTGAAACCAAGAAATATTAAAAAAGTACAACAAAGGTTGCTCTAACGCGTTTCGATAGCCAAGCTATCATCTTAAGAGAGATACTCTAACGATGACACCTACTTCGTTGGATAACTTGAAATGTGACAATATTTAATTGTAAATATTAAATCAATATTTTTTCTGCTCCTTTTGGATCTACAGCTTAATCACCATCGCAATATTTTAGGAATTGTATCCGGTTTTTGGAAATTTCACGCACAATTAAAGAAAACAATTAAGGCCTGTGGTTTTCTAAAACATCTAATTTTCCAACAAAAGCTACATGGAATGTAGTAGTAGTAGTAGTAGTAGTAGGCACATTTAACAGCTTATTATTCGTTATTACCTTGCACTTCTTCGGCTGTTTTCCTTCGATCTAATAAATATACGTTCATGTTATCCTTCCCCTTTACAAAAACCGAACCCCTAGGTGTAAACACATACCTATTTCCCAAAATTTCCAAACAATTTTCACCTACTTGTATGTGACCGTTAATTCCCGTAGAATCCATACGGGACGCTATATTAACCGCATCACCCCATATATCGTAATACAGTTTCGTATTCCCTATAACAGCAGCTGTTACATCACCATAGTTATAACCGATTCTCAAAATGAGATTGAATTCTAGAAGATCTCGGTTAAAGTTATCGATTACATTTTGCATTTCTAGAGCGAATTCCATGAGAGCGTAGAGATGTTCGTTAGGGTCGGTTTGCTGGGCTCGCATCTGCGAATTTAAACCGCTGGCCGCCATGAAAGTGCTACCGATGGTTTTAATTTTTTCCACACTTTCGAACTCGGGTCGGTTTAAAAGTTCATCGAAATCGCCTATTAATTCGTTCAATACTCGTAAAAATTCCTTCCCACCCAGATAACTCTCGTCGTACATTTCGTTGAAGTTGACGATGCTGGCGAAAATGATGCCGGCATTTTTAAAATTTTCCGAATATTTGGCATTCTTTTTCAGTTGATCCGCTACATGTTCAGGTACTATGTTGTATATAAGGTAGTCGGCTTGGTTTTTAAGTCGTTGCACATGAATTTTATCACGATTAGCTACGTAACCGGCATGGAAACTCAAACGGTAAGCTATCTCGAACTCCCTATTGAGTAACCAAACTAAAACCAGTATAAGAAAAAAATCCATCAATATTTCCGTTTTAAAGAGATAATTACTGTCTTGTTGATATGTCATAGACGATGTCACATTCAACTCGGTTGTTGTAGCGATTGTCGTAGGACATGAACCGCTTAAAAACAATACGATAAAAACAAGGCCACAAAACGTTGCTAAAATACTCTTCATCCAACAATTTAATTGCGTGAAGTTACAAAAGTGAACTACCCCTACAATTAACAAAAATGAATACAAATAATCAGAATAAGCCGATACAATTACATTGGTACAAAAATTAACAATTACTATAATCAGTGGTAGGCTTACCAGGATACCTCCGAACATATTCCACCTGTAAAACCTCGACCAACTACCGAACAAGTTTTCAAATAATTGCAACACCTTTCTCGAGCATATAAGTATCCCAAGAAATTGGATTAATGTAAAAATTGAAAACGTAATAATCCACAAACGAGTCGCCCCATGCAAAAGTAAGAGAGTAAAAGACAAAGTAAAAAATACAACGGAAGACACAAACACGTCGAAATAAGTATTAAATCTAGAGTTGGCCAAAGTGACAATGGAATCGTTCCGTTCCATCGAATGTACATTAGCCCTGTAATCCTGTTCTAGTTGATTGTTGCTGAAAAATAGAGTAACCTTGGATAGAGGTGGCTTGAGGAAGTATGAAGATCTTGATCTCGAGTTTTCTTGAACGCATTTTATGAGCTGACGGTCGGATTGCTTCCGTAGGTTTTGAATGCACGTGCCGAATTTGTCAAAGAAGGGCCCCGGAAACCGACTGCTGTACATCGGGGTGTTCACTGAACTCTGACTGGATGTATAGTAGCCGGATACGCGGTGTTGCAGCATATCGGGTCCACAAGGGTTTTCATCCTGCAATAAAACCATTTAATAAATCTCTAAGCACTCATTGACAGATAATTCAGAGTAAGGTTGCTGTAACATCGTGTGTACAAAAAGTTTTCTAATCTAGTATGCTGTTGTCATTTTTTGTCATGTTTACGTATGTTGCTTACTTGATCGACAGACCTAGGAAACCTAGAAATAGTGGAAATTTCGAGTTTTAATTTTAGAGATTGGAATAAAAGACTTGACAATAAAAAGGAAAAATTTCAACAAAATGTGACACTTTTTGAAATAAATTCAGATTTTTTACAAATTATAATTTTTTTTCAAATTCAAACCCTGCCAAACTTAAATTTCGACCTTAAAACGAAATATGGAGGATAAAATCAAAATGTTCAGATAAATCAAGAAACAAACAAAAGAAACATTTAGAAAATTGCTCCAAAGACATTTCAAATGCCGTTCTGGATGTGTTTTGGTGCATATTTTATGACCAAATGTAATTGACAGTGACGGTTGCTATGCTGTAAAGTGACATCTATGCGGTAAAGTGACATGTATGCGGTAAAGTGACATCTATGCGGTAAAAGTGACATGTATGCGGTAAAGTGACATCTATGCGATAAAGTGACATCTACTGCGGTAAAGTGCCACTTTACTAAACGCTTTTGAGTTCTGTCAAGTATCTGTTAAAATGCGAAAAAACCTCACGTAATTACCTGTTGTATGCTGCTCCGCCTGCTATTACTTTTAATTCCAGAATCCTTCCTGCTATTCCCAGATTGTAGGCTTTCGGGATGTTCATCGAAAGCGGCAATGCTCGACAATCTAGATGGCACCTCGAGTGACGTTCTCGTCGGCCGTTCCAAATTCGTTGACGCTACCGTAGCGCTTCTAGCTCTTTCCGTAGGTTTTAGATCGAAATTCGGTGACCTTCCCCTTCCTGGATCTATTACTGCCGGCTCGCTGCAAAAAGGCGAATTCGTTCGGCGACCTTCCGTACTGAGAACGGTAACTTCCGGCTCTCATAAAATGGGTGAATTCGTTGGAATAATCATAGTGGCCCATATCGCTTCCTGGACTGGCTGATGTACGATTTGACGTCGATGTTGTCTTTTTGCTCGTCTGCGTAGAAGCCGTCGGTTTTGCGATCAATAGTTTCTTTAACACTTGTCCAAGGATCTTTGTTTTTGCCGTTTGAAATCGTTGATACGTTGGAAGACTCGATGATGGTTGGTACTTGTTGATAACCAGTTTGACTAATCACGGAAAGATCTTCACAACCATTTGTATTGGAACGTTCGACTTCTAAATCAGTCTTAAGTTGATCGGATTTGCGTAAAAATTTCGGAATTTTCCAAGATTTCATTTTAACAGAGTATTTACCAGAGCTGGCGGTTGAAGTCGGAGTTTTAATATTATCGCATTCGGCGGCCGTTTCTTTGGGGTTCGGTTCTTGTTCGTTTTCAGAATCTAGTATGCTTGGAAGACTGCTTGCCTTTATTTTACACACATCTGGAGACAGTAGGTTCATATTTTGACCTACTTTGGAGAAACACGTGCTGGTGTCGCAGGATAAAACGCGAGGTCTCGTTTGGGGCGAAATGGAAGGAGACGAAGTTGGCGGCGAAACGAAAAGCTTCAAGGAATTGGCGTATTTTTGTCGTCCTTCGGCACGAAAACTTCCAGAATAGGACGGTGTATTATCGCCTTTCCTGCCTATTATAAAGTAGGTGTTAAAACCTGAAAAAGGAATCAACTATTAAAGTATGTTATTTTAAATAGTGACTAAATTTGCGGGGGGAGGGTTATCCGAAAATTGATTACACACTTGTAAGTGTATCTTTAGGCGTAAGTGCAAAAATATCACCTTTTTATTTTCTTGAACTGCTTGTGCAGCTTAGAGTTTTAACACAATTTCAACGCGATAATGTGATGAAGATGCTGGTTTGTTTATGCACTTAAAAGCCATTTGGCACAATTATAATATATGTAAACTAACTCGAAGGTTTGACAGGTCATACAAACTTTGTGAAACGTAATTACCAACCCTATGAAATATCAGCGGTTTCCTTTCATAACGCCAGTGAATGCTCTACTTCAAAACGAAAATATACTAAAATTATGGCAAATCAATTAAGTCGCAAACAGCTATTGACAAACTAAGATCTAACGCAAGCGCTGTTTGGGGTAATCTATAAGATTGCCATTCCTTAACGAAAAAAAGGTAACTGAAAATTTAGTCAAAAATTGAAATACAAAACTTGTCCCCTGAAACCAAGACAGATTAAAAAACACAACAAAGGTTGCTCTAACACGTTTCGACAGCCAAGCTATCATCTTCAGAGAGATACCAGACGTCGAACTGGCGAAGAAAATGCCACTCAACAGGAATGGAATATTGTTCTCACTTTCCAACTTACCAAATACTTGTTCACCATCTTCGAAAATATAATCATCAGGAAGGTACTCCTTGGTCTTTTGTGAAAGGTGAACCATACCGGGTTTTCCGGTCGATTCCATTCGATTGGCAAGCGTCACATCGTTGCTCCAAACGTCGAATTTGAAACGTCTTGTGCCGACAATGCCGCATAGAACGGTTCCGGTGTGCACACCGACCCTCATATTGACCCCCTCGTTCTTCTCCTGATCGAACTGCTTTATCGCTTGAATCATACTAAGACCCATTTCGATGCAACACCTCGCATGATCCGGATGGGGTTCCGGACAACCAGAAACACAGTAGTAACAATCGCCCAAAGTGGATATTTTTTCGCAATTGTGGTATTTGCACAAATGGTCGAATCTTTGAAACAGGTTATTCAATATTTCCACCAATTCTTCGGCGCTTTTATTACTAGACATTTTCGTAAATCCTACAATATCGGCAAATAAAATACTGACTTTTTCCACCCGATTCATGTTAAACGGACGAAATATTGAACGTATATCGTTGGCTTCGGCGTCGGAATTTCTCTGTTCCATTCCGTTTTTTGTGAATTTTTCCTCGTCGTTTAGAAGCCAATTGGCGACGCTTGGCGGCATTAAAGAGTGAATCATATTCTCTTTGAGTCGTTTCTCCGATTCTAACTGTCTTCTAACTAATAGACTCTGTCCGACTTTCATGAAAGTGTTGCGCATTCGGACGTTGGTCATGATTAAAATATGTAATCCTATCAGGTGGATGCAAATGTGGGAAAGGAGTCTTACTGTCAAGATGAAAAAGTCGAAGGGCACCGATTGAAGCGTCACACTTAAACATTCGAATAATATAGAATAAAGTACGCTGATCGCAATACTCATGTATAACTTCAACGGGACGAGGGTGTAAATAATCAGTAAAATTTCGGTGCAGATGGAAAATTGTCCAACAGGACTGGTATCGGAAGTCAGTTCGTTGTTTTTGTCGTCAAAGTTTATAGGTTCTAAAATTACGAATAGCAGACTTAAGGCGCAAGTGGTAAAAACCACCGTAAACGATATCGTAATCATATTGGCGTTGTAAATATTGGTATGTGTCAGATATAAAAGGGCGGATACCAAAAATATGAGAAGTCCAAAACTTGTGCAAAGCATTGGCCAGTGATACGATTGTATTACTATCCCGGTAATAATAAAATAAATCAACCATGCCGATGACACTAACAGGGTATATCCAAGGGCACACCTGCAAAAAATAAAATTATTTAATTCTGGAGTCGAATAATGCAGTAAAATCAACAACATTAAATATGAATAATTTATAATTAGTACAATTAACAAGTAATACTTCGTCATGTTTCACATCATTTTATTAATGGTACTAGCTGTTACGTCACCCGACCCCATCGCCGTCACGCCCACAACTTTCTGTAACTTGTTGAATCGATTTTTTTTAAATTTGTATCTTTTTAAAGTTCGCCTTTTTTCTAAAGTTGGGACTTCCACGAAATTTATCTTCATATTTTCAAAATTTACGACTTAATCTCAAAATTTGAATTCCTCTGGGAAATTTCGACCTTCGATACTTCAACACTTTTCTCCAAATTTTTATATTTCTTTTAAAATTCGTCGTTTTTCCAAATTTGACCATTTTGCACAAATATTGACTTTTATTAAACATTTCAACTTTTATTTATTTTCCACAAATTTCGACTCGTTTCGCAAAATTCGGTTTTTTCGAAATTTCGACTTTTAAAATTCGACATATTTTTGTTTCTGAAAGCTGCGAATTTTTTCCACGAAATTTATCTTCATATTTTCAAAATGTTCCGACTTAATCTGAAAATTTGAATTTCTCTGGGAAATTTCCACCTTCAATATTTCAACACTTTTCTCGAAATTTCTATATTTCTTTTAAAATTCGTCGTTTTTCCAAATTTAACCATTTGGCACAAATATTGACTTTTACTAAACAATTCAACTTTTTTTTATTTTTTACAAATTTGAACTTGTTTCGCGAAATTGGGGTTTTTTCTAAATTTCGGCTTTTAAAATTCGACAACTGAAAGCTGCGATTTTTTCGACGAAATCCGTCAATATTCAAAATGTTTCACGTAATCTCAAAATTTGATTTTTTTTCTTAAAATTTGATCTTTCTAAAATTCAACAATTTTCTCGAAACTGGAAGGTGTATCAACATTGTGTTTTCTTTCGAAATTATTTAACCAATTCTGTCAAAATTCGAATTTATCTGAACATTTGGAGTTTTTTCTTGTTCTCGAAAGTTCAAATTTATTCCCAAAATTTAACTTTCACCAAATTTTTATATTTCTTTTAAAATTCGTCGTTTTTCCAAATTTGACCATTTTGCACAAATATTGACTTTTACTAAACATTTCAACTCTAATTTATTTTTTACAAATTTGGACTCGTTTCGCAAAATTCGGTTTTTTCGAAATTTCGACTTTTAAAATTCGACATTTTATTGTTTCTGAAAGCTGCGAATTTTTTCCACGAAATTTATCTTCATATTTTCAAAATGTTCGACTTAATCTGAAAATTTGAATTTCTCTGGGAAATTTCAACCTTCAATAGTTCAACACTTTTCGCGAAATTTCTATATTTCTTTGAAAATTCGTCGTTTTTCCAAATTTAACCATTTTGCATAAATATTGACTTTTACTAAACAATTCAACTTTTTTTATTATTTACAAATTTGGACTTGTTTCGCAAAATTGGGGTTTTTTCTAAATTTCGACTTTTAAAATTCGACAACTGAAAGCTGCGATTTTTTCGACGAAATCCGTCAATTTTCAAAATGTTTCACGTAATCTCAACATTTGATTTTTTTTCTTAAAATTTGACCTTTCTAAAATTCAACAATTTTCTCGAAACTGGATGGTGTATCAACATTGTCTTTTCTTTCGAAATTATTTTACCAATTCTGTCAAAATTCGAATTTATCTGAACATTTGGAGTTTTTTCTTGTTCTCGAAAGTTCAAATTTATTCCCAAAATTTAACTTTCACCAAATTTTTATATTTCTTTTAAAATTCGTCGTTTTTCCAAATTTGACCATTTTGCACAAATATTGACTTTTATTAAACATTTCAACTTTTATTTATTTTCCACAAATTTCGACTCGTTTCGCAAAATTCGGTTTTTTCGAAATTTCGACTTTTAAAATTCGAGATTTTATTGTTTCTGAAAGCTGCGATTTTTTTCTACGAAATTTATCTTCATATTTTCAAAATGTTCGACTTAATCTCAAAATCTTGAATTTCTCTGGGAAATTTCGACCCTTCAATACTTCAACACTTTTCTCGAAATTTCTATATTTCTTTTAAAATTCGTCGTTTTTCCAAATTTAACCATTTTGCACAAATATTGACTTTTACTAAACAATTCAACTTTTTTTTATTTTTTACAAATTTGAACTTGTTTCGCGAAATTGGGGTTTTTTCTAAATTTCGGCTTTTAAAATTCGACAACTGAAAGCTGCGATTTTTTCGACGAAATCCGTCAATATTCAAAATGTTTCACGTAATCTCAAAATTTGATTTTTTTTCTTAAAATTTGATCTTTCTAAAATTCAACAATTTTCTCGAAACTGGAAGGTGTATCAACATTGTGTTTTCTTTCGAAATTATTTTACCAATTCTGTCAAAATTCGAATTTATCTGAACATTTGGAGTTTTTTCTTGTTCTCGAAAGTTCAAATTTATTCCCAAAATTTAACTTTCACCAAATTTTTATATTTCTTTTAAAATTCGTCGTTTTTCCAAATTTGACCATTTTGCACAAATATTGACTTTTATTAAACATCTCAACTTTTATTTATTTTTCCACAAATTTGGACTCGTTTCGCAAAATTCGGTTTTTTCGAAATTTCGACTTTTAAAATTCGACATTTTATTGTTTCTGAAAGCTGCGATTTTTTCCACGAAATTTATCTTCATATTTTCAAAATGTTCGACTTAATCTGAAAATTTGAATTTCTCTGGGAAATTTCCACCTTCAATATTTCAACACTTTTCTCGAAATTTCTATATTTCTTTTAAAATTCGTCGTTTTTCCAAATTTAACCATTTGGCACAAATATTGACTTTTACTAAACGATTCAACTTTTTTTTATTTTTTACAAATTTGGACTCGTTTCGCAAAATTGGGGTTTTTTCTAAATTTCGACTTTTTAAAAATTCGACAACTGAAAGCTGCGATTTTTTTGACGAAATCCGTCAATATTCAAAATGTTTCACGTAATCTCAAAATTTGATTTTTTTTCTTAAAATTTGATCTTTCTAAAATTCAACAATTTTCTCGAAACTGGATGGTGTATCAACATTGTCTTTTCTTTCGAAATTATTTTACCAATTCTGTCAAAATTCGAATTTATCTGAACATTTGGAGTTTTTTCTTGTTCTCGAAATTTCAAATTTATTCCCAAAATTTAACTTTCTCTGGAAAAATACAAATTTTGTATTTTCTTCTTCTCTGAAAAACTTCAACTTTTTAAAAGTTCGACAATTTTTTTTAAGCTTTCAATTTTTTACAATTTCTCTTTTCGAAGTTTTACAATTTTTCACAAAACTTAAATTTGTCTAAAAATTTCTGGGTTTCAATCTATTGTCGAAATGTGACGTTTTTTTTTTTTAATTTCATCTTTTTTGAGAACTTTTAACAAATCCAGTTTTTTCGAAATCTCTTTTGTTTCAAAAATCGGTTTTTTTTAGGAAATTTCAACTTTTATTTCGAACTAAATTCACCTATTTTCAAACCTAAAAATTGAATTTTTTCCCTAAAATTGGATTTTCTCTGGGAAATTTAAAATTTAATACTTTTCTCGAAACTGGAAATTTTATTGATTCGAAATTATTTTACCAATTTTCTCAAAATTCAACTTATCTGAATAATTTGTGTTTTTTTTTAGTGCGTCTTCGAAATTTCAACTTATTCTTAAAATTTAACTTCCTCTGGAAAGTTGCAAATTTTTTATTTTCCTCCATCTCTGAAAATTTTCGACTTCTGAAAAGGTTCGACAATTTTTTAAGCTTTTAGTTTTTTACAATTTCTTTTTTCAAAATTTTGTAATTTTTCACAAAATTTAAGTGTAAACATTTCAGGTTTTTTTTATTTCATCTGCGAATTTTAATCTATTGTCAAAATTCGAAGTCTTTCTCTAAAATTTGGCTCCTTTTGACGGTTTCATTTTTTTACAAATCTCTTTTTCTCAAAATTACGCTTTTTCTGGAAATTTCAATCTTTTTTGAATGAAATTCATCTATTTTCAAAACTAAAAATTTGAGTTTTTTCTTAAAATTAGACTTTTTCTGGGAAATTTTGACCATTTTTTAAATTTCAATACTTTTCTCGAAACTGGAAGTTTTATCGACATTCTCTTTTCTTTCGAAATTAACCAATTTTTTTAAAATTCGAATTTATCAGGAAATTTAGATTTCGTTTTAATCGTCCTGTTTTCGAAATTTCAAATTTCTTCTTAAAATTTAAATTTCTCTGGAAAATTGCAAATTTTTTGTCGAAATTTCGAACTTTTCGAACCTTGAAATCTTTCCTAATAATTGACTTTTTTCTTCTTCTCTGAAAAACTTCGTCTTTTTTAAAGTTTGACAATTTTTTTCAAGCTTCCAGTTTATTTTTACAATTTCTCTTTTAGATATTTTGCAATTTTTCAAAAAATTTAAATTGATCCAAAAATTTCAGGGTTTCAATCTATTGTCGAAATTCGACGTTGCTTTTCTAAAATTTCGATTTTTTAAAAAAAAAACTTAGACTCTGAATTTGTTTCTTCACAAATATCAACATCTCAAAAATTTCGATTTTGTTGAAAATTTTACTCCTTCGAAATTCGATTTTTTTTGAAAGTTTCGACTTTTTTTTGAAAGTTTCGACTTTTTAATAATTTCGACTTCTGTCAAAATATTCCTGTTTCGAAAATTTTAATTTCTTTGAAGAGTTTTCAAAGAAATTGGAATGAAAATTTGATAATCAAAATTTTTAAAAATGCAGACTTTTTATTTACAAAATTTCGACTTTTTATCAAAATTTGGATTTTTTAGAAGACTTTCGTCGTTATTCAATTTTTTAACTTTTACTTTTTTTTTAAATATTTCGTTTTTTTTAACTTCGATTTTTAAAAATTTTGATTTTATTTTAGAAAATGTTGACACTTTTTAAGAACCTCAACTTTTTGAAAATTTCGACATACTTTCATAATTTCCACTCCAAAATTTCTTACTTTTTAAAATGAAACCTTTTCTTAAACTTCGACTTTTCCGAAAATTTCTATTTTTTTTGAAAATGTCAACCTTTTGTAAATTTTTAATTTTTTTTGAAACTTTTTTAAAACTTCGACTTTAGTAGAAAATTTTGATTTTTTAAATCGCGACGTTTAGTTAAAATATTGACTTTTTGAAATTTTGAAGTATTTTAGAAAATTTTGAATTTTTGAAAATGTTCCTGCTTTTTTTTGAACTTCGACATTTCCGAAAATTTCTACTTTTTTTGAAAATTTCAACCTTTTTGTGAAATTTCGATCTTTTTTTGAACTTTTTGTAAAACTTCGACTTCAGTAGAAAATTTTGATTTTTTTTAAATCGCAACGTTTAGGTAAAATGTTGACTTTTCTGATATTTTGAACTATTTTGCAAAACTTTGAATTTTTGAAAATTTCCCTGATTTTTCAAGTTATGGAATTTTTTGGGAATTTCTACTTATTTCAAAATGTAAACTTTTTTCACCTTTATTTTGACAGTTTCAAAATTTCAATCTTTCTGAAAATATTCTTCCAAAAATTTCGACTTTAAAAAAAAAACTTCGACTTTGAATTTGTTTTTTTACAAATATCGACTATCTCAAATCTCGATTTTGTTCAAAATTTTACCTTCCTTCGAAATTCGACTTTTTTTGAAAGTTTCGATTTTTCTAATAATTTCGACTTCTTTCAAAATATTCCTGTTTCGAAAATTTTAATTTCTTTGAAGAGTTTTCAAAGAAATTAAAATAAAAAGTTGATAATCAAAATTTTCAAAAATGCAAACATTTTATTTACAAAATTTTGACTTTTAATCAAAATTTGGATTTTTTAAAAAACTTTCGTCGTTATTTCAACATTTCGATTTTTTTACCTTTTACTTTTTTTTTTAAATATTTCGTTTTTTTTTAACTTCGATTTTTAAATATTCTGATTTCATTTTAAAAAATGTTGACACTTTTTAAGAACCTCAACTTTTTGAAAATTTCAACATGCTTTCAAATTTTCCACTTCAAATTTCTTATTTTTTTAGAATGGAGCCTTTTTTTTAAACTTCTACTTTTCCGAAAATTTCTACTTTTTTTTGAAAATTTCAACCTTTTGTGAAAATTCAATTTTTTTGAATTTGTTTTAAAACTTCGACTTTAGCAGAAATTTTTGATTTTTTTAAATCGCGACGTGTAGTTAAAATGTTGATTTTTTTGATATTTTGAATTATTTCATAAAATTTTGAATTTTTGAAAATAATCCTGCATTTTTTTAAACTTCGACATTTCCAAAAATTTCTACTTTTTTTATTTGAAAATCTCAATCTTTTGTAAAATTTCGTTTTTTTTTTGAAATTTCGTAAAACTTCGACTTTAATAGAAAATTTCGATTTATTTAAATCGCGACATTTATTTAAAATGTTACTTTTTTGATATTTTAAACTATTTCATAAAATTTCGAATATTTTTGAAAATCATCGTGCTTTTTTTTAAATTTCGACATTTCCTAAAATTTCTACTTTTTTTTGAAAATTCACCCGTTTGTAAAATTTCTATTTTTTTTTTTGAAATTTTTGTAAAACTTCGACTTTATTAGAAAATTTCGATTTATTTAAATCGCGACATTTAGTTAAAATGTTGACTTTTTTGATATTTTGAACCATTTTACAAAACTTTTTGAAAATGTTCCTCCTTTTTTTTAAACTTCGACATTTCCGAAAATTTCTACTTTTTTTTTGAAAAGCTCAACCTTTTGTAAAATTTCGTTTTTTCTTTTTGAAATTTTGTAAAACTTCGACTTTAATGGAAAATTTTGATTTATTTAAATCGCGACATTTACTTAAAATGTTGACTTTTTTGATATTGTTACGGCCTTATCGGTTCGAATAGATTACCACGTGTGAATTACACCACTTTATCACCAAATTAACTCTGCACACTTCAACTGAACAGTAACTCACTACTTATTTACTAATTGCTATCCCACTAACTACACTGACTTCTAACTGATTCGAGGGAAAGCTGACCGCCTTTTATAGTTTTGGCCCCCGGCTTCTAGAACTTTTCGGCAGATAAGGCCTATCGTTTGCCGAAATTTCTGGAACGCTTATCTGCCATTTGTTTCGTTATCGCGGCCGCTTTCCCCTTATCAAATCCTTCTAGAAACTTTTTTTATTTACTAAATTATATAATTCTATTCTAAATTCTGTTCCATCTATTTACATTGCGTTACACTGCCTCCCCCTTAGGAATGATCGTCCCGATCAGTTCCAATCAGTCACTTCGCCACTAAATTTGCATAATCTGTTCAGGTGTACCACTTTCATTTTATTCCTGGAGCTACGCTGGATCCTGTATACAAAGTCGTTGATTCTCTTCAGCACTTTGTACGGCCCTTCCCAAGATGGCGTAAACTTCGGCGAAACTCCTTTCTTTCGCTGAGGGTTGTATAGCCATACCAATTCTCCTTCACTGAAACCACCATGGTTGGCATCTAGGTCATACCTTGTCTTCATCCGGTCCGTCGCCAAGTTGATCTTCGTCCGCATCAGGGCATGCCTCTCCAATATCGCTTCCCTCAAGTCGTCTACATAACCCATCGTCTCCCTGGGGATCTCCCTTGGTGATCCAAACACCAAGTCACAGGGAAGCCGCAGTTCCCTCCCGAAGATCACTTTTGCCGGAGTCTGACTTGTAGTTTCATGAGTTACCGCGCGATAGGCCATCCGAAACAGTGGTAGATGTCGATCCCAGTCTGTCTGATGTTTGGAAACGGCCATCGAAAGATGTTCCTCTAAGGTCCTGTTAAATCTCTCCACCATTCCGTCAGACTGTGGATGAAGAGGTGTCGTTCGAGTTTTCCTTATTCCAAGAAGACGACACACCTCTTGGAAAACCCCCGATTTAAAGTTCCTCCCTTGGTCCGAGTGTAGTTCCAAGAGAACACCAAATCGACAGATGAAGTTGTCCACAAGAACCCTTGCGACTGTGGTGGCTTCCTGGTTCGGGATGGCATAAGCTTCAGGCCATTTACTGAAATAATCCATGGCCACCAGGATGTACTTGTTTCCATCGTCTGAAGCTGGGAATGGTCCTATCACATCGATTGCAATTCTTTCAAATGGAGCTCCCACATTATATTGCTTCAGGGCCCCTTTAGTTCTCGTACGAGGACCCTTGAATGCAGCACAGGTGACACATTTCCGACACCACCGCTCGACGTCCTCCCTGCAGTTAACCCAATAGAACCGTTTTCGAACCTTCTCTAGAGTCTTGTTCATCCCTAGGTGTCCATCAGAGGTCCCATTGTGCACCTCCCACAAGACCTGTGGAATCTTCTCCTGAGGCACCACCAACTGCAAGTTGACGCGCTTGCCCATGCTTTCTTCAGCACCCCGTCCTCGACCTGGGCCCACAAATTCTTAAGAGCTGGACTTCTGTCGAAAACCTGTTGCCATTCCGGTCTGTCTCCAGCTTCTTTCCATTCCAATATGGGTCCGATATCAGCGTCACTCTTCTGTAGCTCCCGAAAACCTTCAACAATCCATTCGTCTTCTGCCTGGACAGAAGTGACCCTTATATCTACCATGTCCTCATGGTCCTCAACTCGTCTGCAGTATTTGCAATCCCCACAAGGTCTTCTGGACAAAGCGTCAGCGTTGTTATGCTGTCGTCCCGGTCGATGATGCACCTTAATGTGATACTGCTGAAGCCTTTCTAACCATCTAGCCGTCTGTCCCTCCGCGTTCTTCATTCGGAGTAACCAAGAAAGTGCCGAATGGTCTGTTCTGATGAGGAATTCTTGCCCGTACAAATACTTGTGAAAGTATTCCACGGCCTTCACTATCGCAAGTAGTTCCTTCCTGGTGGTGCAATAGTTCCTCTCCGGCTTCGTCAGGATTTTGCTGTAATATTCGATCACTCTTTCTTCACCGCCTTGAACTTGGGACAGCACAGCTCCAATGCCGACGTTGCTGGTTGTGTCTAACACAAACTTGCCATTCTGCTGAGGAGAAGCCAAGATAGGGCTTGTACACAAGGCGGACTTCAATTTCCGGAAAGCGGTATTACAGTCGGGAGTCCAGACATACGGCCTTCTTCCTTCCGTTGGTTGATGTAACGGCGCAGCGATGTTGGCGAAACCTTTCACAAATCTTCTGTAATAGGTACATAACCCCAGGAAACTCCGTGTTTGTCTTTGGGTCTTGGCCAGTCACGAATTGCTTGAGTCTTGCTGATATTTATTTCTATTCCTGCGGCTGATACAGTGTGCCCAAAAATTCTACTTTCCTTTGGAACACAGAGCACTTCTTTGGATACAGCTTTAAGTTGGCTTGCTTTAATCTGTCGTAAAGTTCTTGAAAATTTTCCAGATGTTCTTTAAAGCTCTTGCCCATCACCATAACGTCATCTAAGTAAACCAAGCAAGTTTTCCAAGTGAGTCCTCGAAGTACCAGTTCCATTAGACGTTCGAAAGTAGCCGGTGCGTTACATAGTCCAAAAGGCATACCCGTGAACTGATATAATCCACTTCCATATGAAAAGACCGTCTTCTCCTTGTCGTCGGGGTCTATGCTCACTTGCCAATATCCACTTTTCAAGTTCAAAGTTGAAAACCAGACAGACCCAGACAAGGTTGTTAAGGTGTCATCAATCCATGGCAAGGGGTAGCTATCCTCTTTAGTGACGTCGTTTAGTTTCCGGTAGTCGACACAGAATCTTGTTGACCCGTCCTTCTTTGTAACCAAGACTACAGGGGAAGACCATGGACAATTGGACTCCTCGATGACTCCATCCTTCATCATCTTCTTAACCAGTCCTGCGACTTCATCTTGTTTGGCTACCGGTAATCTTCTTGGGGGTTGACGAATAGGTGTTGCATCGCCGGTGTTGATTTTGTGTCGGACTACGTCCGTCCTTCCTAGATTTTGGTCCCCATCTGTAAAAGCATCGTGGTTTTTTCGAAGAAATGATTTAGCCAGAGCTGCTTCTTCCTTGGACAGGTGCTTCAAGTCCACTTCCAATTTGACTTGCCCAATCTTCGTTTCCTGTACTGGCGCACATTTGTCATCCAAGAAGCCTATCGAGGCTACCGGAGTACAGACTGCCAGAGTACTACCCTTCTTGATTGAGCGTGCTGTTGGAAACACGTTGGCAACTCTCACAGGTACCTTCTGGGATGTTCTAACCACGGATCTCGCCACTAGTAAATTCTTGGAAATGTCATAAGTCGGTTCCACCAATCCAACGCAGCAGCCCAAATCTCCTTCCATCACAGCCATAACCGTCTTCTCGCTGCTTCCCTGCACCACAGCTGTTTCGCAGGCAAACAGTTTAACCTCCTTTGGAGTGTCCTTTGGTGTAGTCAGGACAAGCTCTTCATTTGAAATCTTTAAAATGTTTTGCGCTGGGTCGAAAGTAAAGCCATGTTGCCTAATTACGTCCACCCCCAGAATCAGTTCGTCTTCGATATCTGCCACCAACACCTGATGCGAAATCCTCAGTTTTTTCAGACCAATCATGACGTCTGCCTCTCCTATAATTGGCGCAGTATCTCCCGTAACTGTTCTGAGGACCATTCTTTGCGACAGTACCTTCGGTTGTGACGGTAGAATGTTCCTTCTTGCTAAAGTAACCATGGCGCCTGTGTCCACTGTTGCCTGTACATTCCTTCCATCTACGCTGGCTGCCACCACCAAACTTTCCATGGTACTTTTTATCTGTTTGATGGAAAGAGTTTTGGGGGCTCGTTGTTCGACACCAGCCAGTGAGTGCCCCTTCCCACTGGCTGATTTAGTTTTCCTGCTGCATGGCTTGTCGACTTCTTGGGGCTGACCTACAGTCCTTCTTGAAGTGCCCCGGTTTGCCACAGTTATAACATGTGCTTCTGTTGGATCTGCCTTTAAGAGTTCCTACCAGTTCTTGGATGCTCGCGTCCATTTTCTTTAGGCTAGCGCTTATGTTCGCGTTCATTCCCTTTACTTCCTTCGTGTTAGCACTCATACTCGCATTCATTTCTTTTATGTTAGCGCTCATGTTCGCGAGATCAGTGTCATTCGCGGCCTCTTCGATGTCGGCCTTCCTAATTCTCCGTGACGCCCCTGCCTCTGAAACCTTGTAAGCAGCTTCAACCTCCAAAGCTCTAATCAGTGCCTCCCTTGATGTTCGAACGTTTGACAAGCGTATCACTCTCTGGACTTCCGGATCTCTTATTCCTTCTATGAAGATTCTAACTGCGTGAAGTTCCAGAAAGTCGGTTGGTGCTGTTGGATAGGCAATATACGCCAGTCTTCTCACGTCAGCCTCGAATTCTTGCAGGGTTTCGCCACTTTTCTGCCTTCTCACTAGCAGCTGTGACTGGAAAACTTGCTGCAAATGGTGGTCTCCGAATCTCAGCTATAAAGTCCTAACTAGATCTTCATAGTTGGATTGTTCGTGATCAGATAGAGTTCGGAGTATTTCCAGAGCATCTCCGCGTAGGGATACCACCAATGAGGTCGCCTTTGCTTCTTCCGTCCACCGATTGGCCTTAGCAGCAGCTTCGAACTGTTTTCTGTAGGTCTGGAAGGATGTTTTTCCATCATCGGTTGGAGGTTTTACCTTTTGAGAAGAAATAGCAGATTCGTGTTGTGTGACTTGTCCACTTAGCAACCTCTTCATGTTTTTTTCGATGTTGCTAATCTTTTTTTGTGTTACTTTGTCCAAATCAAGAAGCTTGTTATTGAATTCTTCTTTTACTTCTCCAATTTTTTCCCTGACTTCGCTCATCTCTCCTTTCATTCCTGCAATTTCTCCTTTAACTTCGCCAATCTCTTCTTCCATTTCTTCTCTCATTTTTGAAACGTTTTCTCCCATTTTTTCAGTTATATTTGTTAGTAGACTATGCAATTCTTGTTTTTCTGCATTCCTTTTCTGATCTTTTTCTTCTTTTTCTTGTTGTCTTCGTTCTTCATCTTGTCGTCTTCGTTCTTCAACTTGTCTTCATTCTTCCTCCTGCTTTTTTTCTTGTCGTCTTCGTTCTTTCTCTTGTTCTTTTTCTTGTCGTCTTTGTTCTTTCTTATGTTCTTTTTCTTGTCGTCTTCGTTCTTCCTCCTGCTATTTTTCTTGTCGCCTTCGTTCTTCCTCCTGTTCGTTTTCTTTTCGTCTTCTTTCTTCATCTTGTCGCCTTCGTTCTTCCTCCTGTTCGTTTTCTTGTCGTCTTCTTTCTTCATCTTGTCGCCTTCGTTCTTCATCGTGTTCTTTAAACATTGCGAATAAAGCTTGCATTTGTTGTTCCATTTTGGCCGATTTTAATCTCGTATCCATAAAGCGTAGTAGAATGTTCAAGATTTTACTTGACGCGCCTCGTATAAACTATTTAACAGTTTAAAACGTCCGAGATAAAGACAACCGCGGGAACACTTGGTTAATTTCTTCGTAATAAAGCGCAATAAAAATCCAGCTTCTGACACCAGATGTTACGGGCTTATCGGTTCGAAGAGATTACCACGTGTGAATAAGACCCACTTTATTACTAAATTAACTCTGCACACTTCAACTGAACAGTAACTCACTACTTATTTACTAATTACTAAGCCACTAACTACACTGACTTCTGACTGACTCGAGGGAAAGCTGACCGCCTTTTATAGTTTTGGCCCCCGGCTTCTAGAACTTTTCGGCAGATAAGGCTTATAGTTTGCCGAAATTTCTGGAACGCTTATCTGCCATTTGTTTCGTTATCACGGCCGCTTTCCCCTTATCAGATCCTTCTAGAAACTTTTTTTATTTACTAAATTATACAATTCTATTCTAAATTCTGTTCCATCTTTCCAACTTTTTCGGGAAATTTTTAATTCTTTTTAAAAAAAAAATTGTATTTTTAAAAATTGTTTTAAAATTTTGAAAATTGTTACTTCTTTCGAAATTTCGTACTTTTTAGAAATTCCGACTTTTTGAAAAGTTTGGACTTTTTTGAAAAATTCGAATTTTTCAAAATTACAAGTTTTTCTCAAAATTTCCACTCATATTTTTTTTCGAAAATTACTTCGTTTTTTAAAAATGGCACTTTTTTGAAAAATTCGAATTTTTCAAAATTACAAGTTTTTCTCAAAATTTCCACTCATACTTTTTTTTCGAAAATTACTTCGTTTTTTAAAAATGGCACTATTTTGAAAATTTGAATTTTTCAGAATTGTCACTTGAAAGCTTCGACGTATTTTCAAAATTTCCAACTTTTTCTGGAAATTTTTAATTCTTTTAAAAAAATTATATTTTTAGGAATTGTTTTGAAATTTTGAAAATTGTGACTTCTTTCGGAATTTCGCCTTTTTTTAAAAATTTCGACTTTCTGATAACTTGTATTTGAAAAATTCGAATTTTTCGAAATTTCAACTTTTTCTCAAAATTCCCACTTTTTCAATTTTTTTTTGAAAACTTCAACTTTTTTAAAAAAAATTGACACTTATTTGAAAATTTGAACTTTTCAGAATTGTGACTTGAAGTTTCGACGTTTTTTCAAAATTTCAACTTTTTCTCGAAATTTTTAATTCTTTTAAAACATTTGTATTTTTAAAAAATTCTTTTGAAAATTTGAATTTTTTGAAAATTTTGACTTCTTTCGGAATTTCGACTTTTTTAAAAATTTCGATTTTGATAAATTGTAGTTTTTTGAAAAAATCGAATTTTTCGAAATTTCAACTTTTTCTCAAAATTCCCATTATTACAATTTTTTTTTTGAAAATTTCAACTCTTAAAAAAATTGACACCTAAAATTTGAACTTTTCTGAATTGTGACTTGAAGTTGCGACGTTTTTCAAAATTTCAACTTTTTCTCGAAATTTTTAATTCTTTTAAAACATTTGCATTTTTAAAAAATTGTTTTGAAATTATGAAAATTTTGACTTCTTTCGGATATACGACTTTTTTTAAAAATTCGAATTTCTCGAAATTTTAACTTTTTCTCAAAATTCCCACTTTTACATTTTTTATTTTTAAAAATTTCAACTTTTTTAATACAAGAGAGACTTTTTTGAAAATTTGAACTTTTCAGAATTGTGACAAAGTTTCGACGGTTTTTCAAAATTTCAACTTTTTCTGGAAATTTTTAATTCTTTTTTAAAAAATTGTATTTTTAAAAATTGTTTTGAATTTATGAAAATTGTAACTTCCTTCAGAATTTCGACTTTATTTTAGAAATTCAGACTATTTGATAATTTGGAGTTTTTTGAAAAATTCGAATTTGTCGAAATTTCAACTTTTTCTCAAAATTCCTACTTTTACAATTTTTTTTGAAAATTTCAACTTTTTTAAAATAATTGACACTTTTTTGAAAATTTAAACTTTTCAGAATTGTAACTTGAAGTTTCGAGGTTTTTTCAAGATTTCAATATTTTCTGGAAATTCTTAATTCTTTACAAAGTTTGTATTTTTAAAATTTTTTTAAATTGCGACTTCTTTCGGAATTTCGTACTTTTTAGAATTCTGACTTTTTGATAGGTTTAGACATTTTTGAAAAATTCGAATTTTTCAAAATTACAGGTTTTTCTCAAAATTTCCACTTTTATCATTTTTTTTTAATTTCTCCTTATTTAAAAAATTGACACTTTTTTGAAAATTTGAACTTTTCAGAACTGCGACTTGAAAGCTTCGGCATTTTTTCAAAATTCCAATATTTTCTGGAAATTTTTCATTCCTTTAAAAAAATTGTAATTTTAAAAATTATTTTGAAATTTAAATTTTTTTGAAAATTTCGGCTCCTTTCGGAATTTCGACTTTTTTTTAGAAATTCCGACTTTTTGATAATTTGCACTTTATTGAAAATTTCGACTTTCTCGAAAAATAAATTTAATTTTCTTAAAATTTAGAATTCCTTTAAATGTTGAAGTGTCAAAGAAAATCTCAGCAAAAAGTATATCCTTGTCCAAGTTCCATTTTGTGATTTGCAATTTTTTAATATGAATTTTGTGTTTTTTGTTCTTTTTACACTTAGAATTTTAATTCGAAATTTTGAGTAAAGATCCAAATCTAAAGGGAAAAATCCAAAAAACTCTGGATTTCTTTAAAAATAAATTTGGAAAAACTTCTGAGTTTACACTTAAGATTTTACATTTTTTCCAACATTTCAATCACTTTCTCGAAATTTGAATTTTGTTTTAAAATTCTGAATTTAAATCGATATTTCGACTAATTGAAACACGACAAAAAGAAATATTACTTTTTAAATGCTAATTGGAAATCACGTTCAAAACGTGAGAGCAAAAATCTATCGGTACTTATTTTAAAGTAAAATATTAGACACTCTCGAATGCTTTATGAGTTTCGCTGTATCTTTTACGAAGTGAAATCTGATACGGGTACTTCAACTTATTTGGAACACTCTTAGGTGGATGATTAATTCTAAGAACACTGGTCAGTCCCTTTTCTGACTATAGGTTTTAAGGGATTAACGTTGACATGTATATTAGCACTGTATCATGAAATATACCAGATGTATTTGGAAATATTACGAAAAGATTCCTTTTCGACTATGAAGTTGAGAATATAATTTCGTCACGACAACACACACCTTCCGAGACCTCTTGAATAAATAAAGTCTCGATAATTAAAGTGTGGTGTTTCATTGAACTAAATAGTTCATACACACCCCATTTCCAATACTAATGCATTCAAAATGAAACCAACTGCAAGCAAAATATAATTATATTTTTTTTAGTTTGATAAATTAAATCAATTCTTGAGTACACTTTATTCAATACAATATTTTATATAAATTTCTGACATTAATCTTACTATTCGTATTTGTTTAATAAATACAATGTAAAAATATTTTTTCTAATTTTTCTCTCTATTAGATAAAAAAACATGCAAGTAATTAATTATTATATAAATAAATGCACCATATCAATATCGTTAAAGTTTAAGATTCTGTTTTCTAAATGTTCTTAATTCTTTTAGAAGTAGAAAATCCCAAAATGATTTAAATTGAAGAAATTAAAAATTGGGTGATGTTAAAAATAGAATTAAACTCGCTCTGAAATTAAAAATGCATCTATACACTATAACCTTCACCGATTTGTAAATAAACAATCTGGCTAGCTTAAACAAAAATTTTATTAAATGGTAATAAGTCAAGTTCATTTCCCAAAGAATTACATCATTCAATTCTAAAAATAATTCCAACATACAGTAACAATTATTAAATGTAAAAATCGAAAAATGTCAACAATTAAACCCATTTAAAGATTGATTTATTTCTCATTGCCCAGATTTGCTGATTTAAGATTACAAACAACTGAGATTAAAATTCCTTGTTAAAAATTATTTTGTAAACATGTGATTTGTTCAATATTTTACCACACTAAGTAAACAATATTTAAATTCGAGGAATGTACTTGGTAATAATAAAGAACTTACCTGAATTTATATCTGTTGTAATTACTGGAACTTTTCCTATATTGTTCTTCTAAAATCTCAGAGTCGAAAGTCGGGTCCCACCATGACCTCTGCGAAGCCCTTTCGAAAGGTATTGGAAAAAACCTTCCCCAACAACCCGATTCTTGGGAAACTTGGGCCAAGAACGTTTGGAATTTCGGGTCCAAGGACAGTTGTGCGTGTTCTTCATCTACCACCTCTGACGGATGATCTTCATGTATGGTTTGGGTGTCTGACTTTGTAAAACTTATAGATGAACTTCTTTTATCCGAGGACATGCTTAATGTTTCATTCGATTATAATAAAATGGTACATTTGTTCCTTTATCTTCTCTTTGCTGAATCTGTTATAAATCTACAAGATAACAGATGAAATGACTTTAACTTCTCCTTGATAGTGTATCATTTTGATACAAAATATTCATATAGGCTTCTGCTATATTATATTGAGGAGAAACTTGTTTATAATCTAAATTAAACAGAACAGCAGTATATGTCAACAAAAATGTTTGCATAGTGCTTTTACATGATTTATAGCACCACTTCATAATTACTTTAGCAACAGTCCCATATATTTATAAAAACACTGCTTAAAAAATAACGAGAGCCACTCGAAAACATGCTATGAACAAATCAAAACGTAAACGAGCCGAAAATGTTTCAAATGACCCGAGATTGTTTAAAAATGATCTCAAATCAAAGTGCACTGGCAGCTAACGAATGACATATGACAGAAATGTGCTTCCCCACCCTAACCTAATAAAAATTCGTACTCCTTCCACTGATTTTTAGCATCTATGGTGGGATCGCGCGTAATAAGAAAGAAGGGGAGATGTTCGCTCGTTCTCTCTGCCGTTGATTGAATACATATTATTATTATTACTATATTCAATCAACGTCTCTGCTAAGCATGGAAATGAAAGCAAAGTATAATGTACAGGTTGTTTCTGTTTCTATATAGAGGCTGACAGCGCCAGTATGTTTCGTGGCGCCAGTAGTCGGCCACCCCCAACCAATGTTGCCATACGTACGGTAATTATCGCATATGTACGGTAATTCTAACAAAAGTACGGTGTAGGGTCCAAATACCAATACCGTGCCAAAAATTACGGTAATTTACGTTTTACTATTTACTTGGAATAAGTTTGTTAAGTAACTCATCAATATCAGTTTATGCACAGTTCCTCAATTTACAATCAAGTAAAAAATTTGTGCCGCGCCATCTCGTGATAAGTAGAAACATTGTAGTTTAATTTTGCGGTAGGGATGCGCATTCATTAGCTAAACATCGTTGTTGTGACATCGATGGTAAACATAACTATTAAACTTTATTAACGATAAAATCGTAACAAAATTTTAAAATCGAACACAGTAGAAGTATTACATATTTGTAACAACACTAAAAAACTTAATTTCTTGGAAGTCATAGAAATTCACAAATATTTATAATCTAGTCAATTTACACTTATGGACGAGCAGCTTGATCTTCTGAACACACCTCTAATTGAAGCTTTGGACAAGAATTTGGATTAGACCATATATGTAATACTTCTATATGGCCAGTTCCTCGTTTCTTATGGAAAAGATTTCTCTTTCTCGCTGACCTTTACACGAATTAATGAGTCGCAATGCGCAAGTGTTACAAATCAGTTATGCACGGCCAAACATAAACACCCGTCTATCCCGATTGGTTCATTTCGTTCATTCATGCGCAATACTCGCCATTTATCCATGTTCCATCTTTATCGAATTTGGTCAGAACAAACTCACGAAGAGAATAGGGAACTGGCCATATAGAAGTATTATATATATGGATCAGTGTTGCCAATACGAAAATATCAATTTCTGTCACACCGAACAAAAAATCCTGCTATTTGTCCGCCAAACCTGCTGCCCACCCTTGAATCTTTTATAAACAAAGTTGTTACACATATGGTACGCACGGCGGATCTTCTCCCTTACGACACAACAATAGTTGTTTGATTACCATAGCAATGGAAAGAAGTTCATTGTCAATCAAGTAAGACATTTGTTTGTCTGGATTTGCAGAATGAAACTAACTGCTTAACAAAAATAAAATATATGTTGTGAAATGCCGAATCAATATTTGAACTATTTACTTTCTTTAGGTTGGCATTGCTCTGTTCTATGTTTGCTAAAAATGTCAAATGTCAATTTTTAATAAAACAGTCAGTCATGCAGTAAGAAGTTTCTCTATGTAATATATTAAAAGAATCCAGCATCCTGCCTAAAAGTTATTCGATTAATCAAAATTAACAACAATATACAATTTATAGCTTAAGTGAAAAGAACTGCACTACGTTGTTTGGGTTTATGTTGATTGTACAGGTACTGAAATATTCAAATTAGATATACATGCATATTATGTCCGAATTAGAGATTTTCGCAAAATCCCGCTACAATCTTATTAATTTAAAAATCCTTCCGACTACATGCTACTAGCATCAAAACTCTGCTACTGTAGCAGAATTCTGCTACGGTTGGCAACACTGATATGGATTAGACGGAATATTCGTAAGAGTCTTTGATCCATGGAGCTTGTCGGCATAAATGAATTGGTATGACCGCCGCAGATGCAGTAATGTGAAACCGGTGTTAGCAAATATTTATCGAAAGCCTTGTGGAATTTTTAAATTTTGTTGCGCTTTTATCGTTAATAAAGTTTAATAGTTATGAATATTAAAGAATTCAACGAAGTAAGGGTTAAGTCCAAGAAGGTTTCACCCCTTTACCATATCGGCAATTAAATAAATAATTACGCGATACGTATTTCGCCAGCTTGGACTTAATTACAAGCCACAGTGTTTAGTTCAGTGCTTGAGGAAAGTAAGGGTTGGAAATAGGGATGCAACGATATATCGGTCGACCGATATTATCGAAGCAAAAATATCGATATTATAATCTCGTCGATGTGATATTATCCATTTTATAATCTCGTCGATATAATATTATCGATATTGCCCAATAATCGATAGCAATTGTCCAATCGTCGTCAATGATGGATGGAAATATGGAGATTGAGGACCTTTTTTTAGGTAACCAAAAATAATTTGCCCGAAATACGTAGACATTTCTAACAGTGGAGCCTGTTTATAAATTTTTCCAAAATATCGATTATCGATAAAAAAATGTTCCATATTATCGATTGTCGATATTTGTCGGCTGTGAAAATTTATATCGATATTACAATTAACTTGCATCCTTAGTTGGAAATGTCAATTATCGATGGTAAAATCAAAAGAACAATCTATGTTAACGATATATCGTAATATAAACATCGATATTTTTATAACATCGATATTCTATGCGCATGCCTAATCAAAGGGCAATAAATCGAAAATTGGTATGAAATAGCGATTATTTCTCTATTTATGGTTACAATGTTACATCGAGCTTTCTATTAAGATTCAGGTAAGCTGTTAATTCAAAAATATTAGCGAATTAAACAACTATTTCCTCAAATATCTCGTAATGGTAATGCTATTAACCATTAGATGGCGCTGAAAAATTAGATTAATTAAGATTAACATTAGTAAATCAATCAGTTTTCAGTTGAAATAATAACGTACAGGCAAAAGTTTGAAGTAAATTAAAAAAACCATTTTTCCAGTGCAAATAGTTCATTTTCATAAAAGTGCTTTCAACAATAGAAATAACTTAAAAAATCGATTGGATCACATCGATGTCATAAAAACATCGACATGACATCCATGTTTTTTTACGTAATATCGATGTTTCGAAACATCGATATTCGATGCGCATCCCTATTTTGCTGATTTTTTCTTCGATGTTAAACACTAATATTTACATTCTAATTACTTATTCATAATTAGAAAGATCCGAAACATATTTATTTTTTGCCTTGTTTTTCATTTATATATTTTTGATTTATTACGAAGGTGTAGAAAGGACATTATTTAAAAAATAGAAATGTCGAGTTTAAACTGGAAATTACGAGATTAAAATGGAAATTTCGACTTTATTCTTTAAATCTAGATTTTTTTCACGAAATTTCGTGCTTTAAAGCCGGAATTTAGTCTTTAATTTCCAAAATTCAACTTTCTTCTACGAAATTCGAGGTAGGGATGATCGATATTCATCGATGGGAAAGGAACATCGATGTTAAGTGGAAAAAGATCGATGTTTTAACATCGCTGTTAAGTCTTCGATAACATCGACGAATCGATGTTATAAGAATAATATCGGAACATCGATATCGATGCACTCTAAGTCTAGGGCTACGCCATCTAGCATAATTAGGTGTACCAGATGTTGCTGATTATCACTGAGAAACACAGGATTTGTGACATGACAATTTTTGGGTGTATCTTATTTATTTTGAGACACTAACATCAAATCTAAAAACCGAATTTTTCTATCACCCGCAGATATTCGGTAACATGTACTTTTATGAATTATAATACTAACATCTCATATTTCTGCATTTCTCGGTGTTTATGCGATGACGCCAGAGACTAAATAGACTGAACCTAACACGGTAAGCAGTGAAGCCAGTTGGAAGCCTGGCGAAAGCCTAGCTCCATCTAGCTCGCAATGCCCTCTTATTATCTGACAGACCTTTGCGATGATAACATCGGTTTTTTTTTAAAGAAAATGAGCTGTAAATATGGGGAAGTGTATTGTGGATCATTGTTGAAACCTCAGTGAACACATTAGTGAAGGAAAATCAAGAGTTTCATTCTTTGGGTAGGTAAAAATAAAATATGTAAATATTCAATTATCGGCGTGCGCGCGCCGCCATTTCACTGCAATCATGACGTGTTTACAGCACCGGCTTAACAATATTGTACACAGGCGTCGCGTATTGAAAGAAAATTATTTTACTATTAAACCAAGATGTCTTTGAAAATAGTTCTCCTGAACTTTTACCAAAAAGCACTTTTAAAAATTATCCTATTGGTCCAAAAGCCCCTAATTCTAAAGTTTCATCTAAATCGTTAGAACCGTTACGCGGCAAGTTTCGTATTTATAAATTTAACTTAATCCGGCCATGTCCAAGAGTAGTGGGATGCAGCTTCCCACTACCCCGCATTTTAGCTTCAACTGAACGCATGAGACAGCATTGAAATTTTTAGTCTATTTAGTCTCTGTTGTACAGTATTCCCCTCTTTCCTTTGCAAGTTTAACTTCTTTAACTACCTCTTGTATAGCATCTTCCGTGCTTTTCCCTTCTTCGAATCCATATTGATCCTTGTGAATCTTTCCTCTTCCCATGTTTATATGATATTCGATCCTACTCGCCATCAGTCCATCCAGCACTTTCCCAAGTACTGGAATAAGACTGATTGGTCTATGTTTGGTTTTATCACTTCCTTTTGGGATCAGCTTGACCACCTGTTTTTTCCAGATGTCAGGAAATGCTCCTTTTTGAAGACATTTATTGAATAAATCAACAAATACTTCTGGTTTGGCTTCGATTGCTTCTTTAATGATATCAGACGTTAATCCATCTATTCCTGGAGCTTTCTTTGGGCTCATTGATTTTATTATCCTTAATATTTCTTCTTCTACGAATTCCTGATCGTTCTCTCCTCCGTTTAAATTTTCAGTCCCTTTGTCTGATTACCCCCTGTTCATCAGATTCATCTTCCTTATCTTCATTTGGAAAGTAACTAGAGCACAGACGTATGGTTGGTGACTTATCTCTTTTCTAAAAGAACTATCATGGAAGATGCTCGCAGGAACTAATTGGATTGATTTCCCCAAGGGCAAGATTCTTGAGGCGTACTAGACCGTCAGAGACAGCAAATTCCTGTGCGGTCCAGCTTGACACAGTGAGGACTTCTGTCTACGGAGACTCTTTTTTCTATAGAACTTCCAAGTTATGGAACTTGTTACCGAAAGGAATTTTCCCCAAAAATTACAACCTATCCTTGTTTAAGAAGGCGGCTCATCGCCATCTGTCCTTGTTTCCGCATCCTACTCACAATGCTTTGAAGTAACGTTGGGCTATTCGAATACAAGTTGTGAGATGTATTCGATTCTGCCAAGACCTTGAATACATCCGATTCTCAACTGAAGTATTCGAATACTTCCAGACTCCGTGAGTTGAAGTGAGAATATGAATAGAATCGGTTCTCGCCTCTCGCAAGCAACAACTCATCATCGCATGATTCATAAGTTTTCGGGGACTTGCTTGCATTCGAATACAAAATATGTATTCGAATACAATATATGTATTCGAGATCGTGGTAGTCTGATACAACAAAATATTGGAATGCTGAGTAGTGAATAGAATCGGTCTCCTAACTACGCTACATATCCGATTCTTAACTTCTCCGATGTTGAATACTGTACCCGATTCTTGTATTCGAGATCTTAGACATGCATTTTGAATGCGTATTTTATTCGAGACAGTGGCGGCTCGCGTATATGCACTGACGAACTGCAGCACCCCCAGTTCCGCTTTCGAGTTTTTTCTTAAAAAGTTTGGTCTTTTTTGAAGACTTTTCCTTGAAAACTTTTTTATAGAAATTTTAAATTTTCTCTAATTTCTTTTATAGAAACTTCACCTTCCTTTCATGTTATGATCTGCTAAAATCTATTTTTATTTTTAATTTTGATAAAAAAACGCATTTTTAAGAACTAACTTTTGTAAAACTTTTGAAAAAGAAATCAGTATTTCGAGAAAGAATTGAATTTTGAAAAAAAAGGTTAAATTTTTCTAAAAGGGTCAACATTTTGAGAAGATAATGAAAATTTCAGGAAACAATCTGTATCCAACTCTTTTCGCATTTTGATTTCCCTGAAAAAAAAGAATAATACCAAATCTTCGAGTTTTTACCAGATTTCGCAATTTCTACTGTATTGTGGAAAAATTCTTAGGTTTTTCTAATATTTTTACTTTTTTTTGTTGAGAAAATTTATATTTTTCTAAATATATTATATAAACAAATTTTCTCGAAATTCCTACTTCTCCAGCAAATTTTGTTCTTAAAATTTTTTCTGGAAATTTCAACTTCTGATTTTTTATGTTCCTTTAATTTGCTTTAAAAGTGTTAGGTTTTTTCACGGGATTTTGACATTTTAGAGTTCATTTTATAATTTTCACTAACAACTTTTAGAAAATAATCCTCACATTTCTATAAAAATGTCAAGATTTTGGAAAGAAACGAAAAAGTGTTAAGAAAATTTTCCATTGCTTCCGCATTTTGCTTTATTTTAAATGAAAGTAATAGCCGATGGATTATTTTCCTAAAATTTCGTTTTTTTTTTGTACAGATATTTCAAATTTTTTCTCGAGATTTCGATTTTCTTTCAACGAAAATTAGAATCTTTTAAAATTTTAACCTTTTTCAAGATTTTGACTTCATTTGAAAATTTCCACTTTTGTTAAGAATTTCGTTCGTATGTTCCTAGAAATTTTGACTTTTTGTGAGAATTTCGCTTCTTCTGACATTTTTGATTTAATTGCAAAATCTCAACCTTAAAAATGTCCACATTTTACAATCTATTTTTTAAAATTTGACCGGTTTTCAAAAATTTGATCGTTCTCTCAATTTTAACTTTTTTTGAAAAGTTTGAAATTTTTAAAAAATCGTACTGTTTTAAAAACTTAAGGTTTTAGGAAAATATTTACTTTTGTGGAAATTTAACATTTTTTTAAACGTTGAATCTTTCAAAACTCTACCCTTCTTGAAAATTCGATTTTTATTTCAAATTTGTTCACGAATTTTAATATTTTTTTCTTGTTAATATCGACTATTCTGATGTGGTGTTATTTTCCAAAATTTAGAAAATTTCGATTTTCCAAAACTTGGTAAATTTCGATTTTTCAAAATTTGGAAAATTTCGATTTTTCAAAATTAGAAATATTTTGGTTTTCGATGATTTTTATTTTTATTTAAAATTCCAATTATGTTTTAAATTTTCGATCTTTTCTCGAAGTTTTGACTTTTCTTTTGAAAGTTACGAATTATTTTCGAAATTTCGACTTTTCTTTTGAATTTCGACTTCTACTTGGAAATATTTGTTGAAAATTTCGATTTTTTTGAAAATCTGGACCTTTTTTAATATTTTATCTTGATATCATTCGACCCTTTTTAAGAATTTCGACTTTTTTAAAACAGTTTTTCAAAATGTTAATTAACGAAATTTTCAATTTTTGTCGAAATTTTCAATTTTTGTCGAAACTTTCAACATTTCAAAATTTTGTCTTGTTGAGCCAAAATTGCAAACCTAATTTTTAGCTTATAAAAGAAAGTGATGATATTTTGCAATTGCCCCTTGCGTCTTGTTTTGAAAATTCTGTTTTTAAAAGTTTTTCGACAATTTCGACATTTTCAAAGTTGCCTTGTTCGAGCAAAATTGTTTTCTAAAACCCAATTTTTGACTTGTGAAAGAAAATTTTAAATTTGAATGTTCAGTTAAATATCGTTTTTCACCCCGCTTGGGGTTCACATTTTTAGAATCGATTAAGTACGTGTTTAGTGATTGCTTTTATCTATTCTTTATATACAAATTTTGACAAAAAATGTTAAAAAAAAACCCTGAAATTTCTCTAAGAATGTCAACATTTTGGGAAAAAAACGAAGAAATTAAAAAAAAAGTTCAATTTTGACATAAATGTTGAATTTCAAGAAAAAATGAACCTTCTAAATTTCAACTTTTTTGCGATTTGATATTTCACTAAAAAAAACTTACCACTATTGTAGAACCGAAGAAAATTCTGAATCGAAATTTCCAATTTTTCTAGAACTGTTATTTTTATTTGTTAAATTTATTCTTGAAATTGTCAAGTCCTTCAAATTTCGATAAAAAATATATTGAAATTTAAAGATTAAGCTCAAAATTTGGAGAAAAAGCAGACAACATTTCTAGAAGTTTTTTATTGGTGTATAAAATTTTTGAAAAAAATAATAAATAATAAGGAATAAATTAATTGTCAAAAATATTCTCAAAATTTCGACTTTTCAATTAGGACTTATTGAAATTTTCAAAAATGAGTCAACATTTCTAGAAAAGTAGAAATTTCGAAATTAAAAATAATCAAAACATTAAATTAATTGACAATTTAATGTTCTAATTTAAATTTTTTCTAGTAATTTTGAAGTTCCCAGAGAAACTTCAAAGATCAAATATTTCAGCGTGAAGTCGATTGTGATTAAAATTCACATTTTGGGAATGTATTTGTAATTGAACTCCAAATGATTATTCGAAATTTGTCTCAAAACTTCGAACAATTTCAAAAATAGATACTATTTCTTAATTTTGAGTTTTAATTCGACATTTTTTTCAAAAAGTTTATGTTTAAAAAGAAAAAAAAATATCCATTTAAAAAAAAATATATTTCAAGCTCAGGAAAGTTTCTAAAAAACAGATAAAATTTATTATTTAATCACAAAATTCCAATTTTTCCCCAAATTTTGCCTTTTTTCCTAAAGTTGAGGTTTCTATTGGAGGTTCATTGAGAAGCAACAAAGCTGATTTGTTATTAATTTTCTGAACTCATTTGCTTTTACATAATTTTAACACACAAACGCCGTCGCAGCGACCCCTCCAGTTTTAGCTACTAGCCACCACTGATTCGAGATCATTTTTATTCGGGATGGTTGGTTACGCATTATGCTCGCACACTCCTGCATTCGAATATGTATCTAATTTTTAATTTATTGCTTCATCCTTCTCATAAAATTATTAAATAACGAAATGCTTAAGAACTTTATAAAATCTGGCTCTCAATTTTAATAATGAAATTTAGCAATATCTGGAAATACAGTGCCAATATGCGAATCCAATCAAAGTTAAAGATACGTATGTGAATTCTAAAGCTTCAAGATTTATTTATATTAAGAAATTTATATACATTCAATTAGGAAATTACCAATTATGGGCATAGGTACGAAAGTAGTGGAATCGAAAGTCATATCTCGCCACCACATACCTCGAATAGGCCGCCGAGACAATTTTTCTAGTAGGTATTTTATTATCCCATAATTCGATTCTTTGTATTCGAATACTTATTCGATTCTCAAAAGTATTCGAATTCAATGTATTCGATTCTGAAAATCCTTCGATTATTCCAATACTACTTTGAAGGTATAATGGGGTTGCCCTTTGCGAGTGGATTAAACTTTTAAGAAAATCGATCTTCCATATTTCCAAGTTATGCTATGATCAAGCAAAGAACGAGTTGCAACATATTTTTTTGTCTTTTTGAAGTACATACTTTTCAATAGTGATAGAGTGTTTCATTTAATTAGTTCTTATCATATTATCTGCTGTATAATAATTCGGAAATTGCAGCTCTCGTGATTTATATATCCGTATGTGAAGATTAAATACAATCAAATTGGGCTCCACAAATACCAGCACCTAGGTTATATAAAATTGCAATTTTGTTACCGATATTATTTGCTTTAGATAAATATAACTGTTCAACTGCTTATTTATTCGACAGTTATTTGGCGTCCAATTAGAAATTAGAATAACCACAATATCTTCCTAATTTCCCACGCGAATAAACAGTTTATAAATACATACAAATGCAATATTTGTTACCGACAGTTTATTTTGAAACACATCGAAATTAAACAAAATAAGAATAAATACCGAAAGAAAAATATCCCGTTACGTTTCAAATTAGTTTTCGGTTATTTTAATTACCACTTTACGTACATAACGTGTGAAATCAACAGTTGCCACTTTTTCAATAATTTTATGTCTTTCTCGAACAGTAACATGTAATTAGAATAATTCAGATGAAAGGGGTGTTCTCTGAAGTTCTCTGAAAGCGGCAAATGTTAGTTTCGACCAGAGACTAGTTTGGCCCAGAGGCTAGTTTCGCCCAGAGGCTAGTTTCGCCCGAACATGGACCCCCATAACATCTATCTAAGTTCTCATAAAATCCCTATATTTTTCGCTGGTCTTTTGCCTCGCGAATTAATCGAAAACGCATTTTTGAAAACTCTTTACGTCACTTTGGATAAAATTTTAGCTGTGTGGATCACCGTGATAAATATCCTCGAATACGTCTATTGGCCCTTCGCTTGGAGAATTAGTTTGAGAATTTTTATCGACACTGTGGGATTCACGCTTTATTATCTGTTAAATGTCAGTAAAATTTTCTTATATCGAAGGGAGGAAGTTTTAAAATTACTAAACGACATGATAATAACGCAAAATGAAATATTTAACAGCGGTATTGATAAATTGTCGAAGATTTATAAAAAATACGCCGAGGAAAAAGCCAGATATGTTATACTGTACCATAAGTTTACTGCGTATGGTTTACTGTTCGTTTTCGAAGTTTTGTATATTCTAACGGCTTTGGTATTTTGGAATGAGGAAAAGTATGGTAGAGTGAGGCCGATGATAATTAATGCTTGGATGCCTTGGAGTCAAGAAAAATATTATTTGGTGACATTTCTTTTTGAAAATATTCCAGCATGTTATTCGGCCATGAATTACGCTGTAACGCAATATGCCACCGTCGTTCTTGTTTTACATGGAAGCAGCCTGATAGAGATGTTGCAAGAAATGATAGCGAATTTCGACGAGTATAAAACGATAATGGGGGAGAGATGGAATATTCCCGAGGAAAAAAGGAGTTACGCTTACACACGATTTCTTCTTCAGAAACACAAACAAATTATCGAGTAAGGATAAAACTACCAGGGCTTCGAACCGTTAGTATTTTCTTTCCGGTTTTCGGTTTTGGTTCCGAAAAAAAATTATATCGGTTTAGTTCCAGTTTTCGTTCCGACAAAAATAACGGTTTTTTCCGGTTTCGGTTTTCGGTTCAGCTCCGAGTGACTAATATTTAATTTTTTATTTAAAAGAAAGAAAATATTTCAAGTAATCTCGAAACAAAAGTCCGAATTTCAAAAAAATAAACCCTGAAATTTAGGGAATAATTCAAGTTGAAATTTTGAGTATAAAGTTAATTTTTTTAGAAAATGCAGAAATTGTAAGTTTGTAATCTAGCTTTTAGAATAAATAGAATAAAAAAACATTACCATGATTGAAGTGATGGCAAAAAAAGGATGAATCACAGCAAACTTCTTTTAATATAAAATCTATGATCATTATGCATTACAAAATATTAAGTTTAAACTATTTAGAAATCTTAAAACTTAAAACGTTTAAGTTATGTTTAGAAAATAATATATAAAACAGAGTTAGTTTTGCTAGGAAATTGAATTTGAAGTAAAATGTTCAGAAAGAAACTAGCAATTGCAGAATTTTGCAAAAAATTCAAGATTAAAAAAAGTATTAATTTGCAAAGTTTCGACTTATACTAGAGATTTTAAGATTAGAGAAAATACTCGAACAATCCAGTTGAAAGTCAAAATATTATGATTGAAATGAAAAAAAAATTACATTAATTTCGAGGGTTTATTTCAAATTTTAATTATTTTCTTAAAAGTGTGTTACACCTTGATATTGTAAGTTAAATTTCGACATCTCTTTAATTTCGCATTTTAATTCGAAATTCTGAGGAAAACATTCAAATTTAAGGGAACCAATTTACAGTTCTAGAAAGAAATTTAAATTTCAATTCAATCAAAGATCAAAGTTCGAAAAAACAAACTAAATTCATAAATAAAAATATCTCAAGATTTCAACTTTTCAACATTCGAATTTGAGATTTAGATGTTAACATAAAAAGTCATAATCTTTGGAAAACGACTAAATTTCGTGTTTCAAATCGAAATTTTAGAAAAAAAAACATTGAAATTGTTATATAATATTTTAAGACAAATGTAAAAATTAAAAAAAAAGATCAAATATATTAAAAAAAACTGTACCCAAATTCTGAATTGTTTTTAAGCAGGAAATTTGAAGAAAACATTTTCAGGTTCTTTTCGAAATTTTATTATATTCTGAAGATCAAAAGTTCAAATTGGAAAATTCTAATTTTTTAAGATAAAACTGGTCTAAATTTGAAGAGAAAAATATCAACATTTTTTTTGAAATAGTCTATATTTTGATTGAAAAACGTTTGTCAAAATTTAAACTTTAATAACCAATGAGATTTCCATTTTTGGTAAAACTTTGATTTTTTAAGCAAATGTTGAGAATTCCAAATTTCATCGAAAATCCGGGTTAGCACTTTTAATTGATACAAATGTTTAATAAACTTTAAGGTTTTTTACAAAAACTTTTTTCTCGAAATGAGGCGATTAAAAATTTAAATATTTCCAAAATGAAATGTTAAATGTTAAATAAAATTAATAACCATGACCAAAGTCAGAAATTCGATATACAAGTTAAAATAGCGAGTTTACATTCGAAATTTCCCGATTAAAGTCAAATTACGTAAATAATGAAGATAGAAAATTACCTATTAAGTTACAATTTTTTGATTAAGGAGAAAAATTCTTAAAAAAAAGGTTTGAAGCTTTGACCTCAGAAGATCAAATCAAAAAATTTCAACTTCAAATAATTTTGGGTTCTAACTTAAAATTTCATGAAAACTCGAGTGTTTAAAATAAAAGCGAAATAAAGTCAATATTTCGCTTCTAAAGTTGATATTTTCGGAAAAATGTAAAAATTTAAATTTTAAGTTGAACATTTTGACAGAAAACTCGAAATTTTGAACAAAAACCACAGATTTTAGGAAGGTTCTGGTATTTTCGATTTTGAAAATTGGAAGTTATTAACGCCGTGGGTAAAATGCAAATTTATAACAAAATTCGTTTTACCCCAAAACTTCGAAAAAAAGTAAGGTTTCTTAGAAATTTACAAACTCGAAAGTTTATAGTAAAAAAATTATGAATTTCTAATTTTTCCTAAAATATTTGAATTTTACTTTAATGTCAAAATGCGAAAATAAGGCCGAAATTTTAAGACTTTCTTAGGCGAGTTGCTTCTGAAAATTAAGGATTCAAACTTGAACCTTCTGGATTCTGGATTCGTTGTGGGTTGCCTAAAAATTTAGGCCAGCACTTAGGCCACCCTTTCCGGGCCCATTGTGCTATCCCCGTGATTGAGGTGTTCTTGGTCATTCATTCAGCCACCCAACCTTGTTGAGAAACTGAAGAACGTCCCTTGGATGCGCCTCTCTCAAACTGGCCACACTAGGCGCCAGAAGTCCCCCAGCGTGGATCCTCTGATTGATGCTAGTGCCGGGCAGTGACACATCACGTGCTCGACACTCTCATCTTCTTCTAAGCACCCTCTGCAGCTCGGGTCGTTTCTGATTCCCATTCTGTGGAGGTGTTTGTTTAATCGACAGTGACCTGTCCATATCCCTACAAGTTTCCTGAGATTATTCCTTGAGACTTGTAGGCATAGTTTTGCCCTTTCCCTGCACGGCATTCTGATGAATGCGTGAGTTTGTCGGCATGTTGTTATTGATGTCCATAAGGTTTTGTGTTTACGATAAGTTTCTTCGTTAAGTAGGGATCTTACGGTTGATCTTGCCAGGGGAAGGGTTGGTTCTGGTCCAACGAATTGTCCCTCCGAACCCTTCCTCGCTAGTTTGTCAGCGCGTTCGTTTCCCTCTTTCCCAGAATGTCCTTTGATCCATATTAGATCAATTGCATTCTCTTGTGATAGACGTTCAAGAGCTAGGTGGCAATTCCATACCAGCACTGAGTTTGTTTTCACATTCCTCAGGGCCTTAAGGGCTGCCTGGCTGTCCGTCTTTATTTGGATATATTTTCCTGTAATGTTCAGTTGCGTCATTTGTTCGGCGCTATATAAAATTCCCAACATCTCCGCTTGAAAGATTGTTGAGTATTTATCTAGCTTAATACTTACACTTAGGTTCAGGTCTTCCGAGAAGATTCCTGTTCCAGTGCCAGTATTTGTTTTCGATCCATCCGTGTATATACTTACGTCTGGTATCCTTACTTGTACTTCCTCCATTTTTATACGGTAGGATTTTGTGAAGTTATATTTCACCAGTAGATGGTCCATCGGCGCATCCAGAATAGGTACCTTTTGGAACGCCTCCTCCATTATGCGCCGGTGACCCACCATTTTACCTACCGTATTCCACATTCCTCCTGCTCGCAAACGGAGAGCAGAAGCCTGTGCCGTCCCCTCAAGAAATATGTCGAGAGGTGGCAGGCACAAGATCGCCTCCATTGCTGCTGTTGGAGTGGATTTCATTGCTCCTATCACTGCCAGACACGCTAGTCTCTGGATGTGATTTAGCTTTTGTTTTATAGTGGTGCACTTTGTCTTTGGCCACCAAACTATTACTCCGTAGCTTACAATTGGTCTGATGACTGCCGTGTATAGCCAAAAGGTCATCTTAGGGGATAACCCCCAAGACCTCCCGATGGCCCCACGGCATTGCCAGAAGATCTTGTAAGCTTTGTTTAATTTATTTTCAATATGGTACTTCCAGCTCAGTTTGCTGTCAAGTTCAATACCAAGGTATTTCACTCGATTTGACAACCCGAGTTGGGTTCCCATGAGTTTGGGAAATTTTAGTCGCGCTAATTTCCTTTTATTTGTGAAAAGGACCATTTCTGTCTTTGCAGGATTTGCTGCTAGGAAATGTTCTTTGCACCATTTCTCGACTATATATAAGGCGTCTTGCATTAACTGGAAGAGTACTCCCTCGTGTTTACCTGAAAGCAGAATGGTTATATCATCTGCGTAGCCAATTGTATAGAGACCCCGATCATTGAGTTTTCGGATAAGGTCATCCGCTATGATTAACCATATAAGGGGGGATAATACACCCCCTTGCGGACATCCTTTACTTACGATTCCTCTGACCGTATAGTCTCCTACTGTAACTTGTATTGCTCGCCACTCAAGTATATGTCGTATGAGTTCCCGCAAGGCGGGTTCAATACCACTACGCTCAAGCGCCGAAGAAATGCTATTGAAATAAGGTCTATCAAAGGCACTTTCTATGTCCAGAAATACACCCAGGGTGTGTTCTTTTACTTCTAGCGATCTCTCGATCCTGCTAATTACCGAGTGTAGCGCAGTTTCGGTAGATCTGCCGGAAGTAAAAGCATGTTGATTTGAATGTAAGGGGTAGTGTATATCGAGGCTATCCCTTATATGTCTGTCGCACAACCTCTCCAACGTCTTCAGTAGGAAAGACGTTAGGCTGATTGGGCGACATGATTTAGCCTCACCTTGAGGTTTACCCGGTTTTGGAATAAAAATTACTTTGACTTCCCTCCATTCTCGGGGTATGTATTTAAAGGCAATACACGCCCTGAAAATTTGCACCAGGTATTTTTGTATCCACACCATTCCCCACTGAAGCAGGGCAGGGTAGATACCGTCCAACCCGGGCGATTTGAAGGGAGCAAACGATTGTACGGCCCAGTTTACTTTTGTGTCAGTTACCATCTGAACAGCCAGCTCCCAATCCCTATTTCTAGGGTGAGAGGCTGAGTGCCCTTGCCACTTATGGCCTGGTATAACACAGCATCCTGGAAAGTGCGTGTTTAGGAGCTCTGAAGCTGTTTGTGCGGGTGTACTGGTATATGTACCGTCGGCCCGCTTTATCATGCTTACCTGTTGGTTTGGATCTTTCGAGAGTATCTTTTTCAGTCGGGAAACTGATGTAGTAGACTCTACGTCACTACAGAATTCTCTCCACTTTTCCCTTTGTCTTTTGCGAATAAGTTTCTTGTATTGTTTCCGGTGGTTGTGGTAAGCCTCCCAGTCACATACCAGTTTTGTCTTCTTCGCTTTATTGAAGAGCTTGTTTGCCTGAGATCTAAGTTTTTCGAGTTGCCCGTTCCACCAAGAGGTTGCCCGGGTTTCTCGAAGCTCAGTTCTCATTGGGCAAGCCTTCTCATATGCTGTAATGATATTTTTTCGCACTAAAGTGACGTATTTTTCGATCAGTTCAACTGTCCCGATTCTCTGTGGGGTTTCTACAGTCCCTAGGAGCCTTTCCAGATGGGTATTATAGTCCTCCCTGTTGGTGCTTCTGGGATTCCTGTACGGTTTGGGTTCCAACCTACAACATAAAATATTGAATTTTATATATTGATGGTCAGACATTGTTGCATCCTTAGATACATGCCAGCCATTTATAATTTTGGTAATACTTATAGACGCCAGGGTGATGTCGATAACACTCTGGCCTCTGGAGGTAGCAAAGGTAGCTTCACTGCCTCTATTGAGTATATCTAATTTGGTACTACTTAAGTATTGTAGTAAAGATGTACCTCGAAGGTTGTTTGTTTCGCTCCCCCAAGCTGTATGGTGGGCGTTTGTGTCACATCCAATTATAAGATCTACATTACCTGCCTCACAAAAGTCGATCAGTCCTGCCATTTCCTCAGAGGGTGGTGGTCTTTTCGAATCTATTGGTAGGTAGGTCGATGCTATTACAAGTGATATTTTTCCTTCTCGACGCGCAAATTCCACTCGGAGAGCTGTTTGATCTCCAGAGCAGAATTGGGGTAGGATATTCGCTTGCAGTAGTTTCGGGACATATATGACAGCTCTTGGCTTGTCCCCATTTTTGAGGTAAAAAACTGTTCCACTTAATTTGCCTAAACCGCAGACTATATTGTTATATATCCACGGTTCTTGTATAAGGGCTATAATTTCTCCATGTCTGTCGAGAAAACGACATAGGTTAGCAGTCGCCGCTCGACAGTGTTGGAGGTTTATTTGTATAAAGCCTATACCATTCCCAGAAGCCATGGCTACCAGAACTTGAACCTTGTTATTATTTTTCAAAATTTTGCATGTAAAACTCGAAACCTAGACTCTTTTTTTAGACATTTTGACTTTTAATCTCAAAATGTTATCTTGATCCCAAAGTTCTCATTTTTTCTCAACATTTCGATTTTAAACTCAAAATTTAGACCATTTCTAGAAATTTCGTCGTAGAACTAAATTCTTGTGAATAACTTTTAGTTTTTTATTTCAAAATTTCGATATTTTCTCAAAATTTTGTGTTTAAATTTGAGAATTAAAAATTCAAGAAGAGTTTTTTATAAGTGTTTATCTTTTTAATGTTTTGCATAAAATTTTTAATTGAAAGTTGAAAATTATATTTTTGCAAATCCTACATATTTTCTTTGTAAACTCTTTTTTGATAATTTCGAGTCTTAAACTTAAACCTTGAAAACTAAATTTTTTTAAATAAAATTATTTGGAATAATTTCTAAAATTTTTGACTTTTGCGTTAAACTTTTTACGTTAAGGTTAGATTTTTAATTTTTTTTTCCATTTTAAAATTAAAATTTCGATTTTTTTACAGAGTGTTTGACTTCATTTGAAAGACATGAATTTGTTAAACAAAATGGGATACCTTTTTCTTTCATAGTCAACGCGAGTCACATCAAAAGTTACTGCAAACCACATGACTCAGGAACTATGGACCAGGCACCAACGTTTTATAACAATTGAAATAATAGGAAACAATTTAAAATGTAAACCCAGAATTTTGAGAAAACAGATGAAATTGAAGAAAATATTCCAGATTTATTTTACAAAAATTCTACATATTTTTGATCTAAATGCAGGTGATAAACGTCGGAATATTTAAAAATAAACATCAATATTTCTAGAAAAATTCAACATTTTAAATTTAAAGCCGACATTTATGGGACAAAATAAAAATAAGTGCAAATTCGAAATTTTAATAAAAAAAAAATCGAAGTTTTCAAAAAACTCGCCAACAACCCAATAATAATAGTCAAGCAAAATATTGGGTTGAAATTTGAGACTATACATGTAAAATTAACATTGAAGGGGGAGGGTTTGTTAACTTTGGACTTTTGAATCTGCGCTGAACCGAAATAAACCGATATTTTCTTTTCGGTTCGGTTCCGGTTTTCGTTCCGACAAAAATAACGATTTTTTTCGGTTTTCGGTTTTGGGTTCAGTTCCGGTTCGAAGCCCTGAAAACTACTCAGCAATTGAAATACAAATCTTGTCCATTGAAACTAAGAAATATTAAAACACACAACAGAGGTTACTGGCTAACGCGTTTCGATAGGCAAGCTATCATCAGGGAACAAGATTGGTATTTCAATTTTTGAAGATAACCAAGGACCAGTTCGTTCCACAAAAAAACTACTCAGTAGTTAGTTTCATAATTTCTTCTTAAACTTAAAAATATTTTATTAAAATATAAGATTGTTACTACAACAAGATTTTTTGCAGCTATGTCAACAGATTAAACGAAGGGCTACATTACATCATGCTTATAGATTTTACGTGCATTTCTCTACTGCTTGCCTTGACCCTTTTTAATGGACTGTCGGTAAATATATTAAAATTTCTTATAGTCAAATCTACAATTCTGAACCATCCAGCATGTCAACGTTAGCACTCAAATTAAATGTCAATTTTTATCTCGTATCCATCGCCCTGCAAGTATACATTTTTGGAACCTATGAATTTTTTTCCCGCGTAGTTTTTAAGATAGTTGGGGCCAACAGATTTTATAAGTGAAACAACATTTCCCAGTTTCCAATGACAAAAAAATCTAATCAAAAAACTGTTATATTTGAGCACTTTTTTTTAAGTTTAATCCACTCGCAAAGGGTAACCCCATTATGCTTTCAAAGCACTGCGAGTAGGATGCGGAAACCAGGACTATTGGATTTGTTTAAATAAACTTATTTCGAATAATTTTTAAATTTTTTTAGCCTTTGTCTTAAATTTTTCACGTTAAAGATAATTTTTTTTATTTTTTTCAATTTTAAAATTGAAATTTTGACTTTTTTTTTAGAAATTTTGATTTTAGTTTGAAAACATGAATTTGCTAAATAAAATGGGATGCCTCTTTTCTTCATAGGCACCACAGGTCACTTCAAAAATTACTGCAAGCCATATGTGGCTCGCGAGGTACAGATCAGGCATCATTTGTATAGAACGATTGAAACAATAGGAAAAAATTGAAATTGTAAACCCAGAATTTTGAGAAAAAAAGATGAAATTGGAGAAAATATTCAAAATTCATTTTATAAAAATTCTACATAATTTTGATTCAAATGCTAGTAGTAAATGTCGAAATATTTAAAAATAAACGTCAATATTTTTAGAAAAATTTCAAATTTTAAATTTAAAGCTGACCTTTATGGGACAAAATAAAAATAAGTTTACATTTAAAATTTTAATAAAGAAAGTCTAAGTTCCAAAAAGACTCGTGGACAATACAATAATAATAATAATCGAGAGAAAATATTGGGCTGTAGTTCGAGACTTTCAACGTAAAGTTGAAATTGAAGTGGGGAGGTTTTGTCAACTGTGGACTTTTGAATTTACATTAAACCAAAATAAACCGATATTTTCTTTTCGGGTCAGTTCCGGTTTTCGTTCCGACAGAAATAACATTTTTTCTCGGTTTTTGGTTCAGTTGCGGTTCGAAGCCTTGAAAAAAACTCTTAAATTTCTGAGATTATAAAGAAAATGAAATTCAAAAATAGTTCCTGATTTTTTTTTCTAAAAATTCCCACTTTACGATTTCAGTTTTATTATTTTTGTAATTTTAAAAATAAAATTGTTTCGAAAAAAATCTACATTTAAAAACAGTTCTCAATTCTTAGAGAAAAAGTCGAAATTTTAAATTCAAAGCTAGATTTACGTAACATGATGCGGTATCTGCTTAATACGCACTGATATTATTAGTGAAATTGGTGTTGTTTAAGTGCTTACAATTAAAATTTGCTTATACCAAACCCATCTCTTAATAACACTGTTAGTGAAAGTGATAATTACTATCCTGTCAGTTGAAAATTTCGCTCTTTGCAACAATTGCATGGTAAAGACAATATTTACGATTTAATCAGTTTATTTCTTGATATATGTTAATCTTCTATACAAAAACTTATCGCGTGAGTGATAATCTTCCTTTGTACACTATAACCTTATCCGCGGTCATTCTTGTTTGTCAATTCTGTCAGTCACCACGATTGGCCCCGTCGGTGTGAAGAATTGTATCCCTGTTATTTCCTCCCCTTACTGCATTAATATATTACTAATACCTAATATTTTCAATTCTATTTGGCTCTGTTTTACGTATAAGTTTTATTGTTATATTATTAACATGCCAGCCTCGTGTCTTGAATGTAATGCTGCAGTAACTCCAACAACCCAATCGTTAAAATGCTCAATCTGCAAAAGATATTTACATGCCAAATGTCTAAATATACCTACTTCTGAAGTTAGTCTCATCCTTCAAGAAAAAATAAATTGGGCTTGTCCGAAATGCACTAAACCTGAAAGCCCTGATCAACCATTATCCGCTGCTTTTATAGAAAATTGATTAAAAAACCAGTTTGAGCTATTAAAAAGTGACTTAAAAACCGAAGTAAGACAAACTATGCAAGACGAGTTAAAATTGTTGTATGATCGAATTGATAAATTAGAGATTGAACTGAAGCTTGCAAAAAGGGAAATTGAGGCATTAAAGGAAGCGCAACCCATCGCAACTAGAAATGAGTCTTCCCTCGAGTTTGAGGACGTGATGCGGGAATTTACAGAAAGACAAAAACGGGCTAAGAATATCATCATCTTTAACGCAGAAGAGGAACAGGGAATTTCGAAGCAGGAAAGCTTAAATCGTGACAGGCGCATGGTGTCGGATATATTAAGAGTTATTAATCCTTCTATTAACGCTGAAGAATTGGAAATAGAAAGACTTGGTCATGCCGTAGAAACCAATACATCTAGGCTCCTAAGAGTTATACTGGCTACTGATTCAGATGTCTCAAAAACTATTAAATTGGCTAAAAATTTGAGAAGAAATGAGCAATATAAACGGATTAGACTTTCATATGACAAAACCGTAAAACAACAAAATGCATACAAAGCATTAAAAAACGAATTAAATACAAGAACAGCTAATGGAGAAGTTAATCTTAGGATTGTTTACAACCAGAGCGTTCCAAGGATTACCAACGAAAAGGCTTTAAACTAAATCCCCCCGATTGCGAAATAATTTCCCTCCACACATACTATCAAAATGTGAGAGGTTTACGATCCAAAATTCTTTTGTTTTATAACAATTTATCATTATGTAATTATGAAATAGTTGCATTAACTGAAACGTGGCTTAATTCAGATATACAATGCTATGAGTTGTTTCCTAATAATTTCACAGTGTTTCGTAAGGACAGGGAGTATAGTTTTCTCAATGTGGCTGGAGAAGGTGGTGTCCTCCTCGCAATTTCTGATAAATTTCAAACCTCTGAACTTAATTTTAGTCATATAACTGAAGCAATTCCTTTAGTTGATATTTGTGGAGTCAAAGTTACTTTGCACTCTAATGTAGTGATCTTTGTCTTGGTTGTTTATATACCTCCAACCTGTAGAGTTGCCGAGTACGAGCTATTTTTTGAATTACTTGAACACTCTAATTTTGAGTTTAACTGTGACAAACTAATTATTATTGGTGATTTCAATATTAGAAACTTTAATAACCCAAATGACAACTACTTTATGCCAATCAAGAATTTCAGGCAAATTCAGGACCTTCATCAATGCAATAATGTATTAAATTCCGCCGACAGGCTATTGGACTTAGTATTATCAAGTTTTAATTGTCATGTTCTGAAATCCACATTTCCTTTAGTTCCTGAAGATGCATATCATCTTGCGCTTGACATTAATGTTACTCTATCTTGTCAACGGTTTATTAATTTTGATATCAATCATCAAGGCTATCAAGCTCAATTATTTAATTTTAAAAAAGCGAACTACCTACTTGCTATATGATTTATTATCTAATATTGACTGGAGTATACTGGAAACATTTAATGATGTGAACATTGCTTGCTCTACCTTCTACGAAATCCTGACGAATACATTCGAATCTGCTATTCCGAGATATATACAGAAATCAAATTGTCGTACATGCCATCCACCATGGTTCGATTCCCATTTAATAAAGTTAATAAAATTTAAAGGCAGTTTACACAAAAATTATAAGCGTTCTCGCAATTCCAATGTATATGAGAACTTTAAATATTATAGAGCATTATGCAAAAAAATAGCTGACCAATCTTACAAAGAATATCTCTTGAACGTCCAGAATAGCATTTCCAATGATCCTAAAAAGTTTTGGTCTTTTATTCAAATAAAGAAAGGGAGAACAAGAATTCCTGGCGTTATGTCTTATGGTACTGCACAATTGTCCACTCCTCAAGAGATTGTGGATGAGTTTGCAACTTTTTTTAAAAGTGTATACATAACTCCCAATAACACTCATAATTCAGATAATACGGCTACCAAATAATTCTCTCATTTTCCTGATACAGTCTCTATTTTGAATATAACTGAAGCTGAAATATTAGAGGCACTAAAACGGTCAAAGGATAAGTTTACTTCTGGACCAGATGACATTCCCAGCTTTCTGCTGAAAGATTATGCTAACGTGTTTTCTAAACCGCTCACTATTCTATTTAATTTGTCTCTAAAAACGTCTGAATTTGCGTCGCTGTGGAAACAGGCATGTATTACTCCAGTGTTTAAAAAGGGTACTACAACGCAAATAAGCAACTACAGACCAATTTCGCTACTTTGTAAATTTGCAAAGATATTTGAGTCGATTTTATACAAGCGCATACATGCATCAATAAAAAAATTTATATCTGAGAATCAGCATGGTTTCGTTGAGAAACGATCTACTGTAACACAGTATGTGGCTGAAATCATTGACCGTCATGAACAAGTTGATTGTGTATACACAGACTTTCAAAAAGCCTTTGATCAAATTGATCATTTTATTCTCTTGCAAAAATTGCAACTTTATGGATTTTCAGACCGGCTGATACACTTTTTTATGTCATACCTAGTCAGTAGTGATGGGCAAAACTGTTACTTACAAGTAGCAGTTACAAGTTGCTCCTGCTACAATCAAGTAACAGTTTTAAATAGCTGCTACTTTTGTCACTGTTACTTATTATGAATACGTGTTAAAGATCGCAGTCGCAGTCAGAATCAAATGGAGCAACGAGTAACGGACAAGGAATACTTGCTACTGTACTCTGCTACACTGCTACTGCTACTTTTGTCACTGCTATTATTGTATTGGGAATAATCGTAAGTGATCACAGGTACAGATCGCAGTTACGCTTTCGATAAAGGTATGACACACTCGAAATCGACAAGATATGGTCAGTAAAGGGTCGATCATGTATCAGGTTACGTTCGGAGATAAAAGGTACCTCAATACATACCCTGATTTCTCTATTTATACAGTAATGCATAAAAATACCTTAAAAATGATTTTGGCTATTGAGAAATCAGTTAACTATGTTTTTAACCTGGCAGTTTGAATAAATTAGGATAAAATTTATGTCCTGCTTTTTGTCGTGGCTTTCTAGTTCTCAGGCGATTCCCATAATCCTAAAATAACATGATATGATTTTAATGCTATCTACAGACTTGATTTTTAAACCGGGATACCCACTTAATTTCGTAAACAATCCCAATACTCTTTTAAGAAGTAACAAGTAAATCAGTTTATGTTCAACACATAAAAAGAAATTAATTTTCTAATTAGATATAATACGTAATTGGTAGACTACTTGCATATTATTTTCGATTAGGCAAAATTTCTTCTATTTAAGTTTGGATAAAGTGCATGTTATTTAAAAGCATCCCAATGTCCTGCACACATTAATGACAGAATAAGGTGAAAAGATGCACTTGCTACAAATATTTTAAGTGGTGATAAAGCGATGCTTTTTTAATGATGGGAAAGTAGTAAGAAAAATATTTGTTTTTAATTGTAACATAGATATCATCCACCACACTTATGGGAAAAAATTAAGTGGTTTATTTTTAAGCTTTTAATATAGTTCATTCTTTTAAATGAATCTAGTTTACTTCTTCAGCTGTTTAAGTTCGGTTCGTTTTCGTGATCAGTGTGTATACCTAAAATTCACACATTTGGTTTTAGTTTGCGTTACGGACATTTTTTTTTCGTATTTCAATTCATATAACTCAAACTAAAATAAGTAATAAAAGAAAGAAGTCCGAAATTTGGAATTTCTTTAAAGAAGACAGTGCGGGCAAAGCCAAGTGTAATATGTGTAATTATGTCTTTTCCTGCAAATCTACCACTACAAATCTAAAAAAACACATAGAAAGAAGGCATCCCACAGTACAGTTTGAAAAAATTGAGAGACTCCAGTTAAAACCTACTTTTTCGCAGACTTTAGATGAAACGTTGACAGGTTTCAAGAATCCGCAACCTTCAACTTCAAAGTCAACTGAGGATGAGGAAATAGGCGTAGAATTACTAGTAAAAAAATCAACGCAGTCATCTATTTTAACCTTTGTGCCTCGCAAAATTTGTATTTCTACCCAAAAAAGACTTGATAAACTTTTAATTCAATTGATTGTAAAAGATTTTCAACCACTATCAATTACAGGGGATAAAGGATTTCGGGCGTTTTTGCAAGGACTAAATCCCTCCTACAACATGCCAAGCCGAAAAACACTTTCAAATGTGCTACTTCCAGCTGCTTATGAAGAAGTGCACACAAAAACAAAATCGTTAATTCAGCAGTCAAAATCATTTACATTAACTACAGATTGTTGGCCCTCCAGAAATACCGAAAATGTAATTGCGGTAACAGCACACTTTATCAATGATTTTGAGCCCACATCGGTAATGTTAGAATGTAGAGGGTTCGAAGATTCTCATACCAGTGAAAATTTGGCAAGAGAAATAGAAAAAATATTGGTGGAACGGAAAATTGAAAAAAATAATATATTTTTATCCATTTCAGACAATGCTGCAAACGTTGTTAAAGCGATAAAAGGTGTTTTAAAAATAAATCATTTTGGTTGTTATGCTCACACAATCAATTTAGTAGTGCGTGATATCTTGAAAATCGCAAATATACAAGGTACTGTTACCAAAGTTAGGGAAACAATCGTTCATTTTAAGCGAAGTTTAAAGGCAACCTTAAAATTAAAAGAAACCTCTTAGACAACAAGATAAACAAGAGAAAACACTTATTTTGGGTGTTGCTACAAGATGGAACTCAACATACTACATGCTACAAAGATTTGTGGAATTAGAAGAGGCCATCCGAAGCAGCCTAGCATTATTAAATCTAAGTTTTCCAGTAATTCGCATAGACGAGTGGAGCTTCATTTCCGAATTAATTAAAATTTTGAAACCGTTGGAATACGTTAGTAAAATAATGTCAGGGGAAAAATACATAACACTTTCTTTGATTATTATTTTAACAAAAGGTTTGAGGGAGGTCTACGAAAAAATATCAGCCAGTAACAATTTCAGTAATACATCAAAACAAGCTATCGTCAGTCTTCTGAAAGATTCCCTGATTTGGAACAAAATAGCGCATTAATTGTTGCTATATTTTTGGACCCAAGATTTAAAGATATTGGCCTTCAGTCAGAAAATACTGCTCAGAGGGCAAAAGAACTAGTTCTTGATTATCTACTTGAAATTTTACAAGAAACAGATGAGACGATTGATCCAGAAACAATCGAGTCATCTACCTCTCAAGAATCTCAACACGAATTTTTTATTTGGAATGTTTTTGATAAACGAATTTGTAGTAAAACAGCCTCTTCTATAAAAAAAAAGTCACGAGCCGTAGTAGAGATTCAAAGATATTTAGAAGAACCATTGTTGCACCGAGATGATCCATTAAAATGGTGGAAAAATAATTCCTTCAATTTTCCAAACTTAGCAAAAGTAGTAAAAGTAAAATTTGGAACTGTTGTGAAACGTGAACGTGTGTTTTCTAAGACAGGACAATTGTTAATTGAAAGAAGAAATAGGTTAAATTTAGAAAAAGTGAGAAAAATTATGTTTTTACATGTAAATGATTGTGTGGTTTGTAATAAGAAATAGACAAATATTTTTATTCATTTTATATTTGCGGATCCCTCTTTTTAAGTTAGGTTAGTTATAATATATTAATTTGTCATAATATAGGAATAGAAGTGCATCATTTGAGTTATGGTTTAATTTATATACGTATTATGTACTTATATTTTCTTGGCATTTTTTTAATACAATTAATCTTAAAATAAAATATAAAGTACAATTGAGCTGTTTTAATTTGACCTAATCTTCTAATAGTAACTAATTAACGGCAAAGAAGGTTAAAAACATAAAAATAAGTTTCATGATTATCAACACCACTTATTATTTTTTACAAGAAATACGCTGAATACGAACAAAACGTTCATTTTGACATATCACTAGAATTCTAAGATGCTTCCGACTGTAGGAAAGAAACAATAATAAAGCCTACAATTCCTTAAGCAAACGAACCGAAAGTACACGGAATTAATCGAGTCAAGTAAGTAAAGTAGCAGGTAGCTTGGGTAACGTAAAGTGTAACAACTGCGACTGAAAGATCTATATGTTCCAAAAGTAGGAACTGATAACTGTTCCAACTGCTACTCAATAAGTAGCAGTGTCAAAGTAGCAGATTGCTATGTAGCAACCCAACATAGTCATACCTAACAAATAGGGAGCAATTTGTCAAATATCGAAATTTTAAATCTAACACGTTCAGCCCAACATCGGGAGTTCCACAAGGCTCAAATCTCGGTCCTTTGATCTTTGTCTTATTCATCAATGATATTGTTTCTGTTATAAAATCATCCAAACTACTTTTTGTAGATGACTTAAAATTCTTTAGTTCCTATCTTCTAATGAGGACTGTGTATTAATTCAAAAAGACATTGATGCTATTGTTAAGTGGTGCAATGATAATCGGCTTTCTTTAAATGTATCTAAATGTAATGTTGTTTCCTACTCAAGAAAAATCAATAAAATCAAGCATGAGTATGAAATTAATGGTGTCATTTTAAGCAGATGTGAAACCATGAGATCTAGGAGTTATTATGGATAGTAGTTTTAACTTTGCTTTGCACATTACTGAGGCACTTTCATCAGCATATAAAACACATGGCTTTCTGTGTAGAAATTGTAACTGTTTTAAAAACAAGAAACCTTTAGCATTATTATTTCAGTCGCTAGTACTAACACGTCTTGAATATGGCTTCCTTATCTGGTTTCCAATATACAGGGTGTTACAAAAGTCCGGGCCGCTACTTCAGGAGCATATTCTACACATTAAAATATGAAAAATGTTGAAATACATTTTTTTTCTTTAAATTGCCTCCTAACGGAGATATGACCATTTAAAGATGGCGCCCCTAAAGTGGTTTTTTTACTGCAAAAAGTTAACGGTTAGTAGCAAAGTCATGAAATTGGGCAAGCAGTTAAAGAATTGGATTAGGCATATTCTCATGTAACATATTTTTTAAATAAGCAGTAGCGTGGTGTGTAGGGGGTTGCCCGCGATTATTTTTTGCCGTAACTTTTTTGTATTGCAATATTTCGACACAAAAGTGCCATAATCGTAAAAAGCAACATTTTTTATACAAAAAAGGTACTCTTTCTCAAAGTCGCTAAAAGTAACCGTTTCCGAGAAAAAAGCGTTTAAACAAAATTGTTGCATTTATTAGAATTCGTTTTGCAAATTTCTAATTTATCCACTACTAACTGCATTGATATAAAAATAGTATAAAATTAAGAAAAAAAAATCAAAGCAAGTGTTCGAAATTACTGCCCCCTGCAGCAATACATTGCTCGGCTCGTCTTCTAAGGGAACTCCTTACTCTTTCGCAAATGCCTGGTGTATTGTGAATCTGGTTGAACCCATTTTCAATTTGTTCACGAAGATCATTGATATTGTCAACTGGTGTGGAGTAGACGATCTGCTTTAGATGTCCCCATAAGTAGAAATCGAGTGGGTTGAGGTCAGGAGACCTAGCTGGCCATGGTATCGGACCTCCTCGACCTATCCATCGTTGATGATAGTTGTTATTCAAAAATTCCCTAGCAACTGCACTAAAATGGGCAGGTGCCCCATCGTGCATTATCCACATTCGCTGTCTTGTTATGAGTGGAACATTTTCAAATAACACGGGTAACTCTGTTTGCAAAAAATGTCTATATGATGCTCCTGTTAACCTATGAGGTAAAAAAAACGGTCCAATTATAGAGTCCCCTATTATTCCTCCCCAAATGTTAAGTGAAAAATGTTGCTGATGTCTCGACTGAATAACTGCATTGGGATTTTCAACTTGCCACTGATGCATGTTGTGAAAGTTGAGTATCCCGTTTCTGGTAAAACCCGCTTCGTCCGTAAATAATATGAGCGATGGAAAGTTCTCATTTTCAGCGATCTTATGCAATAGCCAGTTGCAAAATTCTATTCTTGGAGGATAATCAGCAGCAAGTAACCCTTGCACTCTTTGAAAATGATAGGGGTAAAATTGGTAAAATTTCAAAATTCGCCAGATAGTTACGTGATTTACTCCTTCGGCTAAAGCAAGTTGTCTAGTGCTGACACATGGATCTTCTTCAACTCGCTGAAGCACACGCTCCTCTAAATTAGCAACTTCTGCGTTTGGCCTTCCAACACGTTGGCCTTTGAAAACAAAATTTCCTGTTTCACATAAACGAGCATGAATTTTCTGGAACAATTTTTCTCCTGGTAGGTGTCTATTAGGAAAACATTCAGCATAAAGCCGTCTTGCTTCAGCATGATTACAATTTGCAAGCCCGTACATTAAATGCATATCGGCCATTTCTTGATTTGAATAGTCCATTTTATCAAAATAATGAAAAGTTAAAAAACTACTACACTTACTACTGACAACAAAAACTGCTAAAGTTTACAGCTTACGACCAAATTTTATCAGTGACACAACGTCAATCTCTGGCAGTTATTGTCAACTACAATTGTTTTCTATACGATCAGTTTGCATGACCAACTTATTTTTTCTTATACAAATTAGTTAGAATTTCGAAGACGGGATAGGATTATTTAAACGCCTTTTTCTCGGAAACGGTTACTTTTAGCGACTTTGAGAAAGAGTACCTTTTTTGTATAAAAAATGTTGCTTTTTACGATTATGGCACTTTTGTGGCGAAATATTGCAATACAAAAAAGTTACGGCAAAAAATAATCGCGGGCAACCCCCTACACACCACGTTACTGCTTATTTAAAAAATATGTTACATGAGAATATGCCTAATCCAATTCTTTAACTGCTTGCCCAATTTCATGACTTTGCTACTGACCGTTAACTTTTTGTAGTAAAAAAACCACTTTAGGGGCGCCATCTTTAAATGGTCATATCTTCGTTAGGAGGCAATTTAAAGAAAAAAATGTATTTCAACATTTTTCATATTTTAATGTGTAGAATATGCTCCTGAAGTAGCGGTCCGGACTTTTGTAACACCCTGTATAATAATCATATCACAGCGTTAGAGTCAATTCAAAGGCGTTTCTTCAAATTCTTGTTTTATTCAAGATAGTGTCTACCCAGCTAGAGGCTGCGACCATAACGTTCTTTTAAATCGCTTCAATTTTATCAATCTACAAACCCGAAGAATAACACATGGAATGAATTTCTTATACGGACTCCTCAATAATTGTATAGATTGTCCAGACTTACTTTCCAAGATTAACTTTTTGGTGCCAAGACAGAGTGCAAGATCAAAACAAATGTTCTATTGTGAGAATAGTCGTACTAACGCTATGGGCAGGTCTCCGCTATTGATTCTCACAAAATATGCTAATGGTATTGCGGACAGTTTTGATTTCTATTCAGACAGTCGGGCTAAATTAAGAAAAACTATCGAAGAGACATTTAGCCACATTTCCTTATAATTAATTTACTTTATTTATCTAATAATTCGTGTTTTCTCCGGGTAATTATTTTGTATAATTGATAATTATTTGTTTTTTCTTATGATGAAGTGCATCTACTCCCATCAATTTTGTAATTGGGGCCTAAACCCTGTTGAAATATAGTAAACTATTATCATTATTATAACTACAAATTCAGTTGAAGTATTTGTTGTAAAATGAAAATTTTAGGTGATGTCGGAAATTTTTATTTTATTCTATGGAACAACATTTGTTACCGTTTTTTATCAATGTATGATACTTTATTGGCATGCAAACGAATTAAGATATCAAGTAAGTTGAAACATAATATTCATTTTTTCAGCACTTAAACTTCTTTAAAAAAATAGTTAATCTTTTCCTCATAAGTCAACATTGATTTCTTTCATTGTTGTAGAGTGCTAACCTTTCAGACACAATATTTGCAAGTAATTGGCTTGAGCAACCCTTAGTTGTTCAAAAGTACTTCAGGCTTATGATATGTCGAGCTCAGAGGCCATTAACTGTAAGAGTTGGACCCTTATATGACATGACAACACAAACTGCACTTTTGGTAAGGATGTCTTCGGTGGATACACTAACAAAAATTTTAACTGATTTAAATTTCAGATTTTAAAAGGATCTTATTCTTACGTAATTTTGTTCTACAATACCCGATAATATATATTTTTTTCTATTAGAGCACAGTCACATATGATATCACAAACTATAAATTTTCAATATTTTTACACAACACCAAATTAACACGATTGGTTGTTCCTAAATAAATGATGACAGTATTTATAATTTTTAATATAAATTTCAAAGTGACACCAGTCGATGATACGAAATAGTTACTTTGAATAACTTAAATTGTATACAATTTTATTTCTTATTATAATATATACAAAATAAATGCTTTAATCCTCACTATATACAAATCTACAAAAGTGTTTAAATTAAGAACACACAACTGTTGTAAAACATCAAAAGTAATACATAAAATTATATAAAGAAATAATATTTATTATTAAAAATAATGTAGGCACATTGTGTTATACTATAAATCATTGACTTTTGGCGTACTTCGGCCCCACAGCCAGTTTAGAAGAACTTTGGAAGGACTTTGAACATCACGAGCTGAAAATAATAAAGTAAATGCTTTTAACTTAAAATATCAGATACTTACATAAGGTATAACTGGCATCAAGTAAACGGGCAGCTGCTTCGGGTGGCAACTTAGAAGCGGCATCACGATGCTGCTGCATAATTGAAATCTCTTGAAGTCGCCTAAGCTCTTGTTCATCAACAAGCGTCTTATCCTTCTTATAAGCAATACTTCTTAGTTCGGATAATCTAAAATTAGAATATTTTTTGTTAAAAATTGTTAAAAATAGATTGAAAAAATAACAAGTTCGTTCGGTTCTTTTAAAGCTAACGAACAAACAAACCAGTTATCATAAAAATGAAAAAAAAAAATGTCATTTCGCGTTTGCTAATCACCTTGCATTATTTTGTTAGCCAAAGAGTATTGTTAAAATAAAAGAATAATTTGTGAGAACAAAACAAAACAAAAACTTTCGCTTTAAGTATCATAAAACTTTGGGAAATCGTTTTTTTTCGAATTTCCAATTTTTTTAATTCCGAATTTCGACCTTCGAATTTTATATTTTTTATTTCGATTTCTGAACTTAAAAGCTTTCGTTATGAATTAAAATTTCTTGAAAAGTCGTAATCGCAAAATTACAAAAATCGCTTTTACAGGTAACACAGAGTAACAAGAACAATTCAATTTTCCATTTTTTTTTTTACTGCAACTATATTTAAAATTTGGAATAAACGTAAAAATTCCAGATGAAACATTGAAGAAAAATTTTGTAATAAAAAAATGATTCTCGAAATTTAGAGTTGAAATTTCATATCTAAAGTTAAAATTTTTAGACGAAAGTCGAAACAATTAAGCTTAAAAAACTTTTGAATTGACATCTCCAACCCTTACTTCGTGGGGTTCTTTAGTTAGTAAATATTTATCCAAATATTGTGGAAGTTTTAATATCTGTTACTTTTTGATCGTTAATGAAGTTTAATAGTAACTTTTGAATTTCTTCAATGCAAAAATTTGAAAATGATGTCGAAAGTTCGAGAAGAAACTTCACAACATTCCTCCACATTTCGACATCGTAATCTCTAAACTGAAACCAAAATATTGCTTTATGCTCTTTTTTCAAAATTTCTATTCGTATTTTAAACTAGAAAAGTTTTCTAAATTTTGGTGTAACGGACTGGTCCTTGATTATCTTCAAAAATTGAAATAGAAATCCTGTCCCCTGAAACCAAGAAAGATTAAAAAACACAACAGAGGTTGCTCGGTTTCAGGGGACAAGATTTGTATTTCAATTTTTGAAGATAATCAATAATAATCTTTCTCTTTTTTCAAAATTTCTATTCGTATTTTAAACTAGAAAAGTTTTCTAAATTTTGATGTAACGGACTGGTCCTTGATTATCTTCAAAAATTGAAATACAAATCCTGTCCCCTGAAACCAAGAAAGATTAAAAAACACAACAGAGGTTGCTCGGTTTCAGGGGACAAGATTTGTATTTCAATTTTTGAAGATAATCAAGGACCAGTCCGTTACACCAAAATTTAGAAAACTTTTCTAGTTTAAAATACGAATAGAAATTTTGAAAAAAGAGAAAGATTAAAAAACACAACAGAGTTGCTCGGTTTCAGGGGACAAGATTTGTATTCCAATTTTTGAAGATAACCAAGGAACAGTCCCTTTCACCAGAAAAGTAGAATTTCGAGAATAATCGAACTTAAAAAAAAACAGTTATTAAAAAAAATTATATTTCCATAAAAAGACGAATTTCGAGGTAATGAAATTAGCTGAAATACGAAAAGATTAAAATTCAAGAAAAGAAAATCGAAATTTCGAGAGAAATTGTTGCCTTTTTAAATAAAATTTGGATTTATTTTCGAGAAAAAAAGTCGAAATTTCGAGAAAAAATCCTAAATTTTCGAAGAAAACCGAACTTAAAAAAAAGTTATATCCCACAGAATATATTGAGAACCTCTGTTGTGTTTTTTAATCTTTCTTGGTTTCAGGGGACAAAATTTGTATTTCAATTTCTAAATTTTGACTTATGTTGAAACTTTTCAGTTTTTTTTTTACTTTTTTAAAGTACCAGCTTTAAAATCGAATTCGTTTTATAAAATTCGTCCAAAATTTAAAAATTCCCAACCTTGCGAAGGGGAATCCTTTATTAAAAAAATTAAACATTTTCAGAAATAGGCTAATCTTTCAAAAAGTCAAAATTACAAAAATTTGACGTTTCGAGCAAAAGTTCGGTTAAAAAAAAAATTTGAAAAAAAAGTAATTCACAATCGAAATTTTAAAGGTAGAAATTTAGAAAAATAAAATCAAATTTTGAAAAAAAATAAAACTTCGAGAAAAAGTCGAAGAAAAATGAAAACTCTGAGAAAAGTTCGAAAATTTTAAAAATATCAAAACTTTTGAGTAAATCCAATTTTCAAAAAAGGGAAAAAAGGCCGAAGTTTTCGAATAAAAATTCAATAAAGTCGAAACTTCCAGAAAAAGTCGACTACTTCGAGAAAATTTTGAAAAAAATATCAAAATTTCAAAAAAAATATCGAAATTTTCAAAAAAAATTATAACTTCCATAAATTATTAGAAATTTGAACAAGAATAACATTTTTCAAAAAAAAATTATAACTTCCAGAAATTATTAGAAGTTTGAACAAGAATAAAATTTTCTCAAAAAAAGAAAGATGGAAGTTTTCAAAAATCAATACTTCAACATAATCAGAGAGAAAACCAAAATTTTGAAAAAAGTCACAATGTTGAGAAAAAAGCGAGATTTTGGATGAACATTTTAAAAAAATTCGATATTAAAGCACGATCTTAAAGAAGGGCGAAACTGGGAAACAAATTTATGAATTGGGTTAACACAATTCATAAATTTGTTTCAAATTTAAAATTCAAAAAGCTGAGATTTAAAAAGAATCGAAATTAAAGAAAAAAATTGGAAATTTGAAATCCGAAGTTTCAAAGAATAAAGTTAAAATGTTAAAAAGAGTGAAAATGTTTACGAAAGCCAAGATTTTCAATACAAATCGAAGTCAGAGTGTTCTCTTTTGGAAAAAAGTCAAAATTTTCAATAAAACTCAAATTAAAAAACATCAAATACTTCACGAGAGTCAATGTTTTCAAAAGTCGAAAGCATTAAAAATTCAAATTTTGAAAAAGAATTGAAATGCTTTTAAAAAATCGAATTTATTCAAATAATATTCAAAAAAAAATTGAATTATTAAAAAGGAAATTTTCAAAAAGTTGGAATTTTCAAAAAATTTAATGTATAAAGATTATAAAGAAAAGCAAAGTTTTCAACAAAAAAATCACAATATATCCAAATAAGCTAGAATTTTAAAGAAGTTGGAATTTTCAAAGTCAAAATTTCTAGAAAAGTCAAAATTTTCAAAATTAAGTCAAAATTTCGAGATTTTTTTTCTCTCAGAGTTTCTCTCTGAAGATGACAGCTTGGCTGTCGAAACGCGTTAGAGCAACCTCTGTTGTGTTTTTTAATCTTTCTTGATTTCAGGGGACAAGTTCTGCATTTCAATTTTAAACTTTCGAGAAAAAATCGAATTAGAATGAGAAAAGGATCTATTATCCAAAATTTCCGCTTTCCTTAAAAATTAAAAATGTTTTGAAATTTTTAACTTTTTTAGAATTAAGGCTATATTAAGATTCGACATTTTTTAACATTTAAATCAATTTTAAAGAATTCGATTGTTTTTTGAAAATGTTGATTTTTTTAAAGCAGATTTTTTAATGCAGGTTTTTTTCTAATTTTCCATTTTTATTAATTTTCGGCTTTTTAAAAAATTTCCACATTTTTGAAAGTTATCACTTTCCAAATTTATGTTTTGTTCTTTCCAACAATTTTAACAAAATGTCGCCATTTAGAAAAATCCAAATTTTAAGGAAATTTTCAAGAAATTAGACAGTTTGCAAAAAAGATCGAAATTTTTTAAAAATTAGACGATTTTGAAGAATCGAAATTTAAAAAGAGTAGGATTTTAAAAAGTAAGAATTTTCGGAATCGGAATGAAATTTTGAAAAAAATATCTGAATTTCAAAAAAGTCGAGGTTTTCAAAAATTTTCGAAAATAAAATCTAAATTTTTAAAAATCGAAATAAAAAAACGAAACTTTTTAAAAAAGTAACTATTTTTTTAAAAAGTCTAAATTTTGAGATGAAAACGAATGTCTTAAAAAACCCAAATTTGACAAGAAGTCGAAATTTTGTAACAAAAGGTCTACATTTTGGAATATAATTGAAATTTTTATAGAATTACAACATTCAAAAAAAAACTACACATTTTAAAAATTGTTGTCAAGCCTTTAAAAAAACTAAAACTTTCGAATGAAAACATTTTTTTTAAAATTCGAAATTATCCAGCAAAATCGAAATTTTCAAAAAAAAATCGAAATTTTTTAAAAATTAGACAATTTTGAAGAATCAAAATTTAAAAAGAGTAGGATTTTAAAAAGTAAGAATTTTCGGAATCAGAATGAAATTTTGAAAAAAATATCTGAATTTTCAAAAAGGTCAAGGTTTTCAAAAATTTTCGAAAATAAAATCTAAATTTTTAAAAATCGAAATAAAAAAAACGAAACTTTTTTTTTAAAAAGTCTAAATTTTGAGATGAAAACGAACGTCTTAAAAAACCCAAATTTTGACAAGAAGTCGAAATTTTGTAACAAAAGGTCTACATTTTGGAATATAATTGAAATTTTTAAAGAATTACAACCTTCCAAAAAAAACTACACATTTTAAAAATTGTTGTCAAGCCTTTAAAAAAACTAAAACTTTCGAATGAAAAATTTTTTTTAAAAATTCGAAATTATCCAGCAAAACCGAAATTTTCAAAGCAAAATCGAAATTTTCAAAAAAAAAATCGAAATTTTTTAAAAATTAGACAATTTTGAAGAATCGAAATTTAAAAAGACTAGGATTTTAAAAAGTAAGAATTTTCGGAATGAAATTTTGAAAAAAATATCTGAATTTTCAAAAAAAGTCGTAGTTTTCAAAAATTTTCGAAAATAAAATCTAAATTTTTAAAAATCGAAATAAAAAAACGAAACTTTTTAAAAAAGTAACTATTTTTTGAAAAAGTCTAAATTTTGAGATTCGGGAAAAAATGTAAAACCGAAAATTAAAAAAGTCAAAAATTCGAAATCTTGACATAAAATCGGAATTTTGGAAAAATTCTTTCAAAAAGACAAATTCATTCAAAAAAAAAAAACTCGACATTTTCAGAAAAGTCGAAATATTAAAAATTTGGAATAAAAAAAAATTAAAATGTTCAAAAAGTCAGATTTAAAAAAAACAGTATTTACTTATTTTCAAGAGAGTTGGTAGCTTCTTCTTTGGCCTCGGTTGCCAATTCAGTACCAGAAGACTTCAACAAGATATCCGAAACTTTACCCTTCGGATAAACGCTCTTCGAAGGGCTGCTCTGTTCGCCGGACGACGTAATCTCTCCCCCGCCGCTCAATTTTCGCGTCAGTTCTTCTTTTTCTCTAATAGCATTCGACAACCTCAACTGCAAAGTGTCGCGTTCTTCGAGCAGTTGCGTCAATTCGACCGTTAATTCCTCGCAACGCACGTCCCTTTGATGTAGCATGTAAAGGGCGAAATCCAAATCGGCTCGACTGATCGGATCAGTTAAATCATCATCGGACGTCTGTCGCTTATGTTTATTTATTTCCGCTCCAATTGGTATTTTCTCGACTTCTTTCTGCATATCCAATTGGGCGACCAAAGCGTCGCAATCGTTGCTTTTTTGGAACAAATCCCCGTTGAGTTTTTCAATTTGCGACAGCTGAGAATCCACGAGGGCGCGCAATTCGCTTAATTGGCGATTTCTCTCCTCGAGCGCTTCATCCTGTTGGATGATTTTCTGTTCCAGTTCCAAACACTCGTTCATCTTGACGTCGACCAGGTTTTTCACTTCAATGTACTCTTGCATCTGACCATGTAATTGTGTGATTATATCATTCTGTTCCTGGAGTTTTATATTCAATGAATTAATATCCGAATCCTTATTGAGAATCGTCTCTTCGAAGTGTTCTTCACTCTCTAATATTCGCTTCTTTAATTTCTCTATTTCTTGGAGCTGTTCATTGATAGTGGTTTGGTTAGCATTGCGAACTTCCTCCATATTTTTAATGAAATCGTTTTCCTTCTCGCTTATGAAGGTATTTAAATTGGCAAGTTCCCGTTCTTTGTTTTGTAATAATTTTTGTAGATTCTCAACTTCGTTGTGGAATCTATCGACATCTTTCATTTTTTCCTGCAACTGAACATTAATGTCATTGTATTGCTGTTGGTACTGCTGTAAGCTAAATTGCAGATTTTGCACGTTTTCGCTTTCGTTGTGGCGCAGACTTTGCGTCTGATCCAATTGATAGTGCAACTGATTTATTAAATCATCTTTTTGGGTAATACTACTGGCCATTTCCGCTATTTTGGTGGTACTCTCACTTATTAGAGCTCGACTCGATTCAAGTTCCTCCTCTTTCGCTTTTAATTTGTTTTCCAAATCATCCAACAACTGCCGTGATACTGACAACTGTTCTTGCAATTGATTAACCTCAGCAACAACTTTCCTGTTTCCTAATTGCTTATCCAATTCTATCATGATATCCTCCTTTTCTAGAGCAATCGGAGTGGGTGAATTTTCTTCTAATTTTTTAACAACTTCCTCGACAACTTCACGTTTCAAATCTAATTGTTGTTGGGTTGTTTCCAAAATCAAATCCAAGTTATTCAATTTTAACACCTTCCCTTCCAATTCTTGAGTCAAGCGCGTAATTCGTTCTTCACATTCGGCAACGTTCCGTTGAAGAGAATTTACTTCTAAAGTTTTCTGATTCAATTCTTCCGATAAATGACTTATTTGATTTTCATATTCGATAACTTTCTGCTGCAAAGTATCAGTTTCTAATTGTTTCGTATTTAGTAATTGGGACAAATCGTTGATTTCCTGCTGTTTGTCTTGTATCTGATGCTGGAGGGCAGCAATCCTGTCAACTTCGCATCTAATTTCAGCATCGACGTTCTTTCGTAATTCGTTGTTTTCATTAACGAGGGCGTTACATTTGCTCTCCAATTCGTTAATTTCCTTCTTTAGTGACGCTTCGATTTCGGAAAATTCAGCTTCGCGCGTTTCCAAGTGCAACTTCCAACTTTCCGCCACAGGTGTTCCCCCTTTCGTTAACCTGAAATTCCCACTCCTGATTCAGCTGCTGGAGTTGCGCCTGGAATTCAATCGTTCAACTTATCGACTTCTTCCTTCTTCTTATTATCCCAGTCGAGATTTAACTCCTCAATTTGGTCTTGGTGTTTCAAAGTTAACTCCACCTTTTGTTTATCTAGTTCTGACGCCAAATCCCCCAATTGAGTTTCGTATTTTTCTACCAGTTGGGCCAGTTGCTCTTCTTTCTCGCGCAACAAACGATTGTTATCGTTTAGAAGCGACTCCGCCAGTTTTTTATCGTTGGTCAATTGATCGCGTAATTCCGAAATTTGTTGCCCAAGCGATTTTCTTAGTGAATCAATTTCTACATCCTTATCAGCCAATTGCTGAATCAGGTTTTGGTTTTCCTTCGACAAATTATCTTTGGCGGCTCCCACCTGTGTAATACTTTGATGGTCTTCTTGTAAATTAGTACCAGCCACTTCTGAAGATTTGCGAGTAGAAGTCGCATTTAATTCGTTTATTATGGCATCTTTTTCCAATATTATACCATTTAGTCTAACATTTTCACTTTCCAAATAATTTAACCCTTTCAAAGTTTCATCATTTTTCAAGCTCAGTTGATTAATCAAATCTTGAAGATAGTTTCTGCTCATTTAAAGCTAACTCCAGTTCACGTTTAACTATTTGATTATCATTCAACACTTCCAAATACTCCGCTTCAGTTTTCATATTTTCTAACTTCGGTTCGGCACATTTTGATTTTTCCGCGCTAATTCGAAGTGATCGTTGTTCTTCTAAAAGCGACTGCAACTCTTCATTATCCAATGACAATTCCCTAATAGTCTCGTTCAGTTCCTCGATTTTCCTCCCCAATTCATTAACGTCGCTTCCCGTGGCTTTTGAAGAGCTTTCTTCGACTTTTGCCGGTTCGAAATCGTTACTACCCCACTCGTACTGTTCGAGTTTTACCTTCATATCTTCGAGTTTTCTTTGCCAGCACAACATCTCAATGTCCTGTTTCTCTTTCATATCGATCATTCTGTCATTGGCGGACGTCAAAACGTCAACTCTCTTCGCCAACGCCTTCTTCTCGCTTTTCTCCTTCTCCAACTCGGCGCTCACTTCTTTAATCTTCTTCCCCAAGTCGTCTATCTGCACTTTGAGTTCCTCTTGTATGGCGTCATCCAAATTGAAATCAGAATCCGAAATTTTCTTCGCTGCCGTTAGTTGCGCGTTCCTCGTTTTTAGTTCCTTCATTTTCTTGATCATTTTAGTCGACTTGATTTGTAATTCTTTATAATTTTCAAGATGTTGATCGCGTTCCAGTTCGAGTGCTTTTACTCGATTAGTCAAACTGTCTATTTGGCTTCGTAGATTTAAAATCTGGGGTAAAGATTCGGTTTTTTGGACGTGCTCCTCTTCTAATCTACCTTCGTCTGGGTTCCAACCCCAACCGTCATCGTTTTCGCCGAAAGTATCCTGATAACACAAATACGCGTCCTTAATTGGTATCTTGCCTTCAACTGTGGGATTCACCGAGTGTAATTGTGTAACATCTCGGGTGGGTTCGAATTCCTAAGTTTTGTAACTGTTTATGCTCTTCGGGTGTTATGTTTACTTCTTGAGGGAGGTATAACTTGTTTATCAATTTCAGTTGTCTCAGGGAAACAGAGATATGCTGTTTTCTGCTGGCAACTTTCTTCAGACACTGGTTCGTCAGAATGTAATATATTTAACGGTTTGGTCGGTTCGAATTCCAAGTTTTTGAGTTCTTCGAAAGCTTTGGAATTCATTCGCTGCTGTTGTAGATATAATATGTCCTTCGATATTACTTGGACTTTGTTTTTCATACAACAACCTTGTAATTTCATACTGTTAGATGATGAATGTGGATGAGAGCTTCTTCTTTCTCTTTTTCGCAATTAGACAGCATACATTCTAAGCTTTTTATCTTATTCAGTAGTTCTTCCGTATTGTCAGTTTGGATAGGTTGTGGTTCGACAGCCACAGGGCTTATTCGAGCTTTAGCCTCATCTATAACCGATGTCACCACATTTTCAGCCACTTTGGCAACACCTTTCAGTTCAGCAACGTGTTGTCTCAGTTTTTGAATCTCCTCACCCGAATTGGTCAATTCAACCTCTTTGGAAAACAGTTGGGAATGTAACGAATTAATTTGAGTTAAATAGTTTCGTTTTTCCTCTTCGAACGATTGGTTTTCGCTACGGCTGCATCTGCAAATCGAGATTTTGTCTTTCGATTTCTTGCTCTTTTATATTAAGGGTAAATTTCAAGTCTTCAATTTCTCGACTAAGGTCCCTACTGTTGATATTATCAACTAATAACTCGGCTCTATCCAATTTGCCCCTTAATTCGTTATTTTCCTCTTTCAGTATCTCTAACGATTCTTGTAAACTATCTACCTGTTCCTGAAATTTCTCACATTTAACAATGAGGTCCTTCCTCTCGAAAGCGATACAATCATACTGACTTTGCCAGTCAGCATCCAATTTCTCCAAATCGTTTTTATTGGCAACGGCGTTGTTCTCTAGTTCGCTCCTTAAATGTTTAACCTCTTTATCTAATTCCGTTAGCTGTTTCCCCAACGAAGGTATTTATTCCCTTTAGGTCATCATTCATGGTTTCGATTAACTCTAACTGGTTAACTCTCTCCTGAGCGTGTGTTACCGTTTCCTTAATTCTTCTATTCTCTTCAATCAATACGCTCTTTTCTTGGAGTATCCCCTCATGTTCCTTCGACATAATTTTAAATCGTTGCTCAATTTCCATTTTATTGCCACTAATTTCGCTTAATTTGGCGTTCAACAACTCTTCCACCTGAGTCATATCGTTGAGCTTCAACAAAGCTTTATCCAACTCATTCTGCAACGTTAAAGTCTTACTTTCAAGCTCATTTTTAGCGCCTTCCACACCAGATAACTGTTCTTCAAGCTTAACGATACGATTTTTACATTGGGCGATTTCACCGTTTTGCGTTTCGATGATCAATTCCAATTCGCTTTTCTTCGTTTCTTCGACGGAGGAGTCGTCCCATCGGAAACATGGCATCTCCTCCGACATCTCCTCTCGCAATGACATCTCCTCCCGCAAACTGACTTCGTGCTTTGGCGACTTTCGCAGTTCCAAAATTTCGCATTCGATCTCCTGCAGTTGTTGCGTCAGAATTTGAATTTTTTGATCTTTCCCGGCGAGTTTCTCTTTATTATCTGCAAGTTCTTGATATTTTTCCTTTAATTCAACCTCCGCAGTTGCCAACTTTTGCGATAATTCTTCGACTTTTTGCTCAAGCTCGTGGCATTCTTGATTCTTTTTCTTGAGATTTGCGGCTATTTTTTTCATTTTTTCCACTTGGGCGACGTTTTTCTTAGTAAGGATCATCAATTTTTTCTTGCAGCGGTTCCATAAAGTTACTACTAGCTTGTTTCTCCAAATTTAAACACCTTTCTTTCAACTCGATGTTTAATTTATGGAACGATTCATCTTTCTCTTGAATAGCTCGCTTTAAATTGTTAATGATAGTCAATTTTTTGATTTAATTCCGTCTTGAATTCAGCGACTTCTTGGTTTTTCACCTCCAATAATCCTTCGCTTTCAACAATTTTATAACGTAAGGAATGTAATTCTGTATTTAACGAGTTAATAACTTTAGAATTTTCTTCCAATTCCCTTTCATATTCTTGAGACTGACCTATATGGACTTGTAACATATTTTCCAACTCCTTGAGCTGACTCTGCATCAATTCTATCGAGCCAGCTATTCCTTACCTCTTCATTCTCTTGTTCCAGCTTGGCAATCGCTCGATTTAAGTCTTCGATGATCGAATTCAGATGATTTACCTCATTGCTAAGATCCGTGGCCTAATTCCTAAGATCCGTGGCCTCATTCCTAAGATCTGCGACCTCATTTTTAAGATCCGCGACCTCGTCTTCCTTCGCTTGGATTGCGTTCTGTAGTTCGCTTATCTGGAGCGAAGAGGTAATGAACTCGTTCTTATTCCCTTCGATAATATCCTGATAATTTTTAATTTCCTCCGTCTTACTACTTAGCTCAGATTTCAGATTTTCCATTTGATGCTTTGCGTCCTCCAACTTCTTCGAAAGATCATCGTTGGCGCCTTCCAAGTCTGTTCTGACATGACAAGTCTTCGCATCTAATTTTCAAGTCGTCATTTTCTCGTTCGAGTTTTTCGATTCGATTATCCAAACTCTCCTTTTCAGTTTGTAACTGCTCGTACGTCTCGGACAGTATGTCTCGATTGTTTTCAACTTGCTTCAGCTTTCAAACTGAGTTGATTATTTTCGTTTGTTAATAACTCCATTTTGTCCATGACTTCTCTCCTTTCGATGGTAAATAATTCGATTCGCTTGCAGCAGCTCGGAAGTTTCCTCGTTCAGCTGATTGACGCTTTCATTCAAATCAACCGCGTTGTCCAAATTCTCTTGACTCTCTTTCAAATTACCGCTAACAATATCGAGGTTTTTCTGGTAGGCTTCTAACTCAAGTTTCTCCTGTTGAGTTAATCCTTCGAACAATCTCGATACTTTCCGCGGAAGATACCTTTTCCGCACTTAATTTTTCCAATTTATCAACCAATTCCATATTCTCTTGAATGTAATGTTCTAGTTTGGTATTCAATTCTTGCTTTTCTTGATTCAATAAGTCCAACTTTTGGTTGAGCTCGTCTTTTTCTTTGATTAAATCATCCTTTTCTTTAAGTAATTCGTTTCTGATCGATTCTAATTTATCAATTTGTTCTTCGAAATGAATCGAAGACATCTCGGTGGAAACTTGCTCGTTTTGTAGATGGGACAATTTTTCGAGTTTTTCATCCAACACCTTCTACCTGACTTCTCAAAGATGCTTGTTTCTACAAATACAGAGTGTGAATATAAGAATAAAATATACTTTTTTCAAAGACTTACCATTTTCTAAAAGAACAATAGCATTTTCCTTTTCAGTTTAAGAGTAGTTTTTGTTTCCTCTAATTGCTGTGCCAATTCTTTCATTTCCATGCCCGTGGAATCTGCATAAAAAAATACTTAATTAATCGCTTTTTTCGCATTTTAATTGATAATGTGCTATTTTACTTAAACTAAATCGTTTAGTAAAGTGGCACTTTAGCTCAGAAATGTCACTTTACAAACGTCACTGTCACTTAAACACAGTTCGATACATGAAATAAGCTCGAAAGCTCTTCTTCAGCTTTTCTTCGACATTTATCATTTCCTTGAAATTTCAATATTTTCTGGAAATTTCGATATTTTCTTAAATTTAGATATTTTCTCAAATTTATATATTTTCTCAAATTCAGATATTTTCTCAAATTTAGAAATTTTCTCAAATTTAGAAATTTTCTCAAATTTAGAAATTTTCTCAAATTTAGAAATTTTCTCAAATTTAGAAATTTTCTCAAATTTCGACATTTTCTCGAAATTTGACTTTTTCCTAAAAATTCCTTTTTAAAAAAAAATGCATTTTTCTTTCGAAGTTTCAAATATCGTCTTTTTCTTTCAAAACCCTCTTTTAAAATTTCGATTTTTGTTTAAACTTCAATTTTTTTTCTCAAAACATCGATTGTATTTCAAAATTTCAACGTTCTTATCAATATCAAATAACCAAAATTTTGAAAAAGATCAAAACTTTTTTCCAAAACTTCCCCTTTTTCGAAATGTTCGACATTTTATCAAAATTTCCACTTTATCCAAAATTTCGATCTTTTTTGAAATTTCTTATTTTCTCAACATTTCGACCTCTGAAAATTTTAACCGTTCTGGCAATTTTGACTTTTTTACTTTTTTTTTTTTATTTTCGAAAATTTCATATTTTTTAAGAAGTATATTTCGGAATGGAGCTCTTAATTGGGTGATTAGACCGCCGAGACATGTTATCAAAAAAACAGCTTTAACGGACTTAACGATAGAAAACTGAGAGGCCGCGGGTGGTGTGCACCACAGTTCTCCCTAGACTGCCCTCTTATCCTCCACCCGCGTTCCCTCCGTGCCGACCACCAGCACGTGTTTTCCTCCTTCCCTTTATTCCCATCTTAAAGCTACAATCTTACAATTAGTACTATTCTAGGCAAAAACATAACTTAAAAGTCTCTATTGTAACTTTTATGCAAAAATAAACTAGCGGCCAACCATAGGCGTAGGTGGCGCCGACATATACAATGCAAAGTTTTGTTAAGGTCAAAATTTTTGAAAGGTTGGTTTTTTTCAAAATGTTATTTCAAAATGTTCTTTTTTTATAAATTTCGATTTCTTGTCAAAAATGGGACTTTTTTTGAAGACTTTTGACTCTTTCTTAAAATTTAATTTTTTTAGAAATTGTCACTTTCTTTAAAAAGTTTCTTTTCAATTTAGACTTTTTCAAAAATTGTTACTTTTTGAAAACGTCCATTTTTTGAAAACAAAACAAAATTTTAATTTTTTTTCCAAAAAGGTTTTTTGGAAATCTCGAATTTTTTTAAAAATTTTCACCTTTTAAATGTAATTACTTTTTAAAAAATGTAATTTTTTGAAAGTTGATTTAAAAAGTTAAAATTTCCAAAGAAAATTTTCTACAAATTTATACCTTTTTCCAAAAATTCCAAATTTTCGAAAAATATTTTTTGAAATATTTACTTTTTTATTAAAAAGATTGACCTGGGGAGACACTGGAATAATTCAGATTAGGGTTATTCACAAAAGAACCAAGTTGGTCAAAGTGAAGAAGCCAAACGAGTCCACACAAATAGACAATCTACAAAAAGTGAAATACAAATCTTGTCCCTTGAAATCGAGAAAGATTTGTATTTCAATTTTTGAAGATAACCAAGGACCAATCCGTTCCACCAAAAAAAAAAAAAATAACAATCTACAAAGTTAAAAGAAAATCTGGAGAAAAGTTATCGACTTTAAATGGCAGTCGCCCTGACCTAAAAAGACTACTCAATAAAATCGTGAAAATGCCAACAACAGTTCGCAGGCCGAATAAAACTGCCTCACTTTAGTAACCCCTCAGTTAGTTAACCGACTTACCTTTGGAAGAATCAGTATCAACTAATTTCAGCTGCAAATTCCCCTTTTCCTCCTCCAACTCGGCAATTTTTTGATGCAATTTGGAATTTTCATTCTCAAGTTTGACCACTTCAGCATTAACATCGCTAATATTTTTGAAAGCATCAATTTTTTTACTCAGTTCCTTCAATTTACTCTTATGCTGAGCTTTTAGTTTAATCATCTGTTTGTTACTTTCCTCCAACTGTTTCTTTAATTTAGCTACATCTTCGTTTCCTGAATTAGATTTAAATTCGTCTAACGAACTATTTAGTTGATTTATTGTGGACTGCAGCTCGGCGATCATGGTTGTATTATTTGTAATTTCCAACTGCTTGGTGGTGATAATTTTTTCCAGTTCTGCGATCTTGTTTGCATCTGACTTTTCAGGAGCGTTAGTTTCTGGTGAACTACTCTTCTGACTTCTCTTATTTCGTTTACCTTTTTGGCTCTTTTTAGGTGATGTACTGTTGCCTTTTAAACCTGATAATTCTTCCTCTAGTTCTGTAATTTTTTTATTTAATTCATCTATCTCCGCTTTGTACTTATCAACATTTTCAACTTCTTTTTCATCGTTTCTGAATTTTTCCAACTCTGTCTTAAAATGTTCATTTTCTTCAATAAGTTGTTCTCTTTCTCGTTTTAACTGAACGTTTTCTTCTTCAAGATCTGCGATTTCCAAATTTTTAAGTTTTAAATCTTCTAATAATTTCATTTGTCTCGCTTTCATCTCACTTTCAAGCTTGACAAAATTTTCTTGCATACTCCTCATTTGCTCTTTGGTATCTTCCAACGTATCTAGTGTTGTTTTCCCCTTTTTTAGTTAAATTTTCTGTCATTAATGTTATCGCTTTGGTGCGAGCATCTATCACCGAATCCTTTTCTTTCACATTCTCTTGCAAGTCTAATACATTGGCTTCAAGTTTTTGAATTTTAGCACTTAAATCTGTTATATGGCGCTCTTTGTTAAGCAGTATGTTGTATAATTCTTCCGAGCTACTGTTTTTACTGTATTCGAGTTTAGATTCTATCAATGACAAATTCAAAGGTGTGCTAGTTATTAAATGTTGCGAATCGTCCAACTGAGCCTTAAGTTGAATTACCATTTCTTCTATGCCCTTCTGATTTCTACCTCTTTCGGCCAATTTAACTCTGAAAGCAAATGCTCATTAGTGGGGACATTTTTTCAGTGGGGACATTTTTACATTACTTATTTAGTTTTCGACCACTTAAAAATGAAAATTTTGATTATACTTTTTTTACGAAATTCCAAATTTAAACCTTAACAAGTTTCTGTTATAAATTTTATTTATTTATTCGAAATTACGCTTTTTCTCATGGTTGGAAATCGAAATTTCGACTCTCAGGACCTTGTTTAAAGAAATTAAATTGATGATGGTTGCTCGAAGACCAAATATTTAGTGAAATAACTGACAAATCATTATTTAGGCTTACTGGAAGTTGTAAAAATCACATGCAATGTTTCTGGGGGCGTCATTACGTTAGTCTTTTAATTACGGAACTTTTTCCTCATTTAACTGAATCTCTATCTCTTACGGTTTCGGAAATGGCAATAATGGCCTTTGTTGTCTTGGACAGTGTACAATAACAAATCTTACAAAAATAAATATCATATTTCAAGTAAAGATTTCAAGAAAAAAAGCAAAAATGACAGCTTTGAATTCGGAAATTTGAAAACAAAGTTGAAATTTTGGGAAAAAATTCATTTATATGATTGAACTACTCATCAAACTCAAATAAAAATGTAATACAATGATTTAAAAAAAAAATATAAGTAAACAAATAGCAATATCAAATTTTTTTCAAATTTGAAAATTAGTTACTTACTTATTCTCCTCCAGCTGTTGCCTAAGTAAGTCCATTTTCTCTTTTGCAGGAGTATGTATCACAGATTTTGAGCCGCCTTCCTCCCGAGACGTGTTAGATTTGCTTAGTTTTCCTTTTTTAACTCGGGCATTCATTTTTGACAAAGTATTACCCAATTCCTCGACTCGTTCCTGTGCCACCAATGTCTGTTCATTCTTCCTCAACATCTCCTTCAGCTGAGCAATTAATAGAACTTGTTGGTCGAATTGTGCCCTTAAATCGGAGGATTCTTCATGTTGTGTTTGTGTCGTAGGAGGTCCACTGTCAGAACCTCCTCCGGGATCCTGAGACCCTTTCCACATATTTTACCCTGCAACTGAATAACAGTCGTGTACTTTGAGAATGCGATCTTGACAAATTTTGGTAGACCCAAAATTTATATAAGGAGTCAAAGTCTATGCTGATGAGGTACCTTATTTTGTGAAGAGAACCTGCCTTAAATTTGGAGAGTTTTTATTTTGATTGATGTCATTATTTCTTCAAAACTGTTCCACGTACAAAACGCATATTACCAACGTTTAGAAATGACATTTGTTTTAGGGGTCGGTGTTGTGTCGCCACAATAAAGAAATAAAATAGTAAGGGCGCCAACATTTAAACAGCTTGGGTATGCTCCATTGATCTTCAGCTAGTGTGGTATAATTTAAAATTTGGGTCCACTCAGCTTTGTGAAGCTTTCATCAAAGAGCGCAGTTGTTTCTGATATCATTTGAAACGATCTTTTTATCAATTTTAGGTGTACATTTCATATAAATGTGGATCAGAGTAGGCCGTGAAGTTTTAAATCGAGCTTTAAATTAGTTACTAAAAATATCACCAGAACTAAAGCCATATTCACACGTAAACCTTATTATGTTTAATGTGTTGCCTATGTTTCAGGGGTTGTTTGGCAAATCGAGATAAACGTTTTTCGTATTAGTTTGATTAACATTAATAACAATTTAATAATTTCAGCAGTAGTAGAAATTTACATCAAAAATTAGATTTCATTTCTTAGTGTCAAAACAACAGACACAATTTGCTGGATCTAGGGGGAACGACTTTTTTCTTTGAAAATTCTAATTTAATTTTGAATTTTCTATTTTAAAGTCACAAATTGAAAATAATTCGACACATTTAAAATCGATATTCTGAAAAAAAAAATGATATTTCTTAAAAAATAGAAATATTAAATTTTGATCTTTTTCTATTTAATTCCTGATTTATAAAAATGAAGGTTTTGATTAAAAAAATTACTTTCAATTTCAAACTTGTCTGCTACTTTATTGAATTTTGACTTTAAAGTCAAATATGAAATTATTTTGAATTCAATTTAATTTTTTTTCCAGAGGTTCGACTTCATCATATCAATTTAGACTTCGAAAATTTCGAGTTTTTTAGAAGGGGAATTTAGTTTTTAAAATACTGAATTATTCATCTTTGGACTAAAAATTTCTACTTTATTATCGACTTTAAAGTTAAATTCTTTAACAATTAGAAATTCCTACTTTAAACGTGGAATCATGAAAAAAAAAATCGAAAAATTTCGAAAATATTGTTAAATGTTTTCAAAATTTTGACTTTTTTTCGAATCTAGGATTGAAATCTTTAAATTTATACTTTAAACTCTAAATTTCCATAATTTTTTCAAAGTGGAAGGTTTGAACAGTCAAAATTTACAAAAAGTCGATATTTTTAAAAAGTACCAAATATTTAAGTTTTCATTTTGAAAAAACCATCAAAATTTTTAAAAATGGTAAATTCTGTAAAAGAAAGATGTACTTTTTTAGAAACAGTGAAAAATTTCGAGAAAAAATCGAAATTTTGAAAGAAAGAATTTTTTTAAAAAACTCGAAACGTTCAAAAAATTTCAGAATTTAAAAAGGGTCGAATTATTCAAAAATCCAAATTTTTAGTTTTTTTCGAAAAAATAATACAATGTTGAAACTTCAAGAAAAAGCAGAAACTAAAAAAATCCAAAATCATTGAGAAAACGACAAAATTTAAATAAATAAACGGAACTCTAGAAAAAATATGGAAATTTTTAAAAAATGGAAAAATTCAAACAATTTTAAAAAAGACAAACTGTTTGGAAAAGTTAGAGCTTTCTATAAAAAGTGTAGAATTTCTCAATGAAATTAAAATTTACAAAAAAGTCAAAAGTTATTTCAATTCCAAGTTTAACTTCAGAATGTTAAATTTTGTCTAGAATCTTTAATTTCAAATTTTAGGTGTTTTTAAACCTCAAGTAAAATCTCGTGATAAAATGTCGGAATTTTGAGAAAAATTCGAATATTTATGAATTTAAAATTGAAATTTCCAGATTAAGTCGAAAACTCGATAAATGTTAATTTCAATATGATTTGATCTCTGTTGGGAATTTCAGTGTTTTTACTAAATTTCAATTTTTTTTTCTGGAAATTTCTACTCTTTTCTTAAATTTTGTTTATGTTTTTAGAACTTGTTTTCCAAAATTTCGAGGAAAAAAAACCAAAATTTTCGGAAATGAAAACGAATTTAAAGAATCGATATTTCGATATTTTCCTCGAGTTTTTCCAAAAATTTTAAATTTATCTTAATTTACTGCTCTACAGAAACATAGCCCGCTGCAGCATAGTAAACGGTTGAAGTAGTATGCCAGTGAGGAGGAGGAGAAGAGGGGATGAGCACATAATTATATTGAATGGAAAATATATTTCGAAGCACATTTTTATTTTATATTCAGCAAAAATACTTTAGATCAAGCAATACTCTTTTTGTTGTTGTTAAAAATAATTAGCTTTGGTGCTTCTAAGCAAATATATTTTATTTACTTTGGGTCCCAGACGAAGTTCTCAAGAAGTCGTAGGGACTTGAGCAGAGGAACACAATTATTTTACTTGTGATTTCTTGAAAATTGGAATTTTAATGCAACCATATGTGAAGCAAGTATTCATAGTTGAATCACCTTTAGTGACGGCAGACAATTAATTTCTCACCCTGCGATTCGAACTACAAAGACAAGATGTCGTATGCAAACAAAGTACAAATATTTTGCTATATTTTGTCTTTACATGCAAAAGACAAAGCGACATTCATAATGTAGAACTCCCAAGTTTTGTAGCTCACTTGTAGAGAATTTTTTTTATTACCAAGCTTACACAAAGGCAAACGCCAGTTACCAACTCATCTCAAATACAGACTGCAGAACATCAAAGTAAGATGTTAATTTGATGGTTCTCCAGCATTTATAGAAGAACTGCCTTCTACAAACTTTATTTATGGCTCAAAACTATCATATGAGGCAAAGGCGACGACTAAAAAAACAAATGCAATAGACCTTTCCTCTCATAAGTCTCCCTACATCAAGTGCATTTGCTTAGTTTCGATGCTTCAAACAAGTACAGACCGACTTTCTTTAATCCTAAAACATATATGACCCAAATTTTTTAATCAAACCTACGAATACTTACAATATTAGAACATTTTTCAGAGAAATAGGGCTGCAGTTATTATATTTTTATTCAAAATAGTAAGCCAAGTCATAAAAAACTAAAATAAAAAATTCAAGACAAGTAACAATGATTATTTCTGAGCCATACTATACATATGTTAAAGCACAATTTACATTTTTTTTAAGACCATTCTAATATTTTTTTATGGAAAATGTTAACATCTCTTTGTAATAAAAATAACAATTCATTGACTTATACCTAAAAATACTACTATTCCCTTCTCAAGTTGTCTAATCTAGCTTGTAAATCCGCATCAGCATCTGATAGACCTCCACCAGCGACGGCAGTTGCCGAAGGTTGTTTTTGCCCTGAGATTGGAACTGCGCCTCCTGTTTGGGGTAATCCAGACAGTTGATCATGTCAACTGTAGACCCAACTCATCTAATACTTGACTTCACCACTGCGTCGCTAGAAAAGAAAAGAGAACATTGGACATTATGGTCAAAGCATAAGAGCAAACCCTATCAGTATTTAAGGTAAAATATTAAACAGCCTCGAAAGCTTTATTACTTTCTGAGTATCTTTTACAAACTGAAATCTGATATGGATACTTCAACTCTGGGTAATTAATTATAAGAACGCTGGTCGTCTCCTTTTCTTAATATGGTTTTTAAGGAATTTACAAGTTCTGTATTTCAATTTTTGAAGAACACCAAGGACCAGTCCGTTCCACCAAAAATAAGGGATTTACGATGACATATATTAGTAGAATCAACGGTACGTTTACACTAGACTCTTTATTTCATACAATTCTCTCTAAGATAAAATATATTAGGGTACGATATATATATATTAGTAGAACCAACAGTAAGTTTACAGTAGACACTTTATTCCAGTACATTTCTCTCCTGAGATAGTGTCAACTATCCAGAGAGAAGCTATTTAAGACTTTAGCCAGAGAGTAGTTATTTGAAACTATAGCCAAGGGTCTCCAATAGCTTCTCTCAGGATGGTTGACACTTAATATATTTTAGGTCAGAGAGAAATGTATGGAATAAAGTGTCTCGCGTAACTGCACCTGTTAAGTGTCAACTTTCCTGAGAGAAGCTATCCAAGACTTATTTACACAGGCTGAGATAAATTACTCAACAGAAAATGTTTTATATATTTTATATCGGAGAGAAATGCATAGAATAAAGTTCCAAGTGTACCACAACTGAATGTGTCGTAAAATGGACCAGATGTATTTGAAAATAGAATGATACAGATTTTGTTCCGAAGGAAAGTCGTTGATATAATTTCATTTCGACAACACCCACCATTCCTGAGACCTCTAATGAAAACTAAAATGTCTACTATTTAAAGCCTGGATAAGTCAAGTTATTCAACTGAATCATCCATACACCCCACTTTTCAACTAAGAACATATGTATTATTACGAAACAATTTTACCTTTCTTCTTCATCTCCAGGGTCTTCCATCGCATCGTCAATAGCATCATTCATCACTTCCTCTTTCATGTCCATGATTTCAGACTGCTTTTCGAATTCCTGGAGAATTCTTTGAATTTGTGGCAAGTTCAGCTGTCTGTTCATGCTCTGCATAGCCCTAGTGACTCCTCGCATGGCTTGTGCCATCGTATTTTGCGATCGCAAAGTTTGTATTTTCAACGAAACCGCTTGAATATTAGCTTTCATAAGCATAAACTTCTTCACATACCTTCGCGTCCTCACTAAATCTCTGGCCATTATTTTAACCGCATCCATCTGCCCCTCTTTGGCTAACTTTTTAATGTCGATTATAATTTTCTTCTCTTGTTGTTCCATCTTCTGTTTTTCTCCGTTCGATATCTCTCATCGCCTTGTTTAATGCTCGCTGATTTTTTCTCAGCATTTCCTCCGGAGTTAAACGTTTTCCGAAAAGCCATTCCATTTTTTTGAAAATTCTTCAAAAAATTAATATGTTTTTATTATTAATTATGACTCACAATTTTGACAATCAGGTGTATTTGTGGTGTTTTTGCTGTCATTTCCACAATTGAATGACTTTAATGACAGGAGAGTGAGATTTTAGAACTATTATCGCTTTGAACTACAAATTCATGTTTCTATCCTTTAACAATACATATATTACCTAAGGCGTTGATTGAATATTCAATCAACGCCTAAGGACTATACCATATACTTTATTAAGTATGTGGACTGTACTTATTTATATTTAAGTTTCCATTTTCAGATAAATGTGTATTAGACTAGGAACTAAATTTTTACTTTTGCAGTGGCAACAACAGAAATTATAATATTTACACATGGTCATGTGGCAGCGCTATGACACTCGTTACTGGTGTTCTGTGATCTTAAAATCCTAACCTTAAATCTTTAAATATTTTGTTTTGTTGTCGGTTATTTTAAGAGTGATTCTTTTATATCAATGAAAATTATTAAATATAATAAATATGTTATATTAAATTATACATTAAAAATAATAAATTATTTAATAATGGCAATGAAATTAGTATGAAAAACATTTGACCCGATTATTTACGTCAAACAAACTCTGAAATATAGGCAACACATAAATCATTAAAAGGTTTAGGCATCAGTGTTGCCAGCCCGAAGATATCAAGTACTGTCACGCCGAACAAAAAATCGTGCTATTTGTCCGCCAAACCTGCTGCCCACCCTTGAATCTTTTATAAACAAAGTTGTTACATATATGATACGCGCACGGCGGATCTTCTCCCTTCACGACACAACAATAGTTGTTTGATTAGCATAGCATAGCAACGGAAAGAAGTTAATTGTCAATCAAGTGAGACATTTGTTTGTCTGGATTTGCAGAATGAAACTAACTGCTTAACAAAAATAAAATATATGTTGTGAAATGCCAAATCAATATTTGAACTATTTACCTTCTTTAGGTTGGCATTACTTTGTTCTATGTTTGCTAAAAATGTCAAATGTCAATCAATAATAATTTTTAATAAAACAGTCAGTCATGCAGTAAGAAGTTTCTCTATGCAATATATTAAAAGAATCCAGCATCCTGCCTAAAAGCTATTCCACTAATCAAAATTAACAATATACAATTTATAGCTGAATAGAAAAGAACTGCACTACGTTATTTGGGTTTATGTTGATTGTACAGGTACTGAAATATTCAAATTAGATATACATGCATATTATGTCCGAATTAGAGATTTTAGCAAAATCCCGTTACAATCTTACTAATTTAAAAAACCTTCCGGCTACATGCTACTAGCATCAAAATTCTGCTACTGTAGCAGAATTCTGCTACGGTTGGCAACACTGTTAGGCATAGTATAGATATTAGCTTACGCATACAGTAGCGATAAGAAGTGTCGGTACCTTTGATCTTAAAGTAGCTAAAATCGTTGACCTTCAGGGGAGTCAGCCATGTTGTGGTTTGTGCAGGCCCGCGAAAATTTAAATTTATTTATTAGACAAAACTAGGGAGTCCTATAAGAAGGAGATGAATCGGTAACGTAATTTGTCGCATAAAAATGGGATTGATTTCCATCCACTGACATCAGCGGCCTCTGTTGTGTATTACCAGCAAGTATTGTGCGAAAACTGTAAAATGAGGGCTTAAATGAACCTACAATCACATCACTGTCACTGTCACTGTTAACTGTTAACCTTTTTTTGGACTTTTCCTAGAAAAGCGTGTCTAGAACATCCCTTATTCATCTTTTAGTCGAAGAGGAGCTGAAGTTGAAACTACTTGTGGTGTATGTATTTGCGGATTAAGATATGGCGTTGCGAACAGTGGAAGGCATTTAATTCCATTTTCAAAGTACGGCGTAACACAACCTTACTTCTAGATAACCATAGACAAAACCATCAAGTTTATTAATTTCAATAGTTTTTACCGTTTAAATTCCAATTTACTACTTTACATATAGTCCAAAAATACTTGTTCTCGTGTATTTTTTAAATAATGTGTATTTTGCAATTACTGATAACCTGATAAGTTTAAAGAATGCACAAAGAAAAACTAAACACAGATTGTGACTGACGGCAAAATAATTTCTACAGAAACAACTTGTTTATTTTTTTGTATTAAACTGGCAAATGTGAGTATAATAAAACAGTTTTTTTTTAAATAAAACAAATTGGGTGTACCCGAATATTAGCGTTTGCCGTCTTTTGGAAATTAAAAAGAAGCTGATTTTATCAAATTATTATTGCTATTAGAGTTACATTTATAAATAGTACGTGTAAATTCTCCTCTTTTCTCTTTTATTTGGTTTCATCGTATCAGCGCAATGAATTATAACAAGACTGACATTTAAATAAAACTGATCCAGTGTTGCCAGATGACCTAAACATTATTCGCGAACATTAAAAATCCCACAATTCGGATGAAAATCCCTGACCATATCAAATTTCTAGAACATCCGTAAATGTAGATAAATTGTCTTACATTTTTAACATGAATGAATAACATATGAACGTAAAATAAAAAATCATATTCACTCAAGTGCTGATTTTCCCGAACACTTGGCAACTCTCAACTGACATTCAGTTACCCAACGACCATAGATCTTATTTCTGGTTATCATAGGACACTGCGACGCCATGTTCGGGATTGTGCAAACTTAGATAATATAAATATATGTATAGTCAAAGGTGCAAATTAGTGAGCAAACAAAATTCCTGACAAAATTTTAGCACTTTGTCGCTACTGTAGATGTAAGCTAATATCTATACTGTGGTTTAGTCATGAAGCCATGTACTTATTAAGTAACTTAACAAATATATGCGTAAAGCAGACTGTAGTTCTGGTGATTTTTTTTTTTTTAGTAACTTGTCTAAACAGTGATGTAATACTTCACGGACTATAAACTGGAACTGTTACAAATTAAATTAAATTCTTCGACTTCAAAGTCATAATTTTATCACGCGTCGAACACTTTATCTAAGGGAAGACTTGCAAACCTGTAGACGAAGAAATATTTCTAAGATTTAGTAATTTTTAGTTTATACTGTAATAGGGTGCGGCATGACCTGAATTTTCAAAATTATTTATATGTACTATGAACTAAAAATTAATACAATTTAAAAATATTTCGTCATTTATAGATTTGCACTTTGACTATACATATAAATTATTTATATTATCTAAGGATTTGCATTCCTTACCTTCGACAGTGTCCGACGCATATACTTATTATTGTCTTATTTGGTTCTAGGCCTGACCAGAACTAAAGCTACCTTCACGCGTACATTTTCATGTTTAATGTGTTGCCTCTATTTCAGCGGTTGTTTGGCAGAAATAACCGGACTAAATGTTTTCCATGTTATTTTTATTACCATTGTTAATAATTTTTAGCAAAAATTGACGTAAAATATAAATCAACAACAGACAACAAATCAAAATAATAATATTTTTATAAGAACCTTGAAATATGTTTAAAACTTAAAAGAGATTAAAATATTCGTATATTGATTTATCCATTAGAATTTATTATTCCTTTTGTGATTAACGTTAATATTACTGAATGATAAATTGAAAAAGCCCTTGTCTAAGGAAAAAAGCACAGATTTTTCATGCACTGTCATGAATACAGTAGTTTATTTGACTAACCGTCTGCAACGGAGTCTATATTCTCTATGGTCTGTAACGTGATTAGTTGTCATTTCTCAGTCAGCTGACTGTCTTGTGATAACAAAAATTTTTACAGTGATCTTGTGAGTTTATTGGGTGAGGTGTTCTGAGAAAGGCGTAAGTTTTAATATGTTCTATATATTATAATTTTCATTTAATTCCACCTAAATACATTTCGGCTCAGATTGTATTTTTGTGTTGACGTTTTGTGCACCGCTAATAGTATCGATTTTACTGTTTTTTTTTACACCAAATTTATTCCATTTCAAAGTTCGCTAATTAGAAATAAGGTCAGTCTTGCTTAGAATGAATCTCTTTACTATTTGATGCACAATTTTGAGTAAACCTGATTTATGCATTTAATAAGCAGCCAATTTGTTCAAGGCGTAACCGCAGTAATAATTTGTAACGTAACTTTGTTCACTATTTCAAGTATGCGTATTGAGTTTATCGGACTTTACGTGGTGATAAAATCGTCGCGCATTGTTGATATAAGGGATAGCATTATAAATTTGAACATTTTCACGTGACTTCAATTTATCTAAGGTGTTACTTTCATTTATTCGAATTTTTAGGTAATTCACCATCAAAATGTCCAAATTACCTAGGATTTCTCACGCTGAGAAAGAGTCCCAGTATGGATACGTACATGCCGTATCAGGACCTGGTAAGTTTTTAAAAATTTCCAACCAGAAATGATTCTCAGTGATAAACTTATGATTTTTTTAATGTATAATGTTTTCGATTATTTTACATGTACATGTATATATTTTTCTACAAATTCAAGTTGTTTTAATTTTATTGAAAATACTACAAATTGACAAATTTAATTGAAATGTAACTTTTATTTATATATATATCGTTTCTACTTCTCGCTGCCCTTTAAAAGTTAGTATTTGATTTGAGAAATTTTATAGAATAGTAAATAGCTGATTTCTTTTTTTAATCTGTCATAATGTCGATAATAGATTATTGATTTTAAGATCCTTCGAGTGTTTCTCTATACAGCTTTCGCAATTCGTGTTATTGATGCCCTAAAATGTTATAAAACTTTACCGTGAAGTAGCATTGCTGTATTTTCTTGTTGTTAATACACCTTTGATCCTCATCATTTACATTTCATTTATTTAAAGAGCTACGATGTTACTGAAACCGAGGCATATGCTACTGAGGAACGAATACAAAGTGAAGCTCATAAAGTTCGTCCTCTGCATTCATGGCTTATGAATCTTAACACTTGTGATAAAATAATTATGTGACAGTGAAAGTCGGTTACCAAATAAGTTTTCAATTTTAGTCGTTACTGCCGAAAAGATGAGTGGATCGGCTATGTACGAACTGGTAAGAGTAGGCTACTATGAGCTGGTTGGGGAAATTATCCGTTTGGAAGGAGATATGGCAACTATACAGGTTTACGAAGAAACTTCAGGTGTCACGGTTGGTGACCCAGTACTGCGTACTGGCAAACCGTTGTCTGTTGAATTGGGTCCTGGTATTATGGGTTCAATTTTTGACGGTATTCAGCGTCCGCTGAAAGACATTAGCGACTTGTCTCAAAGTATATACATTCCAAAAGGTGTTAATGTACCTGCGTTGTCTCGTACAGCTAAATGGGAATTCAATCCCATAAATATTAAGGTGAGACGCTCGAGTGGCAATGAAATTAAATATAAATTCTAAATATTCGTTTAGATGGGTTCCCACTTGACAGGAGGTGATATTTATGGTATTGTTCATGAAAATACATTAGTTAAGCAAAAAATGCTTTTACCTCCTAGAGCCAAAGGTACAGTTACATTCATTGCAGAACCCGGCAACTATACAGTTGATGTAAGTATCATGTCGCACTGTCGTGATAGATAAATTTACAAATTATATTGTTTAGGATGTCGTACTTGAAACCGAATTCGACGGAGAGCGCACAAAGTATACCATGTTGCAAGTATGGCCAGTACGTCAACCGAGACCTGTTAGCGAAAAACTACCAGCCAATCATCCGTTGTTAACCGGGCAAAGAGTGTTAGATTCTCTTTTCCCGTAAGTAAAGTATTTATTATACTTTGCCAGTATTATAACTGGGTTGTCACCTCTCTGGGTTTAGTGAGGTATCTCCGGGCTCCGGGTTTAACTCATTATTTGAAGGTGACGAGCTCTTGTTTTAGTTATCAATTTATATTGGTGAAACAAGACTTCTATATAAAATATGAGGACTTTTTTTTCGCTAGCATTTTTTGCTAAGTGACGATTATCTAGAATATGATTTTCATGCACCAATTTTCGGATAATCTAGCCATGACAGGTGGCAACCTTAGTTATAACCAGCTGTGTTGGTGTGTGGATGGGCAATAATTTTTATGATCTTATAATAATTTGCGCAGAGAAATTTATTATTCACGCACTTTAAAGGACGTGGACACTTTTTTTGGCAAAACTTCTATTATCCTTGATTTTTTTAATTGAAATTTCGAGAACTTTCGATTTTGTTTTTCAAAATTGTCCTTTATCCAAAATTTAGTTGATTTTTTAATAAAATAAAATATACATTTCGAAAAACATGAGATGACACCCTCGCCTTTGGCTACGTGAAAGAAGAAGAATTCTTGAAAATTCCCATTTTTGAAGATTATTTCGTAAATTCCCGCTGCTGAAGATTATTTCGAAAATTCCCACTGTTGAAGATTATTTCGAAAATTTCGACATTTCAAAATATCCACTTGTTTCACAATGTAGACTTTTTCTCGTTTGATTCCCAAAATTTCTACTTTTCTCTCGAAATGATAACTTCATGAAAATTTCAACTTTTTTTTTGAAATATTGGCTTTTTGAAAATTACAACTTCTTTAAAATTGTTTTTTATAATTCTTTTCTTTATTAAAAATTTTCATTTTTGGAAATCTCGAATTTTTTAAAATTTTTTGTGAAATTTCAAGAGTTTCAAGAAATTCCGACTTTCTGGTATAATTCGATTTTTTTTAACTTGCAGAAATTTTTCGAAAATTTCAGATTTAGTTGAAGACTTGACAGTGAAAATTTTTGATAATATCCAGTTTTTTGAAAAGTTGTATTTTTTCAAAATTTCGATATTGTTTCAATTTTTTGTTGCAAAATTCGACTTTTTGTCAAAATTTGGACTCTTTTTAAGACGTTCGACCATTTCTCATATTTCTTTACTTTTTCAAAATTTCTACTTTAAAGTTTCGATTTTTTTTGAAAGTTTCAACTTTTTTGAAGATTTTTTTCGAAAATGTTATTATTAAACAAATTTGGTGATTTTTTCAGCATTTCCATTCTTCGAAAAATTTTACTTTCCTTAAATTTTGACCTTCGTTTACGTTTAGACCAACTTTTCTGAAAATTTCTGGTTTTTTGAAAATTCCGACAATTTTAAATATCTACTTTTCTCACAGTGCCAGCTTTTTCTCGTTCGATTCCCAAAATTTCTAATTTCTCTCGAAATGATAACTTCATGAAAATTTCAACTTTTTTTTTTAGAAATATTGGCTTTTTGAAAATTACACTTCTTAAAATTGTTTTTTATAATTCTTTTCTTTATTAAAAATTTTCATTTTCGGAAATCTCGAATTTTTTGAAATGTTTTGTGAAATTTCAAGTTTTTTAAAATTTTTTGTGAAATTCAGCACGGCTCAAGAATTCCCGATTTTCTGGTATTATCCATTTTTTAATTTGCGAAAATTTTACGAAAATTTCAGATTTACGTTGAAGAATTGACAACTGAAATTTTTGCATAATATCGAGTTTTTTAAACTATATTTTGTCAAATGTCGATCTTTCAATTTTTATTTTTTCGCAAAATTCGACTTTTTTCTCAAATTTGGACTCTTTTCTAAGACGTTCGACCATTTTTCATATTTTTGACTTTTTTCAAAATTTCTTCTTTGTTTCGACCTTTTCGAAAATTGTACTTTTTTGAACATTTCGATTTTTCTTTTGAAAGTTTCGACTTTTCAAGGTTTAGATTTTTTTCGAAAATGCAGACTTTTTTGTAAATTTAGACATTTTTCCAGTATTTTCATTCTTCGAAAAATTTTACCAACTTTTCTGAAAATTTCTCGTTTTTTGAAAATTTCGACATTTTAAATTATCCTCTTTTTTGACACTGTCAACTTTTTCTCGTTCGATTTCCAAAATTTCTTTCTCTCGAAATGTTAACTTCATGACAATTTCAATTTGTTTTTAGAAATTTTGGCTTTTTGAAAATTACAACTTCTTTAAAATTGTTTTTTATAATTTTTTCTCTTTATTAAAAATTTTCATTTTTGGAAGTCACAAATTTTTTGAAATTTTTCCATAAGAAGTTTCAAAATTTTCAAGAAATGACGACTTTTCTGGTAATTCGATTTTTTTTCAAATTTCAGACATTTTTCGAAATTTTTTCGTAAATTTTCAGACTTCTTTGAAGACTTGACACTGGAAATTTTTGATAATATCGAGTTTTTTTAAAACTTATATTTTGTCAAAATGTCGATCTTTCAATTTTTTATTTTTTCGCAAAATTCGACTTTTTCTCAAAATTTTGACTCTTTTTAAGACGTTCGACCATTTTTCATATTTTTGACTTTTTTCAAAATTTCTTCTTTGTTTCGACCTTTTCGAAAATTGTACTTTTTTGAACATTTCGATTTTTCTTTTGAAAGTTTCGACTTTTCAAGGTTTAGATTTTTTTTCGAAATGCAGACTTTTTTGTAAATTTAGACATTTTTCCAGTATTTTCATTCTTCGAAAAATTTTACCAATTTTTCTGACAATTTCTCGTTTTTTGAAAATTTCGACATTTTTTGACAATGTCAACGTTTTCTCGTTCGATTTCCAAAATTTCTACTTTCTCCCGAAATGTTAACTTATGACAATTTTAATTTGTTTTTAGAAATGTTGGCTTTTTGAAAATTACAACTTCTTTAAAATTGTTTTTTAATAATTTTTTCTCTTTATTAAAAATTTTAGACTTTTTCGAAATTTTTTCGTAAATGTCAGATTTCTTTGAAGACTTGACACTAGAAATTTATGATAATATCGAGTTTTTTGAAGTTATATTTTTTCAAAATATCGATGTTTCAATTTTTTTGTTGCAAAATTCCACCTTTTTCAAAATTTGGACTCTTTAAGACGTTCGATCATTTCTCATATTTTGACTTTTTTCAAAATTTGTACTTTAAATTTCGACTTTTTCGGAAATATTTACTTTTTTGAAAATTTCTATTTTTTGAAAATTTCGACTTTTCAAAATTTAGATTTTTTTTCGAAAATGTAGACTTTTTTAACAAGTTTGGACACTTTTACAGCATTTCAATTCTTCGAAAAATTTTACTTTTCTTAAATTTCGATCTTTGTTTACGTTTTGTTTCTAATTATTTCTATTTTTTTTTTAATTTCCAATCTTTTGAAAGTTTAGATTTTTTTAAAAACTTCCACTCTTTGAAAACCTTCCTTTTTTAAAAATGTGGAAGTTTTAAAACTTGAACTGTTTTAAATTTTGAACTGTTTTAAAAATTCCAGGTTTTTAAATTTTCGACTTTTTCCAACATTTTCCATTTTGTTCTAAATTTTCCTTTTTTTGAAAATTTTCCTGTTTTTCATAATTTGAAATTTTTAACAAATTATAACTTTCTGAAAATCCTAATCCTCAAAAATCTCGACTATTTTTTTTAATTTGAATTTTAAAGAATGTCGATTTGTTTAAAGCGCGACATTTGTTTTAAATGTCGATTTTTTTTCGTAATTTTTGCCTTTTATTTTAGAATCCCGCTGTTTTGAAAGATTTGTCTTTTTTAGAAAGTTTCAAAAATTGAAATACAAAAATCTTTGTTTAGCGGTGTACGTAACTTCGTTCGCCACTGGACAATTAATAGGTAAACTAATGTTGATAAAAATTTCGACAATTTTTAAAAAATGTTTGACTGTTATTTCAAAATTTTAAGTTTTCAAAACTTCGCTCTTTTCCAAATATTAACTCCTTAAAATTTCATCCTTTTTTTGAAAATTTCCCCTTTTTTAATAATTTTGGGTTCAATATGCAGATTTCGACAATTTCAATCTTACGACTTGGAAAAGCTTCGACTTTTGTTTAGTGAATTGGACTTTTGTTTGAATTATTCAAAATTTGATATTTTTTTTTGAAAATTTTTACTTTTTTGAAGAGTTGGATTTTTTCATAAATTTCAACTTTTGATTGTCGAACTTTTTCGCAGTTTCACCTTTTTTTAATCCTTTATTCAAATTACGATTTCTTCTGCCAACTTTTATCAAAATTCTTTTTGTTTAAACATTTTTTGTCAAAACTTTTAGACTTTTTTAAAAAATGGTCACGTTTTTTTTTCAAAATTTTGATTTTTTTTAAGTCTCGACTTTCCTGTTAATTTTCGCTTTTCTTCAGCTAAATTGACTTTTCGAAACTTTATTTTTTTTTAAAAGTCGATCAAAAGTTTAATTTTATTAAATCTAGACATTTTTTTAAAATATAATATTTTTTTGAAAATTTCGTCAGTCGTTTTTTGAAACACTTTACAGTGTTTCAAAAAATGACTGAAGAATTTCAACATTTTGACGCTTTTTGACTTTTTTTGAATATCAGAGTTTTGTTTTGGAATTTTTTTACTTTCTATGAAAATTTTAACATTGTTCAAAATTTTCATTGTTTTAGAAAAATTTTGGTTTCAAAATTTTCAATATTCTAAAAATTTTAAATGTTTGAAAATTTCAGCTCTAAACTTTTGATTTCTTTTGAAAATTTCGTCAGTTATTTTTTGAAATACTGTAATTTTTTGAAGAATCTCAAAATTTTGACGTGTTTTGACTTTTTTTTTGAAAGTCAAAGTATTGTTTTGTAAATTTTAACTTTCTATGATAATTTTAACGTTATTTAAAATTTTTGATTTCAAAATTTTAATTTGTTTGAAAATTTCAGCTCTAAAACTTTAACTTTTTAAAAATTTGGAATTTTTTGAAAATTTCGACAGTTATTTTTTGAAATACTGTAATTTTTTGAAGAATCTCAAAATTTTGACGTTTTTTGGCTTTTTTCATAAGTTAAAGTTTTGTTTTGGAAATTTTGACTTTCTATGAAGATTTTAACGTTATTTAAAATTTTTGATTTCAAAATTTTAACTTGTTTGAAAATTTCAGCACTAAAATTGTGACTTCTTTTAAAAATTTGGAATTTTTTGAAAAACCTGCCTTATTTTCAAGTATTTCACTTCATCGAACATTTCATTTTTTCAACATTCTTCAAAGTTTTGACTATTTTTAAGGTCGACTTGTTTAAGTTCTCAACTTTTTTTTTAAATCCTTTGTTTTAGAGATTTTGGTTTTTACATTTTGAATTTCGACAATTTTTCCAACATGGTTACTATTTTTTAAAATTCTACATGTTCCAGTCTCTTTTCCTTTGATAAATATTCAACTATTTAAGGGGCGATTCAAACTTTTGATTCTTTCTCAAAATATTGGTTTTTTCTGAAAATTTCGATTTTTTCTTGAAGTTTAGACTTTACGTATTGAATTGGACTTTTATTTAAAAAGTTGAAATATTTGATTTATTTTTTAAAAAAATTTACCTTTTTGAAAAACTGGATTTTTTCAAAATTTTAACTTGAATGTTGAACTTTTTTTTCAGAATTTTCCTTATTTTTGATAATTTTCATCAAATTTCGATTTTTTCTCAGTTGTCACTTTAAAATTTAACCTTTTTTCTAAGTTTCTACCATTTTTCAAAATTTCGACTAATAATATTTATATTTTCATAGAAGTTTATTAGATCATTATCTTCAAATACTCATACGCTGACTTAGAGAAAGGCTAATGTGTACAACATGCTTAATTAACAAGCTGATTAATCTTGTCTTGTTTCAGATGTGTCCAAGGAGGTACAACAGCCATTCCAGGGGCTTTCGGTTGTGGAAAAACCGTCATTTCTCAATCCTTATCAAAGTATTCTAATTCTGACGTAATTGTCTACGTAGGATGCGGAGAAAGAGGTAAGCTTTTCCATCCTTATTTTTTAATTAAGCTGAAGCTTGGTTGTTGAGTTAAGATGAAACGTTTTCAGGTAACGAAATGTCTGAAGTACTTCGGGATTTCCCAGAGCTGACCGTAGAAATCGAAGGCGTAACAGAATCCATTATGAAACGTACTGCCTTAGTAGCTAACACATCTAACATGCCCGTAGCTGCCAGAGAAGCCTCCATTTACACCGGTATTACGCTTTCCGAATACTTCAGAGATATGGGTTACAATGTGTCTATGATGGCCGATTCCACTTCCCGTTGGGCCGAAGCTTTGAGAGAAATTTCTGGTCGTTTGGCCGAAATGCCCGCAGATTCCGGTTATCCGGCTTACTTGGGAGCCAGGCTCGCCTCTTTCTACGAACGTGCTGGTCGCGTCAAGTGCCTCGGTAATCCCGACAGGGAAGGTTCGGTATCTATCGTGGGTGCTGTTTCTCCTCCTGGTGGTGACTTTTCCGATCCTGTTACATCCGCTACTTTGGGTATTGTCCAGGTCTTCTGGGGTTTAGACAAAAAATTGGCCCAACGTAAACATTTCCCATCTATTAATTGGCTCATTTCATACTCCAAATACACAAGAGCGTTGGATGATTTCTATGACAAGAACTTCCCTGAATTTGTTTCCTTAAGGACAAAAGTTAAAGAAATCTTACAGGTAATCACAACAATTTATTTTAAAGTATGATAAATTTGGCAATCTGTTGCTTTCGAAGGATATTCGACAGTTAAAATTTTGAGAAGTCAGTTTTAAGCAAATTGAAATTTACCCAGCAGGAGAAAAATGTCAAATAATTTTTCTAAATTTTCTTACCATCTAACTTTTATCTCCCAAACAAACCCCAAGTTGCTATTATTATCAGCTTATAACGAACCTGCATAATACACTCTAACTTCTAATGAACCTATCTGTAAGGTATGGGTTAAAATACTATTATACCTATTAATCGTTTGTCACAAATTTTCCTTATAACGAATCAATTTCTTCAGTGCATTGAGATTCATCATGAGCGACCATCACTGAACCTCTATAATGGAAACTATTCTTTAGCTTACACTTTTTAAATTTTATTTGCAGGAAGAAGAAGATTTGTCAGAAATCGTGCAGTTGGTAGGTAAAGCATCTTTGGCAGAAACAGACAAAATAACCCTTGAAATAGCTAAATTACTCAAAGAAGATTTCCTTCAACAAAACTCCTATTCTTCATACGATCGTTTCTGTCCCTTCTACAAAACTGTGGGAATGTTGAAAAACATGATTGGCTTGTACGATATGTCCAGACATGCCGTAGAAACTACCGCCCAATCTGAGAATAAAATCACTTGGAACGTGATTAGAGATTCCATGAGCAATATCTTGTATCAGCTTAGCAGTATGAAATTCAAGGATCCAGTGAAAGACGGGGAAGCTAAAATTAAGGCTGAATTTGATCAGCTTTACGAGGATATTCAACAAGCTTTTAGAAACTTAGAAGATTAGATTTAGGAGCAAATTTTCCTTGGCCTCGATAAGTACAGGCCGTACTAATCTAATAATCAGGATTACTATCCTTGATATTATATGTACAATACAATGTTTATAGTAACAATTTCTAAGTTCATCTTTAGTAGCTAGAGGTGAAGGTTCGTTTTATCCATATTTTGTAAAATAAATCCCTTCATTCCAATTTTAAAACGAGTATTGTTTTATTTTTTGTTGATACAATTTTGTTTAATTTTCAGTATTATTACAAAATTTGAACAGCGCAATCTGTTGCCACTTTTTAGCTCTTTACAAGTTTTAAGCATTGTATATTCTAATTTTATTTAGCATTTTATCTACTGTTTAATTGTACAGATTATCTAAATGTATCTATAAGTAGGAATTATTTAGAAAGTGTAGTGCAATGAATTGTTCTGTTGGAATGTACTAGATTTATCAATAAATACATTGTTGTTTCAAATTTACATTTCAGTCTGTCGATCACACATTAAACTTTGTAAACATTAATTACATGATAAATTATTTTAACAATTCCTAAATACAGCAGGACAGCCTGTGAACTTGATATTCTCTGTATCTTTGCAAAGTTTCGTTAATTGCATTCCTATCGAGTAGCATTTTCTTTGCCAGTTGCTTTTTCTTTTGAGTGTTTTTGAGCAAGTCTTAAGTCACAAACAGCGATTGACAAACTAAGATCTAACGCAATCTCTGTTTGGGACAATGTACAAAAGATTGCCAATTCTTGACAAAAAAAGGTAATGTTTTGAAAAAAACATAATATTTCCGGTCAATAAGGGTCTACCATGAAGAATAAAAAAAGGTAACTGAAAATCTAGATGTGTTGAAGAAGCAACTGGCAAAGAAAATACCCCTCGATGGGAATGGAACTTTGAACTTGAATTGTGGTGAACTGTCTTTTGCACACCGTATGTTATTTAGAATAATAACTTAAAATGAAACTGTTAAATTATTACAAAAAAAGCATTAAAGCCTTTTTTGTGGTGGTAGACAATAAGACTGACTCGGTTGACAATGTAATGAAAATTGATCGTTTACATTCGTAAAATATTAATTACAATTAGTGTTGGGCATAATGAAAATGCAAAATAAATAGATTTTTATTACGTTTTCTTCAAATGTGTTACAATCGAAAGTATAATTTTAATTATTTATTTAAGATGAATTGATCTGAAAATGTGAAAAAAATTTACATTTGCTGCTTTTGTCGATTGGCTTTCCCATTTATAAAAGGCACGCTACTTCACTGCTAGTGACCAGGCGGACTCTTCTTAGAAGAACAATTCTTTAAAATGCACTTCTGTACTTTTTCTCTTTTTTTTCCAAAAATGACAAGTTTTCTCTTTTTGTTTGTAAATTTTAGAATAACTTTTTTTCTCCTCTATTACATATAAACTACCAGTTTTTCAGTTGAACAAAAATTCAAAATTTTTAATGAAAATGAGCATTTAAAAGAATGAAAATATTTAGAAAAAAACGTCATTTAAACTTAGGTTTTGTAAAGGAAAATTGAAATTTTGAGATAAATAAAAACTTTCTCGAGATGAGTAATCTCGAGAATAAAGTCAAAATTTTAAGAAAAGTTTGAGCTTTATGAAAAAAACAAGTTTGTTAGAAAAATTCAAGGAAAGAGTAAAAATTTAGAATCTTGCGAAATCCAAACTTTTAAATGAAAGTCAACACGTTCTGAGAAAAAGACGTAGTAATTTAGGGAAAAAACACAAAATTTTTACTTCTGAACAAAAATATTTGGACAGTTTCGTAATTTCAAAATTAAAGTCGAAGATAAAAAATGTCAGTTTTCATATAAAAATTAAATTTTTAAAAATAGGAACTTTAGGAAACAGTTATCCAATCTCGAAGTTTCGACTTTAAACTAAAACAGTCTACATTTTGAAATGTCGACTATTTTAAAATTTTCGAAATATAGAGATTGCAGACAAAATTTTGAGAAAAAAATCAAAATCTAGGAAATATAAAAATTATGAATATGTACGAAAAATTTATTCTTCATGGTAGACCCTTATTGACCGGAAATATTATGTTTTTTTCAATTTATTTAACATTTCTCGGCCCAGTTTGGAAAATTGTCAACAAACCATAAAAATTTAAATATTTCCAAACTGGGCCGAAGAAATGTTAAATAAATTGAAAAAAACATGTACGATAAAAGTTTGAAAAAATGTCAAATTTTGTAAGCAACTCGAGTACTTTCAATTTAAAATGTTTGTTATTTACATAAAATTATGATTATTTTCAAAATACCGCACCATCGAAGTTTCAGTTTTTTTAAAAATTTTAAATAGTCATAATTGCGTTGCTTTTTGAAGTTTTTATTTAGGGTTTTCTTAAGATTTAGATGATTTTATTGGGGAATGCATTTTAAAATTTTCGATCTGTCTCGAGACTTTGAGTTTAATTTTTTACAATGCTTGCGTTTCTTTTAAAATTGCAATTCTTTCCTCCAAACTTTTTCGTTTGCATTACATTTTTTTGACATTTTGATGTCAAAATTTCAACGTTAACAACAAAATTTCCACTATTTTCTCAAAATTTCACATTAATTCTGAAAAAATTGGAAGATGCAAAGAGGCAACTTCACTAAAAAAAAAATGAAACAACTTTTAGTAGTAATATTGGAGAGGGTCAAAATTTATAGAATAATCTTGACATTATTAAACTTTTTACTACTTTCTCAAAATTTCAGATTAAATCTGGAAAAATTTGAAGTTGTTTCAAGCAATTTCACAAAAAAAACTTTTAATAATTCAAATTTTGGAATTTTTAGAGTAATCTTGTTTGTTAATCTTTTACAGGTATTCCTTAAAATTATTTGTTTTGAAGATTCCATTTTTTTAAATATAGACTTTTATGCAATTTTCAATTTACCAGTAACCGAATATTAATTTTTAAGTTTGAAGTCGAAATAAAAAAAAATTATGTATGGTATATGTATTAAAAGTTAGAAAGGAGGCGAAGTTAAAAAATAAAAACTAAATCTCGAATTTCTAAAGATTTTGAAATTTTGAGTGACACTGAGAAAATAGTATATTACAGTTTAAATCTATGCAGGGTGTTACAAAAGTCCGGGCCGCTACTTCAGGAGCATATTCTACACATTAAAATATGAAAAATGTTGAAATACATTTTTTTCTTTAAATTGCCTCCTAACGGAGATATGACCATTTAAAGATGGCGCCCCTAAAGTGGTTTTTTTACTACAAAAAGTTAACGGTTAGTAGCAAAGTCATGAAATTGGGCAAGCAGTTAAAGAATTGGATTAGGCGTATTCTCATCTAACATATTTTTTAAATAAGCAGTAGCGTGGTGTGTAGGGGGTTGCCCGCGATTATTTTTTGCCGTAACTTTTTTGTATTGCAATATTTCGACACAAAAGTGCCATAATCGTAAGAAGCAACATTTTTATACAAAAAAGGTACTCTTTCTCAAAGTCGCTAAAAGTAACCGTTTCCGAGAAAAAAGCGTTTAAACAAAATTGTTGCATTTATTAGAATTCGTTTTGCAAATTTCTAATTTATCCACTACTAACTGCATTGATATAAAAATAGTACAAAATTAAGAAAAAAAAAATCAAAGCAAGTGTTCGAAATTACTGCCCCCTGCAGCAATACATTGCTCGGCTCGTCTTCTAAGGGAACTCCTTATTCTTTCGCAAATGCCTGGTGTATTGTGAATCTGGTTAAACCCATTTTCAATTCGTTCACGAAGATCATTGATATTGTCAACTGGTGTGGAGTAGACGATCTACTTACTTTAGATGTCCCCATAAGTAGAAATCGAGTGGGTTGAGGTCAGGAGACCTAGCTGGCCATGGTATCGAACCTCCTCGACCTATCCATCGTTGATGATAGTTGTTATTCAAAAATTCCCTAGCAACTGCACTAAAATGGGCAGGTGCCCCATCGTGCATTATCCACATTCGCTGTCTTGTTATGAGTGGAACATTTTCAAGTAACACGGGTAACTCTGTTTGCAAAAAATGTCTATATGATGCTCCTGTTAACCTATGAGGTAAAAAAAAACGGTCCAATTATAGAGTCCCCTATTATTCCTCCCCAAATGTTAAGTGAAAAATGTTGCTGATGTCTCGACTGAATAACTGCATTGGGATTTTCAACTTGCCACTGATGCATGTTGTGAAAGTTAAGTATCCCGTTTCTGGTAAAACCCGCTTCGTCCGTAAATAATATGAGCGATGGAAAGTTCTCATTTTCAGCGATCTTATGCAATAGCCAGTTGCAAAATTCTATTCTTGGAGGATAATCAGCAGCAAGTAACCCTTGCACTCTTTGAAAATGATAGGGGTAAAATTGGTAAAATTTCAAAATTCGCCAGATAGTTACGTGATTTACTCCTTCGGCTAAAGCAAGTTGTCTAGTGCTGACACATGGATCTTCTTCAACTCGCTGAAGCACACGCTCCTCTAAATTAGCAACTTCTGCGTTTGGCCTTCCAACACGTTCGCCTTTGAAAACAAAATTTCCCGTTTCACATAAACGAGCATGAATTTTCTGGAACAATTTTTCTCCTGGTAGGTGTCTATTAGGAAAACGTTCAGCATAAAGCCGTCTTGCTTCAGCACGATTACAATTTGCAAGCCCGTACATTAAATGCATATCGGCCATTTCTTGATTTGAATAGTCCATTTTATCAAAATAATGAAAAGTTAAAAAACTACTACACTTACTATTGACAACAAAAACTGCTAAAGTTTACAGCTTACGACCAAATTTTATCAGTGACACAACGTCAATCTCTGGCAGATATTGTCAAGTACAATTGTTTTCTTTACGATCAGTTTGCATGACCAACTTATTTTTTCTTATACAAATTAGTTAGAATTTCGAAGACGGGATAGGATTATTTAAACGCCTTTTTCTCGGAAACGGTTACTTTTAGCGACTTTGAGAAAGAGTACCTTTTTTGTATAAAAAATGTTGCTTCTTACGATTATGGCACTTTTGTGTCGAAATATTGCAATACAAAAAAGTTACGGCAAAAAATAATCGCGGGCAAACCCCAACACACCACGCTACTGCTTATTTAAAAAATATGTTACATGAGAATATGCCTAATCCAATTCTTTAACTGCTTGCCCAATTTCATGACTTTGCTACTAACCGTTAACTTTTTGTAGTAAAAAAACCACTTTAGGGGCGCCATCTTTAAATGGTCATATCTCCGTTAGGAGGCAATTTAAAGAAAAAAATGTATTTCAACATTTTTCATATTTTAATGTGTAGAATATGCTCCTGAAGTAGCGGCCCGGACTTTTGTAACACCCTGTATAATTTAATAGTTTCTTAGTTTTTACTTTTTCAATTAAAATTTGACTTTATCTTAAAATTTAGGGAACAAACTGAAATTGCAAAGAAATACTTTTCTCGATATTTCGAAAAAAAAGTATTTTTCAGCCAATGCTTACTTTCTTAATTTAAATTTCAAGCTCATATTGAGAAAGTAAATTCATTTTGAAAAAAAATTAAAATTACTAAAAAAAAATGAAATTTCCAAAAAGTTGGATTTAACAAAAGGAAGATGTTTGGAAAAAGCTGAATTTGGAGAAATGAAAATTGCAAAGAAATACTTTTCTCGATATTTCGGAAAAAAAAGTATTTTTCAGCCAATGATTACTTTTTTAATTTAAATTTCAAGCTCATATTGAGAAAGTAAATTCATTTTTAAAAAAAGTAAAACTACTAAAAAAAAAATGAAATTCCAAAAAGTCGGATTTAACAAAAGGAAGGTATTTGGAAAAAACTAAATTTGGAGAAATGAAAATTGCAAAGAAATACTTTTCTTAATTTAAATTTCAAGCTCATATTGAGAAAGTAAATTCATTTTGAAAAAAGTAAAATTACTAAAAAAAAATGAAATTTCCAAAAAGTTGGATTTAACAAAAGATGTTTGGAGAAAAAAAATTTGAAGAAAAAAAAGGAATTTTGAATAAAAAAGAAAAAATCAACATTTCCGGAAAAAGTTATAAATTTCTAAAAAAAAAATCTTAAGTTTTCCGGGGAATGTTAAATTTTGAGAAAAAAGCTTAATTTTCAAAATCAAATCGTCGAAATTTAGAAAAAAATGTGGGTTTTAGGCAACAAATCGAAATTTCCAGAAAATCTGAATTAAAAAAGTCGATATTATCAGAAAAGCATAATTTCTTAAAATAATGCAAATTTATAAAAAGCTGTACTTTCCAGAAATAAACAGTTAAAAAATTTCAAAAAAATGGAATTTAGAAAAAATCTCGATTTCCTAGAGAAACACAAATTTTAAGCAAAAATAGGTCGAAATTGTAAATATGTAAATACTGCAAAACAAGTCGAAATTTTCAGAAAATTTAAAAAAAAAAATTTTTTTTATGGAAATCAGGATTTTGAGTAAAGAAAAAATTTCGAAAAAAAGAAATTTTAACAAAATTCAGAAAAAAAATTTTGAAGAAAAAAAAAGGAATTTTGAATTTAAAAGAAAAAATCAACATTTCCGGAAAAAGTCATAAATTTCTAAAAAAAAATCTTAAGTTTCCCGGGGAATGTTAAATTTTGAAAAAAAAGCTTAATTTTGAAAATCAAATTGTCGAAATTTAGAAAAAATGGGGTTTTAGGCAACAAATCGAAATTTCCAGAAAATCTGAATTAAAAAGGTCGATATTATCAGAAAAGCATAATTTTTAAAAATAATACGAATTTGTAAAAAGCTGTACTTTCCAAAATAAACGACAGTTAAAACATTTCGAAAAAAATAGAATTTAGATCTCGATTTCCTAGAGAAACACAAATTTTAAGCAAAAATAGGTCGAAATTGTAAATACTGCAAAACAAGTCGAAATTTTCAGAAAATTGTGTTTAAAAAAAAGAAATTTTTATGGAAATCAGGATTTTGAGTAAAGAAAAAATTTCGAACAAAAGAAATTTTAACAAAATAATCATTCAGAAAAAAAATTTTGAAGAAAAAAAAAGGAATTTTGAATTTAAAAGAAAAAATCAACATTTCCGGAAAAAGTTATAAATTTCTAAAAAAAAAATTTGTTAAGTTTCCCGGGGAATGTTAAATTTTGAGAAAAAAGCTTAATTTTGAAAATCAAATTGTCGAAATTTAGAAAAAATGTGGGTTTTAGGCAACAAATCGAAATTTCCAGAAAATCTGAATTAAAAAAGGTCGATATTATCAGAAAAGCATAATTTTTAAAAATAATGCGAATTTGTAAAAAGCTGTACTTTCCAAAAATAAACAACAGTTAAAAAATTTCGAAAAAAATAGAATTTAGATCTCGATTTCCTAGAGAAACACAAATTTTAAGCAAAAATAGGTCGAAATTGTAAACACTGCAAAACAAGTTCAAAATTTTCAGAAAATTGTGTTTAAAAAAAAGAAATTTTTATGGAAATCAGGATTTTGAGTAAAGAAAAAATTTCGAACAAAAGAAATTTTAACAAAATAATCAAAATGTTAGTAAAAGCGTAATTTTTAAAAGATGTAATTTCCAAGAGGAAGTTAAATTTTGAGAAAATAAAGCCAAATTTGGAAAGAAATCCAAATACGACTTTTGAATTCGAAATTAAGGAGAATGCCAACGGCTAAATGGTTGAATTGTAGGCTTTATAATTTCCACATTGTTTTAAATTTCAACTATTTCTGAAAATTGTTACTTTTCGCAAAATTTTAATTTCTAAAATGTTGGGATCTTTTTTCAAAATTTATTTTTTTAATTTGGATTTTTCTAAAAAATGGGGTTGCTTGAATGTTGCTAAAGACTCCGATTTTATTTCAAAATTTCGACTTTTTTATCAAAATTTTTACTTTGGTCAAAGTTTAGGCATTTTAAAAAATCCTATTTTGAAAAAAATTCACCATTTCTTCAACATTTCGAGTTTTTTTAAAAATCTCTGCAATTTTTATTTCGAAAATTAGTAAGACCACAGATTTCTATTTTTCTCGGGAAAATTTCGATGTTTTTTTGGAAATGTTTCTTCTTCTGTTAAAATTAAATTAATCCCATTATGACTGAATTACCTGTAGATACACTCAGCTGATGTGAATTATCATCAATTTTTCAAAATGATTGTTGCCTCCCCCTGAACGAAATCCTGCCTACGCTTTTGAAGCAAACTGTTAAGTCATAACTTATTCTTATGATAAACAAACTGAACGTAGTTCAGATCTGGGGTAAAGCAGGACTTCACATTTTTCAAAAAAGTCTCAATTTGCTGTTTAGATATCTCGATGCTGAAGATAGCAAATTAAAGATGGTGTTATTCTGGTAGACATAACATCTTTAACTCAGTTTGGGAAAAATTGATCAGTGTTCTGCGCCCTCCGATATTTATTGGTAAACAAATCAAAGAACCCGGCTTGGTCTGGCAAAATATGGGAGTACGTTCAGAGGCCTATAGATGAGACGATAGATTTAGCTTAGCATTCTACATGGATTGATCAGTGTTCTGCGCCCTCCGATATTTATTGGTAAACAAATTAAAGAACCCAGCTTGGTCTGGCAAAATATAGGAGTACGTTCAGAGGCCTATAGATGAGACGATAGATTTAGCTTAGCATTCTACATGGACAGTTTTCTTTATCTGTATGTTGGTTCGGTCTTCCTTGGCTTCAAGAGTACAACCACTCAACAGATTAAAATCCCATCGGGTGAATTTTGACTGTCTCGAGGAACTTTTTTTCTACAGTGCCAATTGGAACAATTTTTTCTGAAAATTACAACCAAATTGTGCATAATAGAACCAAAGAAAGGCAACTGTTTTGTTGATCATTTTCGCAAGGAAATAATTGGATTAAGAGGAATATATTATAGAAATTAAATTCTAACAACCATTTAAATATTTATCTCTAAAAAAGTTGTTTATAAGAAAAACTGACACTTTATCATTTTTTGTACCTACTAACAATATTCTTTTTAATAAATTAACACTTGATTGTTTCACATAAAAATATAACTGATTTCATAGTTTACAAGAATTAACTTATTCGAGATAAATTTTGAGACTTTTTTGTAAAAAATAACAAAGAAAAACGTAAATAATAACTTACGATAAAATTGTATATAAAAAGAAGAATATTTAATAGTACATTGATTTATAAATTTAAATACTAATTATAAAGACAACGTATGTATGTATTAAAAACCATCTACAGTTTTCTTTGTATACTCCTCACACTCATTAGACGCTTTTCTCTTTTTAGAAATACCCTTGTTTTTATTAACATTATCAAAATAGTCACTATTGAGGTCAGATTCAATAGCACTTAAACACGATAATGCATCATCATCATCGTTCAAACACATTTCCTCATTCTCAACATGTAAAGTAAGTACGTCACCTTCCTCACTTTCATTTAGAGCGTTTTTCGGCTCCAAACACTTTTTCACTTCATCCACCAAACGACCAAAATTAAGCTCTGGTTCAGATTCCGTCGAGTTATTCTCAGTGCAGTTCCTTTCAGTCGAATTGCTTTCAGTACAGCCCTTTTCAGTTGAATTGTTTTCAATGCGGTCCTTTTCAGTCGAATTGTCTTCAGTGCAGCCCTTTTCAGTTGACTTGTCTTCAGTGCAGTCCTTTTCAGTCGAATCGTCCTCAGTGCCATCCTGCTCAGTTGAATTGTTTTCAATTTCGGTTTTTTGTTCAGCAACACTATCTTCATTGGTCGTGTTTTCTGTACTCGAAATTTCGTCTTGTGCGGTATGATTCTCTTCATTTTCTGACGCATTCCCTCCTTCGTTTAAATGAGAATTATCCTGTTGAACGTTTGTATCACTTTCTTGAACTTTTGGATCAACGTCCACCGCGGTTCGCGTTCTGTCCACCGCGGTTTGCGTTATGTCCACCGCGGTTTGCGCTCTATCCACCGCGGTTGGCGTTATTTCGCTCTGAACGGTTGGTTCTTCTACCTGACTTACAGCAACCTCTTTTTGACCTATTTTATTTTCATCTTGTAAGTCAGATTCGTCGTTTGTGGATTTTTCACAATTTACCTCCGTTTGACAGTCAGCTTCTTCTAACTGAATATTTTCCTGATTTGACTTGTTTTCTTCGTTTCTTGTCAGCTTACTTTCGAGATCATTCACTGTGTCGGTGTCTCGATGTCGATTAGGTTCACTGTTTAGTTTGTTATTAAAATCCTCCAATTGCGTCGTTATAGCTTCTGATTTACTATGTGTAATTGAATCGTTTTCGCTTTTGTCACCCTTGTTCTTGAGTGGTTTTTTTATGCTTTTAATAGTTTCATTTTCTTTGAGATTCAGCTGTTTTAAATGCACGATTACCTCTTTTGTAATACCATGTTTACTTAAGGTGGCATTTAATTTCATTATTTCGTCTGCAAACCTAACTCGTTTTTTCTTTTTTAGCGGCTTACATGGGCCGCTTTTAAATTTTATTTTGATTGATTGAAACTTCTGATGACTTCTTTTTTTTATTTCGTCTTCAGGTGTAGGTTCTGTTTTTTTCATAGCTGATTTAACTGGGGTTTTATGCTGTATTTTAACTGGTGTAGTGTTAATTGTTTTCTGTTCTATGTCTACCGCTGAAGTATTTTTGATATGGTTTTGAGTAATTAGTGGTTCAGTTGTCGGGATTGCTACATACGGTACCAAATCAAAAATCTTTTTATCTTCGAGAATAATATTAGGTAAAGTATATTCGTCCTTTTGAGGTGTTCTTAATTTTGGTGGAATACTGTTATAAATAATATGTCCCTCACTTTCTATAAAGTTGCTATCTCCGCTTTTTCTTAACGTCGATGGTGAATTATCTAGAGAAGCATCGCGTATATAATACTGTGGTTTGTTATCCGTATTTGTAATTTTAATAGTAGTAATAAGAGGCTTTGATTTTTTGTTTTCTCGATATTTGAACTGAGGTTTTCTCTTAGGAGTAGAATTATTACCATCTACAGTTCCATCGCCTCCATTAAATTCTTGATTCCTGATGGAGGTTTTGGGCGATATTCGTACATCATTTTTACCAGTTGGACTCGCTAAAAACTCTCGATTTTTTTCCTGCCGCCGGGAATTCATCGAGACCACTTTCAGTTGTGGCTGTAAAAAGATACATATTAGAGGGTGACCTAGATATTCCGCCTAAATCGAAACTTATTTAAACTAAAGCATCGACCAATAGGTTTGAAAATTTATCAGATTCAGAGTTTGATAATCAAAGGCCTCGTCAGTTTGGTATATCCAACCTGAATGCTGACAAATGTTCCGGCAAGTAAAAGAATCAACAGATAACCTCCCAAGTAATGCCACCTTTGGTCCTTAAATCTGTCGACAAACTCCAACAAGTGTTGTATGTAAATAGAATGCATTCTAAACCAGCTCGTTAAGCGTGTATAGTGGATCATAAGTAGTCGAACTACCAACAGTTGAGCCACAACCCCTTATAGGGCTGTATACTGTAATTTAGGATTGCCTTCTATTTACTTATTTAATCTCCTTTGAATTCACATTATATTGCAGGCTCTAAGAGCTACATTTGGCACTCACTGTAAATTTAATACTTTTTTATTTCAAAACTCTTTTCATAACTCTTGTTAAACGTTAAACGGGAAATAAAAGAAAAATATCAAAATGTATAAAAGAAATCCTCAATATGACTGAAATTAAAATTACAGTAATGTCCACTTATAATAACCATTCTGTACGTTATCTATCGTTTAATATGAACTTCGCTTAGAACCAACCGATGACGAAAAAAATTTTGTACAAAAGATAATTTCCAATGTATTCTATATTTTTATTCTATGAATACCAATAGTATGAATTTTATGTAATATGAGACAAAACGAGCAATATTATCCAAAACACTTACATATTTTTTGCATAAAGACGATTTAATGTTAAATGACACATCAATAAAATATAGGCATTGCGAACACAGATTAAATTTGAAACCATGTCCAACTTTGCAATAAGGTATCAGTCTTTCGACGAACACTTTCCACTCGTGTTCGCAGGTAAACAGCTTCTCTTTTTTCTTGCATAATATACAGCTTTGAGAACTTCCTTCGAGACCATTTTCTGCTTGTGTTTCCAATGCATTTGTGGTCCTTTGTATAAAATCCAGTTTGTAATAACAAATGGGACATATCTTTAAATGGTGCTTCAAATTCTGAAACTAAAAAAAGTTGTGACGAACTATCAGAAATATACAGGAAGTGATAGTGATACAATCGTACAAGCATCCAAGAATTTTTGTCATAAATAAGCTAAAAGTCATCAACGTTAGATAGATGAGAGAGAAATTTGTTTAAACAATGATCGTATAGCAATACACTTTATATTTGAACCAATTACTCTTTCGATTGAGGAAGTTATCATTTCGAATAATTCAACCTCTTCCTAACCATGGACTCACTTTCTGTAGAAATAAATCCTGGAATTCTATTCAAAATTTGAACTTGAAAATGTCCATTTCTTTGAAAATTTTAACTTTTCTAGATTTCTTCGAACATTTTGAATTAACTTCTTTGATAATTTCGACATTATTTCAAAATATCCATCTTTTGACAACTTCTACTTTATTGTAACAACGTCGAGTTTTTTAATTCTCAAAATTTTTTTCTAAACTCAACATTTCCAATTTTCTAGGAATTTGATTGATTAAAAGTCAAAATTTTGACTTAAATTTCGACTTTTTTCTGGAAATATTTTATTTTGGATTTAAAAACGTTTTCAATTTTGTCTCAAAACTCGAAAATCTAGTAATTTTGTGATTGTTTTTCATCATCGAAATTTCGAACATTTTTTAGAATTTCGAATTTTGTTGAAAGATTCTACCTTTGTTCGAAATTTTAATTATTTCTCGAAGTTTTGCATTTTATTTGAAATTTAGACTTTTTCTCGAAATTTCAACCTTCACGTAAATTTGAATTTTATTTGGAAAATTCACCTTTTTTTTGAGAATTATGACTATTCTGAAAAGTTGTTTTTTTTTTATTTCGACTTTTATGTAAATTTGATTGGAATTTGAGAAATTCGAACTTTTTTTTTTTTAATTTCTACCTTTCACCATACAAATTTCGATTTTTTTCTCGAAGGTTTCAAGGTTGGGTCGGGGTCCAGTGCATGGTCATGAATAAATTCAGAAATAACGAGAGCTTTTTTTAGTCGGCAAGGTAAAATTGAGAAGTTGAGGTTTTTTTTTGGTCGTTATGAAGTGAAGCTCCTTTTTTTGGTTGTCAAAAGTGAAATAGCAGCCCTCTTCGCTATTCAACATTCCTAGGACACGAATAGAATACTGTAAACTACAGGGGGCCCGCGAACAATTTGAAAGTAGAACCACTTTTACTCCTCAGTACCCAATAAAAGGGCTAGATCTCATAATTGCTCCCGAGCATGGAAATTCCCTCAGCGGGCCTACTCCCCACAAACGTGCTAATGTACTGAATTGTTGTAGGATAAATGGTTTTTATGTAAAACACTTTTTGCGATTATCTAAAAGTTGCATTTTTGGAATTTTGTTGTTTTTCAAATCACTGGTCCATGCATAATGTAACCACATTTTTAAATTATTACGCCACATGTTGCTTAAAACGAACACAAAATAAAAACTTATTAAGTTTACCGTGAATTATTAAAGTATGGACCTTTAACTGCAATTTATAGTTAAAATAGAATAAGAATAAATTAAAAATGTATGGCTTGTTCTCCAAATTGTATTACATCCATATTTATATCATTTTAGTCTATTTATTATTATTTAAAGTATTGTCACAGAGTTGCAATACAATATGTGGCGAAATTAATTATCAGTCTATCACTGAATGAGGACCTTGTGATTAATTGTATGTGTATTACTTTTACATTCCAATTTCCAAATTGGACACTTATTTAGTTTCAATTAAAGTTTTCTTGCTTACAATTAGACGCACATTGCTTCTAATTTACTCAATTTTCAAGTTATTGAAGAATTCTTTGGCAAAAGCCCCACATATCTATTTTGTTACAGACAGACAGTTTTTAATATTTCATTTCAATGTTCCTACTATAATAAGATACTTACATGGCTTTCATTAAAATCTTCATCTTTAAAAACCAACGGTATTACATTCACTATATCTGCAGAATTCTGCAGTGTTTTGTAAACCGAGTTGTTACAAATTGTGCACATTCCCCTTATTAATTCCATTATGAAGGCTATTTATAAGTCATTGCAGTTAGTCATTGTACTTAAATTGATGTCATACAAAGCTAAAAAACAAAGTTTCTAAGCTAATACCTAAAATATTAAGTAAAAGCCACTAATATAAACTAATTTTTTTAATATGTAAGCGCGAACGTCGATATACACTAACTTGACAAGTTATAACTCGGCCAAATTTGACATTTGATTGTCAATAAATGTCATAGATGACCAACTGCTAGGAACGAAAATTCCCTAGGCAACCTCATTATATGTTCTGTGGGCGTAACCTAAGGCCCAATCTACATAGATAAAAATTAATGTTTTTTTCAATTTATTTAACATTTCTTCGGCCCAGTCTGGAAGTATTTAAATTTTTATGTATTTTTTTATATTTTCCTAATTTATCAAAAATACAAAATTTTTTATTTTTTCCATATCTAATTTTTGGTCTCCTATTTTTCATTATTCCTATTCTATGTAAAATAAACTAACCTCTTAATTTGTAAACTGTCATGAGGTGACGTTTTCAATAAATTTAAATATCACGTAGTCGCATTTCAAAAAATTGTTTAGAAAATTGTCAACAAACCATAAAAATTTAAATATTTCCAAACTGGGCCGAAGAAATGTTAAATAAATTGAAAAAAACATAATATTTCCGGTCAATAAGGGTCTACCATGAAGAATAAAAATTTATGTTGTGAGTTCTATTTTGAAATTAAAGAAATTTCTCATTTTTTTTATCGATGTCATTTCTACACCTTCGTATATCACTGGGTTTGGAATTCTATAAGGAGATGCATCGGTAATGTTATTTGTTGAATGAAAATGGGACTGATTTCCTTTGACTATACATATAAATGGACGGAGCATTCAATGTGTTAGAAGAGTATTAACTTGGGCCGGTAATTGTGGAATAAGGATGAACTCTGAAAAAGAACAAGCTAGAAAGAGTACGTTTTGCCATCGGGTTCGATGCAATGGTCATGTCCAGAACTAACCAATCACGTTCATAATATTGAATTTGTCGTCGTTTTTGTCGCCTAAATGTCATTTGTGTCGAATGGCGTTTGTTTACCTTTTTATGCATTCTACTTTTAATAAGTTTCCTGTTTTGTTTGGTTACAGTTAATCAATTTAGATAATTTGTTAGGTTTAAATGATTTCGGGAAAGTAGGAAGTTCACTAGTAATAAGTATTTCGCCCTGTTGGTGTCTTAATAATGAGGTTGATCTTACCCAGATTCCTGACTTTTAGGTTAATGGGTTCCGCCGAAATTCCTTAGGGAAAAGAGGCGTTTCAACATTTCATTTATGAGAACACAAAAGGTTAGCTATTCATCTTCATAAAATAGAAAGTTGTTTATGATTTTTTTTAGAAAAACGATTTTAATAAAGATGCAAATACAAACATATTAATCAGCCACATTCGTTATCGAAGGGGAGGCTCTAGGAGGTAGTAAAATTATTTTCAGTATTTGGGACCTTGGGACAATGTCTACAACTTAATAACCAGATGTGCCTATTCTGCATTCCATTTCGAGGTTCTTTTAGGTATAACTAAAAACCCAAGAATTATTATCACCTTAAATGTACCATCTTTGCCCTCAAATGTAAGGGTGCATTTCTTGAAATTACGACATGGTAAATGTAAAATTCATTTCTAATTGTAAGTTTTTTTTTAGTAATACATTATTTTTTCTATATTTCTGTTTTATTTCAATTTAAAAAAAAAGTTTTTACCTTTCGCTATATTTGTACATCATTAATACTTTTGTAATATTTTACAGATCAGTTTATTTAAATAGTCATAAAAATACTTTATGCAGCGGTTAAACATTTATGTTATATCCGAAAATAATGGATGTATAAATATTTATCGGACAATTTTTCTAATAAAGATTACTTCCATTTTGTCGTTAATATGAAACATACTTTAAGAGATTTAGCGTTAGTGTCGACAATATCATACTTTCAAGCATGCGCAAATGGTCGATCCCGATGGCACGTCGATTGTCTGTCTCTATTTTCCCGGCCCTTATTTTGGACCGAATGCCCCATCCATTTATTTATATTATCTAAGCTGATTTCCATCCACTGACATCAGCGGCCTCTGTTGTGTATTACCCATAGAGAAACTAAGTATAGTCTGGTATTACCAGTAAGTATTGTGCGAAAACTGTAAAATGAGAGCCTAAATTGTACCTACTGATGACAGTGGATGATGTTAGTCGTAGGTTCAATGTATCCAATCGGTCACATCACTGTTAATCTGTCTTGGGCTTTTCCTAGGAAAGCTGTGTCTAGAACATCGTTTATTCATCTTTTAGTCAGGGAAGAGCGTTCACCGTTAAAGTTGAAACTACTTCAATCCATTGGGTGTACGTTTTAACTACTCCTTTCGCATGTTTGATCTACGATAAAATAGAATTCTGTGGTGCATGGTTTGCGGATTAATAGATGGCGCTGCAAACAGTGGAAGGTTTTCAATCCCATTTTAAAAGTACGGCGTAACGCAACCTTACATTCTAGATAACCATATCACTGAGACATGTCAAAGAATTTTGTTTCTAATTTGACATAAGTTTTAACAAGAACTTACATACTTTGCTGTGATTTCGCATCAATGCAAAAAACCAGTGGCGTGCAAACTATATTTTTAAGACTCTTTTCTAAAAAATAAATGCTACGCCACGGCGCAAAGCGGAAATAACTTACACTTTTTCAAATTTTCAATGATTTTTCAGCAAAAATGGTTTACTTGTTAAATATCGCCGAGAGGCGCCGTTTTTGAAAAAAAAATGCGTTTAAAGTGGGCAAGGTACGAAGCCGTAGGAAGAACATCAAAAAATTTTTTTTACAAATTTCGACTTTTCAGTCGAAAGGACTTTTTTTCGAAATTCTGAGATTAAAGTCGAAATTTCGTCCGTTTTTTTAGCTATTTCAACTTTAATCTTGACATTTCGATTTTTTTTCGAAATTTGAGGACATTAAAGTCGAAATGTCGACTTTAATCCCGAAATTTCGACCTTTCTCTCGAAATTTCGAGGTTAAAGTCGAAATTTCAACTTTTTTCTCCAAATTCTGGAATTGAAGTCGAAATTATCGATCTTTTTTCGATATTTCGACTTTAATGTTGAAATTTCGACTTTAATGTTGGAATTTCGACTTTAATGTTGGAATTTCGACTTTAATGTTTAAATTTCGACTTTTTTTCGAAATTTCCCGACATTAATGTCAAATTTTCGACTTCTGTTTGGAAATTTCGACCTTAGTCTAGAAATTTCGAGTTTTTTCTCGAGATTTCAAATTTAAGAGTGAAACTTTCGAGCTTAAAGTCCAAATTTCGAGTTTAAAATCGAGATTTCGAGTTTTAAATCGAGATTTCGAGTTTTAAATCGAGATTTCGAGTTTTAAATCGAGATTTCGAGTTTTAAATCGAGATTTCGAGTTTTAAATCGAGATTTCGAGTTTTAAATCGAGATTTCGAGTTTCTTTTTGAAATTCTCATAGTTCTTGGACTCTTTTATATTTCATGTCAATTTCTACTGAAAATTATTAAATTATTAGTAGTGGTGGTAAAAATAATGTGGAAAATATTTAGTCTTATTATTTCTGCCAAACAGTTCCTAAAACGTTGTTTGAATCAACTCCTAAAGTATAGGCAACACATTAAACATCAAAATGTTTATGCGTGAAGGAAGCTTTAATTCTGGTGATTTTTTTAGTAACCTATCTAAAGGTTGATTTAATATTTCATACTCTACTTGCTTCATATTTATCTGAAATGAAACATAGTTGATATTTCATCAATTAACAAATTAGTCGTTGATTGAATAAATTGCATATACTTATTCAGTATATGATAAATTTATTCAATCAACGAATTAGTGTACTTGTATTGTCGACTGTGAACGTGTCTTTATTATATGTAATATGCACAAATATGTGTCAAATGTCATTGATACTTTTAATTCTATGAATGATACAATTTCTAACCAAATTTCGTGCAGTTGTTTGATGAAAGTTGATCAAAATAAAATTATGAAATAGGTTTTAATAATAATAAAGTAGATGTAAATGTAAGGAGTAAATGATCTGAGATGACAACTTCTAGCGAAGATGTTTTATTGCAAGTGCCGCAAGTTAGGTACAAAAAGGGAGATGGCACTTTGTTTCTCATGGACCAAAGACTCATTTGGATGGTGGAAAATAGGGATACTGTGGCTGTTTCACATCTTTATGCCGATATAAAATGTAAGAACCGTTCACATATTGCCCCAAATATGAAATTGAATTTGATTGGTATTTCCTTATTTGTGATATCAAAAACAATAACTGTTTGTAAAATTTTTCATTTATGAGATCATATTCAATACATCTTAGCTACAGATCAAGTTAAACCGGACAGTAGTTGAAGGGAAATCGAAGATATGAGTGGGTGAACGTGATGTGTAACAAAATCTGGATTTTAAGCAAATTATGTAGAACTTGATACTATACGTTAGTTCATATCACCCTCGTTTATTGATAAAATATGAGGTAACTGCTAATTAATAAGCTTCAAAGAATTTAAACCTTAAATATGTTGGTTTCATGTTGGCAAAATATGAAAATCAATAAAAATGTAACTTATTAGCTTCATCCCCTCATGTCTTCAAATCTCTAAGCACAACAGGATTTTAAATAATGTATGTCTCATGAAATGGTAATACCAACTACATTTCTAATAGTGAATAATCAAAATCTGTACTTTTGTACTATCCGTACTAATATAATAAAAAGAGAAGCCCCAATCGACTTACAAACCTAGTTATTAATTCAGAGCCGTAACTACTGAAGTGAGAAACATGAAATTTAGACAGCAGTTTTCTTTTAAGGTTTAGTGAGCTTTAAGAAGGGATTTTTTGAAAATGCGTCGTCTAATGAGGTGAAAAAGGAATTAAAACCAATTGCCATACATCGTTATTCGGGAACAAAAGAAGTAACAAATGAAAATTACAAAAATATACAAGGAAAATGTAGACTATATTTCTAGATTAAGTGCTACAAATTTGGGTACAAGTTCTGTATTTCAATTTTTGAAGATAACCAGAACCAGTCCATTCCACCAAACCTACAAATCTTAATCGTTTGACAATTTTTTTTTCCATAATTCCTAATTTACTTTTTTTTATTTTAAATTTCATTTTTTGAATCGAAAGTCGAAATATTTCAAAGTTTAAGTTCGATATTTTGAGTAAAGTTTCGAATGCATATAAAAAATTCCCATTTTCTTTATATTTTGATGTCAAGTTGGAGTACTACCCTTTTTTTCCATGAAATTTCCTCCAAAACTGTAAAATTTATAGAATAAGTGGATTAGATTAAAGAGAAAGTCGGAAATTTCGCAAACAAATTAAAAACTTGAAAAAATTGTCACTCTGATGTTGTCTCCTCAGTTCCTTTAATTATCTATCTCGAAGTAGAGATGGAGGATTGAAACAACAAAATCCTTTTTTCTTTCACACATAAAATAGTTAATTACTCCAGTGGAGACTATTGGTCTTTATTTTGGAATGCATTATCATTTAGGTTTTATTTTCTTTCACTTTTTTTAATTTTATATTATTATTATTATTATTATTATTATTTGAGGAAAATTGCGTGTTGCCTTAATAGAAACGTTTTGTTTTAGCTCAAAAAATTTCACCTGAAGGTAAGGCCAAGGTTCAACTTCAAGTGGTTTTGCACAATGGAGTCTCTTCTACATTTCATTTTACAAATAGAAATGGCCTCACTGCACAGTTGGCCGATAGGGACAAAGTCAAAGAAATGTTACAGACCTCTACTACCAAAATTTAAACGAAAGGTTAGTTTTAAGAATATTTCGTATATTTTCTGACAAAATTACGACTTTATTAATAGGTCGATAGAGAATTGGAGGAAAAGAATAAACTGCTTTCTTCTAACCCCGCCCTTCTGCAATTGTACAAAGATCTCGTTATGACGGAAGTGGTAACATCTGAGGAATTTTGGTCAGCAACACTGCTGTTAAATATACTCAAAAACAGAAACAGCAACCACAAGACATTGGGGTCTCTGGAGCCTTTTTGGCTGATATTAAACCCCAGACTGACGGCTGCAATGGACTTAAGTACAACATTACACCTGATATTATAGAATGTATATTTAAAACATATCCAGCTGTGAAGAAGAAATATGTGGAAAATGTGCCAGCAAAGATGACTGAGGCCCAATTTTGGACAAAATTTTTCCAGTCCCACTATTTCCATAGGTAACGTTATTGTTGATATGACATTGTTAATTAGGGTTGTCATAGTTAATTAGGGTTGTCATAGTTAATTAGGGTTGTCTTAGTTAATTAGAGTTGCCAGACCTCCGGTTTTCGCCAGGACTCTTCAGTTATTAAGCAACATGTTTGTGTTCAGAATTAAAGGCGGACTGAACGTAGATTTCTTCAGTCATTTAGAAATATAATTGAGACGAATCTAGAGAACCTTTCTTTTTTCATAACTCATAAACTTTATTAACGATAAAAACGCAACAAAATTTTAAAATTCCACTAGGTTTTCGTTAAATGTTTCTTTTTTGGTCGTTAAATATTTCCAAAAGCTGAAATATGAAAAATATTAAAAAAATATTAACTAAGGATCTTTTTTTTTTTTTGGTCGTTAGAAATTATTTCAGAAGCTGAAGTATGGAAGGTAAAATGTATATTAACTGAGGACTTTTGTACGGTAATCGGATGTTGGCAACCTGGTAACCCTTGAGTTAATGATTTACTGAAAAATCTTTTGCAGGGATAGAAAATATGCAGAAAGCAAAGATTTGTTTACAGAGTGCGGCAAAATTGATGATTTGGAAATGAAAAAAGACATTCAGTCGGGAGTTGATGACCCGTTGGTTAATTTAACGGAATTTGAGGATAATACATTACATGAAGGTTATGGAACTTCAAATGAAAAACCATCGGCAAACACTGGCACAGTTAGCCAGGCAATGATTAAGAGATTTAATCAGCATTCCATAATGGTCAGTTTGTTTCAGGACTTCGAATTGGAACTGAATCGCAATCCGGAAACTGAAAATAAACCTTTATTTTTGTCAGAACGAGAACCGAAACGAAACAGAAAAAAAATACCTGGTTTATTTTGGGTTATTGAATTTGTATATACTTAGAGTAATTTGTACTGAAGTTTGGGATTTTTAAAGAAATTTCATTTCTTGTTCAAAATGTACACAAATCCATGGCAACTTAGACTTCAGAATTCCAAGTTTACTTTCAATCTCTCATTTTTTTTCTGAAAGTTAGATTAGAAACTCTCAATTTGCGCATTTTCTATAAAATATTGACTTTGTTCTCAAAATGTTGACCCAAATTAAAGTTCAAATTTTAAATTGAATATTTTTTTCAAAATTTCCAGTTCTTGAAATGTCTTTTAGTCTAAAATTTCGTATTTAAAATAAAAATTGCATGCCCTACTAGCTGAGGCGCCTTCATCTATGTGAGAGAAGAAAAAAGATCCTCGAAACTGGAACAGAAGAGGAAAAAATAACGTTTTATTTCATTTCGTTGAATTTCTATGCTTAAATTTTTTGTTTTACTAAAATTTGAAATTTTTGTAAAGAAATTTCAATTTTTCTAAAATTTACACAAATCCCTGCAACTTTTATCTCAAAATTGAGAGTTTATTATCATTTTCTCATTTTTTTTTCTGAAAGTTCAAGTTTGGAAACACAATTTGGACATTTTCTAAAAAATATTGATTTTATTCTTAAAATGTCATCCAAAATTGAAATTTTAAGTTTTAACTTGAATATTTTTTTCCAAAATTTCCGGTTTCTTCTTGAAATTTGGACTTTTGTCTCGAAATTGCTTGAAATATTTCTTTTCTTCTAATATTTCGTATTTAAAATAAGAATTTTGTACTCTACTGAGCGCTTTCGTCCGCGTGAAAGAAGAGAAACGATCCTTGAGCCATTTTTTTGAAAATTGCAAATTTTTTTGGAAACTTCTGCGTTTTATTCGTTATTCTGACATTTGTTAAAAGGGTCAGCTTTTTCAAGATTTTTGTATTACTTTCCAATTTCGACTAAATTTACGACTCTTAAGTTTCGACTTTTTTTTGAACATTTCTTCTTTGTTAAAATTTTGACTTTTTTGAAAATTTAAAATGTTTTGAAAATTATGACCTTTTCTTAATGTCGACTTTTTCCAGACTTTCCACCTTCAAAAAATTTATTTATTTATTGTATTTTGTATTTATTGAAAATTTCGATTTATTAAAAATTTCCATTTTCCAATTATTCAACTTTTTCAAAATTTAAATTTTCATGAAAATTATTAATAATTTCGTTTCTTAAAAATTCGACTATTTCTGTAAATCGACCATCTTCAAAATGTCAATCCTTTCTCGTTCGACACCCAAAATTTCAACTTTTTCAAATTTTGACCTAATTTTAAAAGTTTTGATTTTTCGAAATTTTGGCATTTTCAAAATTCCAACTTCTTTAAAATCCTGACTTTTTTTGTATATATTTTGATTTTTTTTTGGAAACTTTGACTTTTTTGCTAATTTTTGTCTTTATTGTAAACCTTTTTTGTAAATTTCAACTCTTTTGAACATTTTCTTTTCAAAATTTCAATTTTTTGGTTAATATTTTGACTATCTCGAAGTTTTGAATTTTATGGAATGACTTTTCAAATTAATTGCTTCCTAAAATTTCAATTTTTCTTCTTAAATGTCTACGTTAGTCTCAACTTTTGGTTTTTAAGGTCGAAATTAGAAAAAAATAGATCAGATATCTGCCTATAAATTTAAAATTTGGAAAACATCAAAATTATTGAAAAAATCCGAAACATTTCTAAAATCTATTTTTTGTTGTTGTAATTTCGACTTTTTCTTCTCGAACCTTAGAATTTAATCTCTAAATTTTAAAGTCGAAATTTCTTTTTGCTTCTCAAATTGAAATTTTTTTTTATTGTTTTGTTAATTTTTGTCTGTTATTGAAATTCTTTTTTTTGCAAATGTCAACTTTTTGGAAAATTTCCTTTTCAAAATTTCAATATTTTTGTTAATATTTTGATTTTATCCCTCAGTTGTAAATTTTTTGGAATGACCCTTTTCAAATTGTTGACAAAATTTAGATTTCCGAATTTCGAAAATTTGATATTTTTGAAACCTTGACAATAAAAATTGAATTATGCCGAGTTTTTTGCAAGGTTGGATTTTTTCCAAAGTTCGATTTTTCTGCAGAATTTCGACTGGTTTTTCTCAATCTTGATTTCTAATTATTTTGAAGTTTTGATTTTTCCGAAGCTCTGTGTACTGTTTTGAAAAATTTCAGCTTTTCATAAAAATTTCGACTTTCAAGCGTTTTAGGTTTATTTTTGTAAATCTGTTTGAAAAATTTGACCCTTTTTCAAAATGTCCATCTTGTTCTTCAAAATGTATACCTTTTTTAAAATTTTGACTCAAAATTTCAATTGTTTTGCAAATCTGTCTGATTTTTAAAGTGGATTGTTAAAAACATTTTAATTCTTTTGAAAATTTAAGTTTTTTGAAAGTTTCGACCTTTGAAAACAACGACTTACTTCAGCATTTTGACTTTCCCGAAATTTTGACGTCAAATGTTCTACTTTTCCTCGAAATTTCGACTCTTTTGTTAATTTAACTCGAAAAATGTCGACATTTCAGAATGTTCATTTTTTTGTTCAAATTTCAGTTATCAAAATTTCAACTTCCTTTTGAAAATTTAGACTGGGAATTTTGACCTTTCAACATTTGGGTTTTTTCGTCTTGTTTTGAAAAATTGAAATACAAACCTTGTCCCCTGAAACCAAGAAAGATTAAAAAACAGAACAATTGTTGCTCTAACGCGTTTCGATGGCCAAGCTATCATCTTCAGAGAGATTCTTGGTTTCAGGGGACTTTGTATTTCAATTTTTGGAAATAACCAAGGACCTAAATTAATATTTTGAAAAGTTCAACTCTTTCGAAATTACAACATTTTTCAACTTTCGACATTTTAAAATATTCTCCTCCTTTAACATATCAACTTTCTCTCGTTCAACACTCTAAATTTCAACTTTTTCTTAAAATTTTGACCTAAAGTTTCGATTTTTTTTTGGAAATTTCGGCATTTTCAAAATTCCAACTTATTTAAAATCTTGAGTTTTATGTAAAATTTTAATTTTTTTTTGGATACTTTAATTTTTTTTGCTAATTTTTGTCTTTCCTAAATATCTTTATTTGGAAGTACAGGATATACTTCTTCCGGGATTGGACAGTGTCAAAGAACTACTAAAAGTGTTCGACGTTTCGCCCACCAGTCGTAGGGGGCTTCTTCAGGAACAAAGAAAAGAAACAATAAATAAAAAAGAGAAATATAAGGGAATATGCAAAAATGAAATAATGAAAAGGCCAATTTCAAGTGTCAACTTTTTTGAAAGTTTCCTTTTCAGAGTTTCAATTTTTTGTAAATATTTTGACTTTAACCGAAGTTTTGAATTTTTTGGAATGACTTCATATTTTTGACAAAATTTAGATTTTCGAATTTCGAAAATTTTATATTTTTGAAAACTTGACAATGAAAATTTTTGATTATGTCGAAGTTTTTCGAAAGCTTGGATTTTTCCAAATTTCGATTTTATCGCAGAATTTCGATTTTATTGCAGAATTTCGACTTTTTTGCCCAAATCACGACTTTTTTCATTATTTTTAGTTTTGACTTTTCTGAAGTTCTGTATACTGTTTTGAAAATGTCCATGTTTTCGTAAAAATTTCGACTTTTCAGCGTTTTTTTTTTGGAAATTTATTTGAAAAATTTGATCTTTTTTCAAAATTTCCATCTTGTTCTTCAGATGTATATTTTTTTTAAAATTGACTCGAAATCCCAATTTTTTTAAAAATCTGCAATCCGCAAATCAAAATTCCGGATTTAATATTTCTGGAAGTTACGACTTTCTTCAAAATTGTTTCTTTTTTCGAAATTTTGATATTTTTTTTGAAATTTCTATTTTTGTTTCCCAAATTTGTTTTTAGTAATTTACATTTTTTCCTTGAAATTCGTATTTTTCTCGAAATGTTGATATTTTTCTCAAAATCGTTTTTTCGAAATTTCTATTTTTATGTCGGCGTCCTTTATGATCCTAGATATCTTAACATTTTTTTCAAAGTTCGTCTTTTTTCAAAATCTCGATATTGTTTGTTCAAAATTCGTCTTTTTCTAGACAACTCTTTTTAAAATTTGTGTATTTTTTTCAAAATTTGGCTTGCTGTGGGAAATTTCTGTTGTTTTCTCGAAATTTCGTATTTTACTCGAAATACGTCTTTTTCTCGGCATTTTCGATTGAATTTTTTTCTCAAACTTCCATTTGATTTTTTTCTCAAATTTCCATTTGATTTTTCTCAAATTTCCATTTGATTTTTCTCAAATTTCCATTTTATTCCAAAATTCGACTTTCTTTGGAAAATTTCGACAGTCGATCGTCGAAATTTCGATTATTTTTCTTCAAAGGTCGCCTTTTTCTAATTTCGTAATTTTAGGTGTATCTTTTTTCTATAAATTTCGATCTTTTAGAATCTGAAGGTCTAGAAATTTTGACTGAATTCCGAAAGTTTCTGTAAATTTAGACTTTCTCCTCGAAATGTTTATGGTTTCCTTTAAAATAAATGTTTATCCTAAAATTTGTTTTTATTCTCAAAATTCTACTTTCTCGGTATATTCACTCCAAAATCTGCTTTTTTGACATCCTTTCATTGTGTCTTAAAATTGTAATTCTGAAGAAACTCGCATTTTCAAAAAAAAAAAAGTAAATTCAAAAGGATTCAAAGTTTTATAAATGTTATATTTCTAAAAAAATGCGAGATTTTTAAAAAATTCGAAAATTTAAATCAATCAAAGTTCCTAAAAAGACAAAATTAAACAAATGACGATTTTCAGAAAAAAGGTAGAAAAATTTCGATAGTCGACCGTGGAAATTTCGAACATTTTTCTCCAAATGTCGCCTTTTTTTTTAAATTTCGTAATTTTAGTTTTTTTTTTCTAAAAATTTCTATCCTTTAGAATCCGAATGTTTAGAAATTTTGACTGGATTCCGAAAGTTTCTATAAATTTAGACTTTCTCCTCGAAATTCATCTTTTTCTCGAAATTTTCATGGTTTCCTTTAAAATAAGTGTTTTTCCTAAAATTTGTGTTTATTCTCAAAATTCTACTTTCTCGGTATTTTCACTCAAAAATCTTTTTTTTTGAATCCTTTCATTGTTTCTTAAAATTGTAATTTTGAAGAAGAAACTCGAATTTTCAAAAAAAAAAACAGTAAATTCGAAAGGATTCGAAGTTTTATAAATGTTATATTTCGAAAAAAATGCGAGATTTTTAAAAAATTCGAAAATTTGAAATCAAAGTTCCTAAAAAGACAAAATTAAAAAAATGACGATTTTCAGAAAAAAGGTAGAAAAATTTCGATAGTCGACCGTGGAAATTTCGAACATTTTTCTCCAAATGTCGCCTGTTTTCTAAATTTCGTAATTTTAGGTTTTTTTTTCTAAAAATTTCTATCCTTTAGAATCCGAATGTTTAGAAATTTTGACTGGATTCCGAAAGTTTCTATAAATTTAGACTTTCTCCTCGAAATTCATCTTTTTCTCGAAATTTTCATGGTTTCCTTTAAAATAAGTGTTTTTCCTAAAATTTGTGTTTATTCTCAAAATTCTACTTTCTCGGTATTTTCACTCAAAAATCTTTTTTTTTTGAATCCTTTCATTGTTTCTTAAAATTGTAATTTTGAAGAAGAAACTCGAATTTTCAAAAAAAAAGTAAATTCAAAAGGATTCGAAGTTTTATAAATGTTATATTTCGAGAAAAATGCGAGATTTTTAAAAAATTCGAAAATTTAAATCAGTCAGAGTTCCTAAAAAGACAAAATTAAAAAAATGACGATTTTCAGAAAAAAGGTAGAAAAATTTCGATAGTCGACCGTGGAAATTTCGAACATTTTTCTCCAAATGTCGCCTGTTTTCTAAATTTCGTAATTTTAGTTTTTTTTTTCTAAAAATTTCTATCCTTTAGAATCCGAATGTTTAGAAATTTTGACTGGATTCCGAAAGTTTCTATAAATTTAGACTTTCTCCTCGAAATTCATCTTTTTCTCGAAATTTTCATGGTTTCCTTTAAAATAAGTGTTTTTCCTAAAATTTGTGTTTATTCTCAAAATTCTACTTTCTCGGTATTTTCACTCAAAAATCTTTTTTTTTGAATCCTTTCATTGTTTCTTAAAATTGTAATTTTGAAGAAGAAACTCGAATTTTCAAAAAAAAAACAGTAAATTCGAAAGGATTCGAAGTTTTATAAATGTTATATTTCGAAAAAAATGCGAGATTTTTAAAAAATTCGAAAATTTGAATCAAAGTTCCTAAAAAGACAAAATTAAAAAAATGACGATTTTCAGAAAAAAGGTAGAAAAATTTCGATAGTCGACCGTGGAAATTTCGAACATTTTTCTCCAAATGTCACCTGTTTTCTAAATTTCGTAATTTTAGTTTTTTTTTCTAAAAATTTCTATCCTTTAGAATGCGAATGTTTAGAAATTTTGACTGGATTCCGAAAGATTCTATAAATTTAGACTTTCTCCTTGAAATTCTTTTTTTTTTCTCGAAATTTTCGTGGTTTCCTTTAAAATAAGAGTTTTTTCTAAAATGTGTTTTTATTCTCAAAATTCTACTTTCTCGGTATTTTAACTCAAAAATCTTCTTTTTTGAATCCTTTCATTGTTTCTTAAAATTGTAATTTTGAAGAAGAAACTGGAATATAAAAAAAAGTAAATTCAAAAGGATTCGAAGTTTTATAAATGTTATATTTCGAAAAAAATGCGAGATTTTTAAAAAATTCGAAAATTTGAATCAGTTAAAATTCCTTAAAATACAAAATTAAGAAAATGACGATTTTCAGATAAAAGGTAGAAAAATTTCGATAGTCGACCGTGGAAATTTCGACCATTTTTCTCCAAATGTCGCCTTTTTTCTAAATTTCGTAATTTTAGGTTTTTTTTCCTAAAAATTTCTATCCTTTAGAATCCGAATGTTTAGAAATTTTGACTGGATTCCGAAAGTTTCTATAAATTTAGACTTTCTCCTCGAAATTCATCTTTTTGTCGAAATTTTCATGGTTTCCTTTAAAATAAGTGTTTTTCTTAAAACTTGTTTTTACTCTCAAAATTCTACTTTCTTCTTTTTTTGACTCATAAAATCTTTTTTTGAAATCCTTTCATTGTTTCTTAAAATTGTAATTTTAAAACATCGAAAATTGAAGTCGAAGTTTGAAAAATATGAAATTTTGAAAGTCGCAATTTTTAGTCACAATTTTGAAAAAATTGACATTTTGAACCCACTAATTTGCAAAAAAAGACGAGATTTTCAAAAAACTTAAAATATTCAAAAAGAATTAAAATATTCGAAAAGAATTAAAATAAAAACAAGATTTTCAAAGTCAAACTTTTGAAAAAATATCAATTCTTTACACATCTCAACACAACTTCAATAAAAAAAAACACTGTTATATCATAATTTCAAGTTTTACTTCTGTCGGCAGTCTCCATAAATGCCCAATTTTTGTATTTTTTTTTGAAGCGAACACCGGTTCGAAGACCTGGTTTTTCACATAACAAATGATACTGAATTGAAATAATTTTTAGGTATTAAAAGCCACCAAAAATAAAGTTAATGAAACTGTACCAAATGGTACAGATCCAAAACTAAACGGGGATCCTGGTAGCAATAATTTAGATCCTCATGATGGACATATCAATAAGAAACAAAGGATATTAGAGAAAATAACTTACGAAGATTTGGATGCAAGTAGTGACAATAAAAATAATAAAGGACCACATCTTAATTTATCAAAGGTACGGACCAGATTGACTATCACTGCATTATGCATTGTGTAATTTTTTAGGTTGAACGATACTTACACGGTCCCATGCCAGACTCAGGAACCGAACATATTAGACCAAATGAAGGACTATCAATAGTAAAAGGAGTTATTCAGGAGGCTAAGCAGTGGCAGGCACACGTGAGACATCCCCCTAATGCGTTAGTCAGCCCTGCTGCTGCAGTCGGCGCCTTAGGTGAACTTTCACCGGGTGGCGCTTTAATGCGAGGATTTCAAGAGCAGTCTTTAGCTCGTATGTTACTTACGCGTAAGTTTAACAAACAACTAATTTATATATTTTACAGAATTAGTACCGCCTGATATAGAAAAAGAAGTGAGGAATCTGTACTTAGCTCTCTGCGAGTTACTTAGTCATTTTTGGAAATGTTTTCCGCCGACTACACCAAATTTGGAACAGAAGGCTATTAAGACCCACGAGGCACTACATCGATATCACACTGCCAAATTAAAGCTCTTCGAGGTAAGTTTTTGAACTACGTGAATTCCATTGTTGAGTTGACTAATTAATTTTTAGGATAAATTAATCAGGGAGCTGTCGCCATTATCTCACCATTTAACTAAGCATTTAAATCAGTTACTGAATGCTGCATACCAAAAATTTAATAATTGGCAAAAAGTGAAGAACCGGTAGTAGATAACAGGGTAATAAATACTAGAAGAGGTAGAGATATCTTTACATCATGCAATAATTGTAAAGACACACTGATGGCTTTTAAGTTATTCTTTTGTATGATTTTTATTGTATTTATGGATTAGTTTACTTGTTATTAAATAGAATATTTTAAGGTTTGTGTTAATTATTTCTAACAATGATTTTCCGAATTTTCTTTCAAAAAATATGATTGGAAAGTATTGCAACTGTAGTACTTTTACAGAATTTTGACGTTTTGCCAACTTAATCTTACAAGAAACAGTACGCAAATAATTACACTTGCATGAATTAGTAATTGAGCTTTCATTAGTGTTACGCGGTAATTACTACATGTATTGCAACTAAGTTTGTTAGGGATATGATATTTTCGATCTGGATACGAATATGGATATTTTCAATATTATATCGGTTTCGGTCACAGCTACGGACATGAAATCATTTCGGATATCTGATAGTTTCGCATATTATTTCAGTTACAGATATCTTTAAATTATTTTTGCCAACCAAAAAAAGGGTTCTCTAATTATGTATATCTACTTAATAAAACTAAACACTGAGAGGCAACCTATAGCCTAAACCAATCGGTTTAGAAGCACATAATTTTGCACATGAGTGCAATATGATATGAGTGATCACTAAGAAAGCATTTTTGAAAATTTGTACTGCAATGATGCTAAATAGGGGATAAAAATTTGTATGAAAGATCCCCATTTTTGAAGATAGAAATATGAAAATTGTTGCTTAAATTTTAGTTTATAAATTTCAACTTTTAATTCGTGTAATTTGGGATTTTTCTTGAAAATAACTTAATTCTTCTGATAGAAATTTCGATTTTAATATGGAAACCTCGATTTTCTTCTCAAAATATACATAAATTGGAGTTTTTTTTAAGGGTTTTTTGTCGTTTTCTTATAAATTCTAAGTTTAAACTCTGTTTTTTTGTTTATTTTTGTTGCAAAAATTCGATGTAATTTTGAAAGTTCGACGATGTTTAGATATTGACATTATTTTTGAGACTTCAGCCTTTTGAAATTTTTTCTTTTTCTCTAAATTTCAACTTGAAACGCAATTTTTTGTGAGAGTTAGTTTTTATTATATTCGTTCTCGTCTCGTAAATAGGATAAATTGTAGTACCTTCATTCTAGGCGATACGATCACATATTTTAAAGAAATAAACAAATCATAAATCTCGTTATGCCCTCACAGTCCCCGCTGCGTATGCACCTCGGCTCCCCATATACTTCAGTCTTTGTTTTTGTGCGATGCGTTTAGGACGCGACATGTTAACTTTCTAAGAAAGAAAGTAGTTCGCCAGTGCGTGTTATGCCCGTAAAATTGTTAAAAGCCCTCGGAGTCGGTCGCCATCCCCTTTCAATTAAAGTGTTATCAAATTGCTTCGATAATTGCAATAGTGGGCAAGATGGAAGCCCACAAGACGTTTTCAGTTACACAGCTCCGCGATGGAAAATAATTTTGAAGGTATTTTCCCTCCTTTAGCCGGTTTGATGTCATGCTACACCTACCACCATTGCATAGCATCATATATGTATTACTTCTATGCACAGCATACTGTTTGGGTACCCGTAATTGTTCACTTTTGACTTCTATATTTTAGATTTTTACTGATTTATTTCGGGTAAATTACACCAAATTGATTTAAAACAACACATCCATGCCTTTATTTCTCGACTTTTCTACAAATTCTTTCAAGTCTCTGATAAAGAGATGTGGTTAGGTGATATAATATTCCTTTCATACACAGCAAGGAAAGCAAACCTACAGCAATAAAGCTGTCAGCGTTTATGAAGGGGACGGTAGAAGGCAGCTCTCGTTGGATCGATCGCTCGGGCAAGACATCTGTTAAACTTCTTTTAAACTCTATAAGTTTTAACATATCTCATTTATGCCCGCAATAGTCGGTGCTTGACTACAATGTTTGTCGACCTTTGTTTTGAATGACCACATGTTGTTCTTACCACTACCATGGGATAGCAGCCTTTAAGGTGCAAAACGTACTGTTTTTTGATTACAGTTGACTGTTGAATTCTTTGTGATTTCTAGCACGAAATGTTCATTGATATAAAGTGTTGGCCTACTTGTGCTAGCCGAACCTTAATGTTCACAAACCGCAGTCGTTGGGGGACCGCATGTCCGACTATATGCCCTACTACTGAATCGCAGTACTTGCGCTGCTTACCTTACTCTTTTTTGATTACAGTAAAGGTTGTCTCACAAATATGTCAATGGTACATAGGCCTTGACCACACGTGCCTGTTGAATCTTAACATTCACACACTGCAATTTTTGGATGACCGGATCTCTACATGTACCGTTGCAATGGCCACTATTGAAACGCAGCACTTGCGCTGCATACCTTACTGTTTTTTGATTACAGTACTGGTTGACTTACAATTTTTTTTCTGGTATACCGGCCTTGATTATATGTGACTATGGTATTTCTAGATGTACTGCTGCATTTACCACCATTGAGTTGCCGCACTTGCGCTGCTTACCTTACTGTTTTTTGATTACAGTAATGGTTGATTTACTTTGAACTTTTCAATGGTATACTGGCCTGACCACATGTGCTTATTGAACCATGATAGTCAGCAGCTGCAGCTTTTAGAGGACCGCATCTCTACATGTCCTGCTGTAATTGCCACCATTAAGTTGCAGCACTTGCGCTGTATGCCTTACTGTTTTTTGATTCCAGTAATGGTTCACTTACGAAATGTTGAATGGTATTCTGGCCTTGACTACAGGGGCTTGTTTAACCTTCAAGAGTTGCAGTTCTTTAATGATATTATCTCTTCCTGCCCTGATTCAATCGTTACCATTGAATCACACCATTTGCACTGCTTACCTTACTGTTTTTTAATTACAGTCCTGATTACCTTACGAAATGTTTTCTTGCCTAGACTACATATGCTTGTTGAAACTTGACATTGACAAAGTACAGTTTGGAATGGCCGCATTTTTACATGTTCTGTTGCAACTGCCACCACTGCATCACAATACTGGTTGCAAAACGTACACTGTAAAACGTACGCTGCAAAACGTTTACTGTTTTTTGCTGATTACAGTATCTAAGGGTTACATTTTATATGCGATCTCCACCGCGAAATCTGCAATGGCAATCTGCCTTTGACTGCAGCGCTTGTTGAACGTTGATATCCACAAAGAGTAGTTTTTTGGATAACTCTATGTCTACATACGGTTGCCTACTGCAACTGCCTCCATTGAATCACGGTACCTACGCTGTAAAGCGAACACAGCGTACAGTTGTTTGATTCCACTAATAGCTAATAGCCGATGTAAAATCTTCCTCCGTTGATCTTTTGACTTATGTCAAAATATTTAGGAACATGTCTGGAGAAGGGGGAACCTCGCCTGATATTCGAGATGTGGAAGTCTGCCCCTTTTATACATTTGGAAAATTATGTTGATGTATTTTATATTTCACGCCCCTCATACATCCAAAAATTTCCGTTAGATGGCTCCATCTTGTTAAAGCTCAATTAGTTTGCAAGGAAAGAATGGGTATAATATGAAAATAATTAGACCTAGACAACAGTGGCAATATTGGAGCTCCAAACCTATATCCTGTTTTAGAACAAGCCATTCATTTCTTCGTCTCCCAGAGGGACGAGCCCCTATGCAATAGGCAGATTCCACTTGGTGCCTACCTTTCTGCTATCGATAAAGCACTTTAAGCGTTGTTCGACAAAGAGGGGCGGGGAAGGGAGCGATAGTATTTGCATCCTTATGGACCTACTGAAAGTTCTTCGAAGGATTTCGTATGCCTGAACATTAGTCGAACCCCCGGCAAAATAGAGTTTTAAAAGCTGTTTAAACTTCAAGAGAATGCGTTATATATACAACGCCAGAAGAAGTCTAGAGTGGAGAGAAGTATGGAAAATAGCTGGACGTTTAAAACATTTTTATAAGAGTTGGAAAATTCTGATCACCAATAGTCTTACTTTATTGTGGCTAAGAGGCGTTAAAGCCTGATTCGCCTTTGACTCTTTGACTCCTAGTGGACTAACCCCACTGATGACTGGAAGAAATAAAACGCATTTCTTTCTACATCTATCGATGACATTTTAAAATCTGAGGCTATTTTCTGAAGCCTCGAACGTATAATTCTTATTCAAATCTTATATTCTTTCGTTTCATACTAAGTTTGAAAAGCCATTATGAAATGGAAGATTGTAGGGTCGCTACTAGCTCAATTTAGTTAAATTATTTTGACACAACTTGACTTGGAAAACACCCCTTTTCTGGCCTCAATGATTCAGATTTTCATTCAGTGGCAAAATGAACGAATATATTTGTGTTTGTTTTGGTATAAATTTTGCCATAATAATACATGCATTCAAAAAATAAGAAAGGCTGATGCCCTTAGTCTTTTTGAATGATTATCTCCATGGGTAGTTGTTATAAAGGTAGTATCTCCGATATATTTCAAACAATAAACTAATTGTAACATTGGGGTCTCATTATCAATTATCGTAATCCTTCAGACCTCAGTATCTCAATTTACTTTCAATTATAGCCATAGCAACAGCTGTTTGCTCCCAGTTGATAAATGAGTCTATTTAGGAGTGTTTTTTAACTCTTCAGTATCTCAATTCAATTTGAAAAAAGTGGATGTTCCATCTCACCCTAAAACAAACAAAACAATTATGACAACGCAGAATGTTTCCCCACATTAAGGGAAAACTTGGTGTCAGTTTGCCCAGCTTTAAACTATGGCTTTCTGGTACATCAAACTTGTGGAACACATAAATTTTTTAGCGCTCGACAGAAGCCAGGAAAATTACAACGCTCCCTGCAATCGGCTCGATTTCTAGCATTTATTGGCAGCTAGAAAACTTGAAATATGGTAACACTCTCTACAGAAAGACGCATTCGTTATGGAAATATTTCGCCGGATGTTCTCTCGGCTTTTGGTCCGAGAACTGCAAGACCCATTCTATCAATAATTTAGAACTTCTAACTCAATTTTTGGCACAGAAATGGTATACCAAACAATTAAAAAACTGTTTAGTTCTCTGTAGGATTTATAGGACTACCGCAATATGATGCGTGAATGGTGAATGACATGGATAGTGTACACAATTAAACATTTTCACTCAATCAATTTGGCAAGGGTGCGAGTTTCAAAGTATCGTCATTATTCCATGTTACATGAAGTCAACCGAAAATGTCGAGGCAGATAAAACTTAAAAAGGGTTATAAGTGGATACAGGACGGTCACTGCAAAATACAACATTTCGACTCTTGACTCGAAAATTGGGCTCCTTGGTCATTAATTTATTTGCTAGTCACATAAATACGAAAAGTAAGGTTTACTTTTTCAGGATCAGTGACCCAGGAAGCCAGTTCTATAGACGCGTTGATCATCAGTTAGTCTATTTTACACCTTTTCGCTTTTCCCTTTCTTTAATCATTCTCTGCCTCATCAAAGGAATTATAAGTGGCTAAGCTCAGGACACAGTGGTCGTAGATTTACTTTCCTTGGGCAGCACTCCTTAACCATTAACAGCCCAGCTTTCCTCGAGAACAGTCTTTTATCAAGAAAACATTTCTACAAAACAACGTTCTCAAGGAATGCTTTTAAATCTGTATTTAGCTCTCTTAACTCTTTTTGGTTCATTATTAGCCCAGAAGGCCGGTCCAAATCTATGCCAGAACTTCAGATTCCAACATTTTTCGAAGAGGTTGATATGCTTAGACCCGGTACACTCAAATACCTTAGTCTTTCAAATACTTCGGTAGTCTTAACATTTCTCGACAGGTTTGAAGATACAAAAAAAAAACCTTGGCATTATCTCAAAGTTAACTACTCTGTTGGCAACAGCCACAGTCCAATACTTCGAGATCCTTTGCTATAGATATTAATAAAACTTTTTATTGGAAGATGAGACTGGGTTTTCAATTCAGACTCCAAACCTCTCGAGAAATCGTAGGCAACCCCTCTTAGGACTACCTTTTTCTTCAACTTAAACCCTAATATTTTTGTGGCCACGACTGACATAATATCTGGATAGAACCCAATTATTCAGATGTAATATAAGCAGTTTATTTATTTTGCTTAATTAATATACTCTTTCCAATTAAATGATTTGCTACGGTTTATTTTTTGCAACATACTTTAAATATCTACAATTTATCCTATTTACGAGACGAAACCGAATATAATCACAAGATCAAACGAACTTACCTGTGAAGTTTGATCTTGATTACATGAGGTCTCGTCGAAGTAAATAGGGTCCCTCCCAATTCCCAAACCCGTATTTAGTTGCAAAAAATGTATAATCTCTGAAATAAGACTGAAGTATATGGGGAGCCGAGGTGCATACGCAGCGGGGACTGTGAGGGCATAACGAGATTAATGATTTGTTTATTTCTTTAAAGTATGTGATCGTATCGCCTAGAATGAAGGTACTACAATTTATCCTATTTACTTCGACGAGACCTCATATAATCAAGATCGAACTTCACAGGTAAGTTCGTTTGATCTTGTGATTTTATTTATATTTGTAATTTATTGTGGAAGTAAATTTTTATTTTTCCTTAATTTTTTACCTTTTTCTTAAATTTTGAGAACATTGGAAATTACAGATTTTTTTTATAAATGTAGAGGTTTGTTACAAACAGTTTTTTCTCGAAATTTTGAATTTAAACCTTTACTACAAAATTTCGACTTTGAATTCATTTTGACTAAACAAGATGTTTCGCAACTGGACAGCCAATGTTTTTTTCAATTTATTTAACATTTCTTCGGCCCAGTTTGGAAATATTTAAATTTTTATGTATTTTTTTATATTTTCCTAATTTATCAAAAATACAAAAATTTTTATTTTTTCCATATCTAATTTTTGGTCTTCTATTTTTCATTATTCCTATTCTATGTAAAATAAACTAATCTCTTAATTTGTAAACTGTCATGAGGTGACGTTTTCAATAAATTTAAATATCACGTAGTCGCATTTCAAAAAATTGTTTAGAAAATTGTCAACAAACCATAAAAATTTAAATATTTCCAAACTGGGCAGAAGAAATGTTAAATAAATTGAAAAAAACATAATATTTCCGGTCAATAAGGGTCTACCATGAAGAATGGACAGCCAATATTAAATGTAAAGTCTAATTCCAGACATAAAATAAAGAAAAACTTGCTCTCCCATCGCGTTTCATTTAGGAAATATTCATTAAAAAATTGTAATTATATATATATATACATAATCAATTCCCTTATACCGTAAGGTGTCGGGATTGGTATTCTCTATTTTATTCACAAAATTTTTTCCATTCCTTTTTGTTTAGCGCTAAAATTTTTGCTTCGTTTAGGTTTAATTGTCTCTTTCTGATTAATTTATCAATGATGTCATCCCATCTTTCTTTAGGTCTGCCTCTACGTCTCCGGTCCGATGTTCTTGCTTCCCATATTTTCTTTACTTGCATGTTATCTTTCATTCTTTGTATATGTCCCCACCAAGCTAATTGTTTTTCTTCGACAATTTCTAATACAGGCTTAGCATCCAGTTCTTCCCTCACTTTTTGATTTCTTATTCGATCTCTTCTACTTATTCCCTTTATCGCTCTTAAGAACTTCATCTCGACTGCTTGTATCCGGCTTTTCATTCTCTCCGTTAAAACCCAGGTTTCACTTCCAAATAGTAGTATCGGCTGGAAGATAGTCTTGTATACCAACATTTTCGTATTTTTGGATATTTCTTTCTTCTTGACTATGGTTGCACACATTCTGTAATATGCTTTAAGTGCTTTCTCTATTCGTTCATTGATGTCCCTATCCTGATTTCCTTTATTATCTATTATTACTCCTAAATATTTGAATTCCTTGACCTGCTGTATATCCTTATTTTCCAATCGTATATTTATTTTTTTATTTTCATCTTCTGTTATCGCCATTACTTTTGTTTTATTGACATTTATTTTCATTTGCTTAGATTCTAGAGCATCTTTCCATATTTCTAAGTTAGTTTGTAGGTCTTCGGGTGAATTGGCCACTATTACTATATCATCTGCAAATGCACATTCTTTTATACAGACTTTTTGTAGATTGTAGTATCCTACTTGTAGGCCTGTTGTTTTAGTACATGTTTGTTTGAGTATGTCATCTATCAGGATAATGAATAGTAATGGGCTAAGTACTCCTCCCTGTCGTAAACCATCTCTTGTGTAGAAAGTAGAAGACTGCATATTTCGCGTTCTGACGTAATTTGCATTTTCCTCATATATGCTTCTTATTCCAGCAATTAATTTTCGGCCTGACTCCTCGTTGTTCCAAACTTATCCATATTTCTTTTCTGAGTGCTCTATCGAAAGCCTTTTCAAGATCAATGAACGCTAGATATGCCTCTCTCCGTTGTCTTAATATTTTATCCGTAAGTTGTTTCATCTCGAATATATGGTCCTGTATACTCTGGCCTCTTCTAAATCCACTTTGGGATACACTTAATTGCGTTTCTATGACTAAACGGAGCCTGTTTGCTAACACCCTTTCATATATCTTTGCTACCGTGCTCAATAAAGTTATACCTCGATAATTTTGGCATTGTTTTCTATCTCCCCTTTTATATATGGGCATAATAACACCTATTCCCCAATCTTTAGGTATGTTTCCTTTTATCCATGCCTTATTACAAATGTTGTACAAGAGTTTTACATCTTTCTTTCCCATGTGTTTAATCATATCTGGTGTTATTCCATCATGTCCGGGTGCTTTTCCACATTTTGTTGCCTTGATTGCTTCTTCAACTTCCTCTATCGTAAGTATTTCAATTTCTTCATCTGCTATTGTGTCATTTGTTGTTACTTCTTTGCCTTCTTGTGTCTCTGTTTCCAGTGGATTTAATAGTTCGTAAAAGTATTCTTTCCATCTGTTCATAATTAAATTCTCATCTTTTAGCAACGCGCCTTCTTTGCTTGTTATAGTCGTCAATTTCTTTTCTTTTCCTTTTCTTGTTGTCTTCACTGCTTTATAAAATAGCTTGCGATCTCCTTTATTTGTCTCCTCCATTTTTTCCCCAAAACATTCCCATGCCTTCTGTTTAGCTTCCAAAACCATTTTTTTTTACTTTGGTTCTTCTCTCTTTATACAAAGTGTATTTTTGTGCGGTGTTATTATTTAAGTACTCTTTCCACGCTTGTTTTTTTAATTTAACTTCTTTTTTGATTTCATCGTTTCACCAGGCAGTTAACTTTTTATTGGCGTTGGTTGTAATCGTGCCACATGCTTATTTAGCTGCTTCTATTACTACCTCCTTAAATATTTGCCATATGTCTTCAATATCTATTTGTTCAATCTCCTTTTCTATATTACTTATTTTTCCCTCAAGAATTTGGTGATAACTGTTTGCTATATCTTTTTCTCTTAATCTGTATGTTTTGATATTTTCTTTTTTTACTGGTGCAGTTTCGTGTTCTTCATTGTCACTCCTACATCTCTTCTTTTTCCTAATTTTTGCTACAACCAGGTAATGATCACTAAATATTTCCGCACTTCTTTTGACTCTTACATCCGTGATCGATTTCCTATTATTTCTTTGCACAAGTACAATTATAGATCTTTCTTTTCTGTTTTCCGCTATTCTTGTAAATTTGTTTATATCCTGGTGCTCATAAAACGTATTTGTTATTATTAAGTCGTTTAATATGCAATATTTTATCATTCTTAGCTCATTGGTGTTTATTTTTGTTTTCTTACAGTTTACAATCACATTTACATTTCTCTTCTCTCTTTTACCCACCCTATTGTTAAAATCTCCCATTACGATAATTTTACCTTTACCTGTTTCCGTGGCCAATGTTAGTTCCTCCCAGAATATATCTTTATTACTCACTAAATCTTCTTCATTTGGTCCATATACTATTATTATGCATATTCGTTTCCCATATATATCAACAAATTCTATTTTTAGAATTCTTTCAGAGATGCCTTTCCAATTTAGCATATTGTCTGGTAATCCCTTCTCTATTATGCACCCGACCCTTGCCGCAGCATGTTTATTTTGTTCTACTCCACTGTATATTAAAAAGTGTCCACTTTCTAGCACTAGTTCCCCTTGTCCCTTCTTTTTCGTTTCTGTTATTGCTAATATTTGGAACCCTGTCATTTCAAATTCTTCTACTAGTTCCTCCTTTTTTGTTCTCAGTCCTCTAACATTCCATGTTCCCACTTTCCAAATTTCTTTTCCTGTTTTTTCCTTTTTACTTATTTTTTCTATTGTTGTGTTTTTATGCGTTTTCGTATCCATTTTCATTGCCTTGTTCGTCATCATACTATTTACCTCTTTAGATTTATTGCTCAGTTTTTTGAATTTGTATTTTCTCATTTTTCCTTGATTTTGTTCCATTTCCAAGTTTCTCCATCAACTATTTTCCGAACCGTCAACTTTAATTTCTTAAAATTTAACCCAAAATATCGAGAATCTTTTTAAAATAAATATCGAGGATTTTTCCAAAATTTCTACTTTTTATTTCTTCCTCAAAACTTCGATTGTCAACCCAACATTTTAACTTTTACTGGAAATTTCCCTCTTTTTTGAAATTGCAAGAGCACAGTTTACTTCACAAATTGAAATACAAATCTTGTCCTCTGAAACCAAGAAAGATTAAAAAACACAACAGAGGTTTCCTTTTGTATTTCAATTTTTGAAAATAACCAAGGACCAGTTCGTTCCACCGAGTTTACTTCCCACTATTTTGTTTTTACACGACCTTGAGTTCCCAAGTCGTGATTTTGAACTCACATTAGCTCAAGGCCACGTGAGTTTAAGCTCATGTGATCTTCATCTTATGACAATGAGTTCGTACGACCTTGAAATCAAGTAAAGTTGAACTCACGCGACTTCAAGTTATTGTGATCTTGACCTTGAGCACGTGATTCTGACCTTCAGCAGGTGATTCTGGACTCATGTGACCTTGAACACATGCAAATGTGAGCACGCGTGACTTTGAACATGCGCGACCTTGACACCACGTGACCTTAACCACGTACAACCTTCACACTATCTTGTTTTTACAAGGCCTTGAGTTCCCAAGACCTGTGATCTTAAACTCACATGAGATCAAGGCCACGTGTGTTTTAGCTCATGCGATCTTTCTCTTATGACATTGAGTTCGTACGACCTTTGAAATCAAGTAACGTTGAACTCACGCGACTATAAGTTAGTGTGATCTTGAACTCGAATGACCTTAAGCACGTGATCTTGAACACGTGCGACTTTGACTCCATGGGATCTTGAACATATGCAGCCTTGACCGCACGTGACCTTGGACATATGCAACCTTGACCACATGTGACCTTGGACTCGCGTCGCAGCAGTTAGTTGTATAAGTGCTTCTGACAATTCATCAATTTGTCTAAATTTTCATGGTTTCCTTTAAAATAAGTCTTTTGCCTAAAATTCGTTTATATTCTCAAAGTTCTACTTTCCTGATATTTTCACTCAAAAATCTTTTTTTTTTTTGAGTGGAAAAGTTTTTCTTAGAATAATAATTTTCAAGAAACTCGAAAAAAAGTAAATTCAAAAGGATTCCAAGTATTATAAATTTTATATTTCGAGAAAAATGGGAGATTTTTGAAAGATTTGAAATTTTAAATCAGTCAAAATTAGTGGATTATTAAAAAAATTGAAAATTGGAACTCAAAATTTTCAAAAATGTGAGTAATTTGAAAAAAATGGAAAAGTTGACATTTAAAAAAGGTCAAAATTTTCAAACAAAAGTCGAAATCTTAAAAATTAATTAAAATTAAATAAAAATCATAAAATGAAATTTTGAAAAAAAAACTATTTTTCAAAATAATAACATAAGAATAAGACAACATTTTTAAAAAAGTCCTAATTTTCAAAACAGGTAGAAATTTTGAAAAGAGTAGATAAAATTTTGGATTAGTGATTTTCAAAACAATTAAAAATTTTGAAAATAGTTGCAAATTTTGAATAATCTCCCTCGAAAATATTTAAGAAGGATAAAATTTTAACACAACTTTGGGGTTATCTTTCCAAAGAAAGTATAAATTTTGAAAAAGTCCAAATTTTCATGGAAAATTAAAATTAAAAAAGTTAAGATCTTCGGGAAAAAATCAAAATGTTGAAAAAAAAAATCAAAATTTTTAAAAAGTCGACATTCTCAAAATATTCGTTAATGAAAAAAATGAAAAATGTACAAAAAATTCGAAATGTTTAAAAGAGTTAAAATTCTGAACAATACTCTAAAATTTCAAAAATAATCAAAATTTTGAAATATTAAAAAAAGTCGAGATTTAAAAACATTCTCAGTTAAATTTTGAGTAAAATCGGAAATTTTCGAAATCTAAATGTTGAACAAAAGTCAAATTTATCAGAAGTCAAAATTTTAAAAAAGGCGAAATTTTGAAAAATTAAGTTTTGGATAATTAAAATCTTTTAATTGGAAATTTCCAAAAAAAAAAAAATTTTGAAGAGAATTTTGTAATTTTGAAAAAATACTTCCAAAAAAAGTTGAAATTTTGGAAAAAATACCGACATTTTGAAAAAGTCAACAATTTTAAAAATCGCTCTCTGAAGATAACAGCTTAGCTATCGAAACGCGTTAGAGCAACCTTTGTTGTGTTTTTTAATCTTTCTTGGTTTAAGGGGACAATTTTTGTATTTCAATTTTTGAAGATAACCAAGGACCAGTCTGTTCCACCAAAATTGAGAAAAATTGTAAACTTCGACTAAAATGTCAAAATTTTATGTTATTTAAAGAGTTTGCTAAAATTTAGACTTTTAAAAACAAAATTTCGAAAAACGAGTGAAACTTCGAAACTTAAAAAAGGATATATTTAAAAAAATTCTGTAAAAAAAAATCAAAAAGTTTAAATTGGTAATTTCTAATTATTTTCCTAAATTTTAGACTTTGAAATAGAATTTCTAGAAAAAAAAGTCGAAATTACAAGATTTCTAAAATCTCCATTTTACAAATGTCAATTTTTATTGATTTTTATTTTTATTTATTTTCTTAAGCTCGAATTTAGAATTCATATTTTCTTAAACTCGAATTTAGAATTCGGAATTTGAGATTTCAGTCAAAATTCTGGAAAAAACTGAACAAAATAATGCCAGAAATTAAAAAATTTTTCACGGAATTTTGAAATTAAAAAGACGTTGCTAGAATTTTTTTCAAATATTTTTTTTCCAAATTTTTACCTGAAATGTTTACTTTAAAATTTAAAAAATAAGTTTTTCTTTTGCTATTTTCATTTTGACTGGAAAGTAAAGGCTGAAAATTTAAAGCTATCATCTTCAGAGAGATACTCAAAAATCGTTTCAAGTTTTCAAAGAAATTTGAAATTCTCTAAAAGGAAAAGTTGTGCAAAATGTCAAAATGGGGAATTTTAGAAATGTAAAAATTTTTAAGTCGGATATTTAAAAAGAGCGAAATTTAAAAGCAAATATTAAGAAAATCTAAATTTTGAAATAAAGTTGAAATTTTGAGAAAAGTTCTTATCTTCACAAAAAGGCAAAATAAGAAAATTAAATAACCCTTTCCACTCCAAGCCTTTTTTTTCTTTTTATTGCGCTGTTGCCATGTATCGTAGTAAGTGTGAGATGGCTTTATCAAAAATTTTAGTAAAAAAAATCCCACCTTTTTTAAAATTGTCCGCAAAAAGAAGTATTACACTACATCGAGTGTCACTCGACAGTGGAGCTGGTGGAACAAAATCAATGTCGAGTAACACTTGACATTGGAGTGGAAAGGGATAATCAAAAATGAGGAAATTTAAAAAAAAATCGAAATTTGTAGAAAAATGTTGAAATTTAAAAAAATGGAATCCATTTAACTCGTTGAAGTAGTGACTGTGACAATGGTGAGTTAGGTCGGGTGACATATCAGATAGGTTGTCTCATCATTTTAGTCGACAAAAAAAAAGTCGCCTCCAGGATAATTCCTGGAGACGACTTTTTTAATAATTTATTTAATAAACTACATAATTTTGCTAATGCAAAATTATTTCGAACAACATCCGAAATTATTCAAAACATTTAAATCGGTTTCAGTTATGGATTCGGATATTTTTTTATTTTGGATATCCAACAGTTTCGGCTACGGTTACAGAGCTCTATAACATCCCTACTTAGAAACGAAGTAAGTATGAGATGGAATCTAAAATTTCTTTTATAAATGACGAAACTTTTCTCAAAATTTTATTTTTTAAATCCGTATCTAAATTGAAACATTGAAATTTCGCCTAGATCAAAGCTTCGGCCTATGTTGGGTCGAAACTGGCCGAAACTAGAAACTTAACTTGGCTCGGGCTCTAAAAATAATTCATTAAATTATACTAATTCGGACGTTGAATAAAAATTTTAATTATTATTAAAAAAAAAGCATGTACTTTATGAACATTTATTAATTAAATTATAATAATTTATATACATTATCAATGTCGCTTCCATTGATTCCATTGTACTGTCAGCATTTTAGGTCACTTCCATATTTTCAGCCAATTCGCTCGTTTTCTTAACCTCGGGCATCTCTGTAAGATTGTGGTACGATTTTAAATGATTATAAAGGTACGATTTTTGGTGGAATATTTCACTACATAAGTGGCATTTATAGTGGTCATCTGTATGTAACCTGACGTGGACCTTCAATGCATGATCGGTCGAAAATGCCTTGTCACAAAATTCACATTGAAAATCCTTACTTTCCATAATATTATGTTTCGATTTCAAATGTGTACGTAAGGAAACATTCTGACGAAAACCTTCGGCACAAATATAGCACTTGTATGGGGTTTCATTCGTGTGTTGCCTTACGTGCGTTTTCAAGGCATATTTACTTGAAAAACCCCGTTCGCAATGCGGACAAACGTGAGGTCTTAGTTTCAGGTGCGTCATATTTACATGGTGATTCATTTCGCGTATTGTGAAAAAACCTTTATTGCAAGTTTTACAAATGTGGCTTCTCACTCCCAAATGCTGCTTGCGCTTGTGTAAATCCAACTTGTATTTCATTCGAAACGTTTTATCACATTCATCACATTTATATTCGTCTGCGGCCTTCCTGTGCATGTAAAATATATGTCCTCTTAAACTTTCAATGTTTTTACAAGTTGTTCCACATAAATCGCAAATTCGGGGGCCGCTCGTGTGACATTCCATGTGTTTAGTCATGTTGTCGGACCTTATTAATATGCCACAGATCTTACATTGACTTTTTTTATGTTTGCACATGTGTAAATTGTATGAATATCTCTCTGTGAAATCCAGATCACATTCCTCACATCTGAAACGTTTCCCCAATTTGATTTTAACCATTGGCTTGTATCTTGCCGATGGAGGTTTAACGTTATTAACAATGAGAACATCTTCGGCGCTATTACAAATATCACTTTGCTCAATTAAAATTTCCTCTGTTTCATTTTCGTTCTTTACATTGATATCCTCGTAATTCATAGCGTAGTCCCCACATTCAAACTGAGGTGTGCATAGTTCCGCCTTCTGGTTTGTTTCTGCCTCTTCCACTTTTACGGTAGATTTAGTTTTGGAACATTTTTTATTTATTATCAATTTATCGAATTCCGTCGATGGTATGACTTTAACTACTTGTGGTTTAACGACTTTGTTTGCTGACTTTTGAGCTACTTTTGCTCGATGTAATTTCAAAAGAACTTGATGAGAGTGAATTATTTTCTTCCTAATTTTTGAGGCTTTTTGTAGGTCTTCAATACAATTCACGCAAGAAATCGTTGGCAATAAATCGACTTCATCGATCTGAAACAAAATAAGTTATATTAAACAGTAATTATATTATATTTAATAAATCGCTAAACACTGACCGACAGACAAGGCCGAGTATAAAGGACTGGGTCGAGAAGCATTAAATTTCATACAGGTGTTGCCCCTAATACGTAGGTGAGAATTAAAAGAGGATTTTTCAAAATTCGGCCTCTAAGATAGCAAAAATGGGCATTAAAAACCACCTAACATGTATGCAATGGATAATATACACGATTGTATTTCAAGTTGCCTATAGGCGTTGAGAACCGACGTCGTTGATGATTGAATCTCCAATCTTCCCACGAATTTATCCAGATTTTTTTCATGAGTTTTTTTTAATGTAAACTTCTAAATATTTAAGTTTTTTTTTCAAAATTTCCATTTCAATTATTATGAAAATTTGACTTTTATTTGCAAAATTCGACTTTTGAAAATTTTTACTTTTTTGAAAAGTTGGATTTTTTCATAATTGGGCTTTTTGAAATCTTCGCATTTTTTCCAGATTTTCAACCTTTTTTTAAATACAGTCTTTTACCATCAAAATTTTGATTTTTTATCGAAATTTAGACTTTTTCTCGAAACTTTGATTTTTTCAGAATTTTTTTCGAAATTTCAACATTTTTCAAAATTTCGTCCTTTTTCGAAAACTTCGACCTCCTTAAAAAATATCGACATAACGACTTTTTTAAAAATCTCCACCTTTTTTTCGAAAATGTTTAACCTTAGCTGGAAAAACTTAAATTTTTGAAATGAAAAACTAATCTTTGGTGAAAGAAAAATTTTAAAAACAATTTATGCTCGAAATTAACTGTTATAGCAAAATTTCATCCTTCAAAGCAAAATTTCAACTTTTAAAATTAATAGTCGATCTTATTCCTAAAATTTAGTCTCTTAAATTCACAACAAAATTCTAAAAAAAATCGAAGTTGAGATTCACTTAACCTACGCATGCGCTAAAATTTTGTTATGAAAGTGTCTCATAAAATCACAAACTCGTAATCACTCACAAACTTGGTACAAATTATACACTTCGTTTGTAAATAAACTTGAGTAACACGTGTCTTATTGAAGTATTTACATTACAATAAAAGTATCAAAACTTAGTTATATTTTCTACTGGAGTAAGTATTTTTTACTTGGAATAAGGACATTAAAAGGTTCCAATGTGTAATACAACGAATATTTGTAATTTGTAAATGGTAATTAATTCATTTATAAGATTATTTACCTGTATGGCTGTCAGATCGAAGATTAATTGACGAAAGTTGCCTTCCAACAAATTAATTTGAGATTCAGTACGCCTAGTACATAAACGACACCGAGCATTACTCATTGTTCAGAAGATACACTAACAATTTACAAAAATTATACGACCTCCAGCCAAAATAAACGCAGAAAACAATTTGTTTTTCTTGAACAGACAGTGGACAACAACCTTAGAAACATCATCGAAAGACATGGCAGATGGAAAATAGGTCTTAACAAATACCAACCGAAAATGCACACTTTTGTCATCACTTTTCCACACCACTTTAGGAAAAATACCG